>OAMR01000101.1:2598909-2631727 GCA_900205405.1 Echinochloa crus-galli
ATGTCAGTCAGTGAGTACAGGGACAAGTTCATTCAGTTGTCTCGCTACGCCCCAGATGAGGTGAAGGAAGATGAGCAGAAGCAGGAGTTGTTCTTGGAAGGATTGATCTCACCGCTCTAGTATCAGCTCATGGCTCACACCTTCCCAACATTCCAGAAGTTGGTGGACAAGGCTATTGGCTTGGAACACAAGCGTCGTGAGTTGGGGGAACAGAAGAGGAAATTCCTAGCCTCTGGACAGTCAAGCAGTAACACTCGCCCTCGTCTCCAGCAGCCTCAGCAAGGCATGCCCGTTCGCTTTGGTGGGCAAGGGGGTAACTTTGGGCAAAATCAGGGTCAGCACTCAGCACCTCCACCCCAGCGACCAGGCTTTCAGCAGAACCGCCAAACCACACCAACTCAGACTCCAGTGAAGACCCCTGCACCAGGCAGTGCTACTACGTCTCGTGCTTGCTACGTATGTGGAGATCCGAGTCACTTTGCCAACAATTGTCCTAAGAGGAATGCTCAGACTCCGCAGCGCCAGAATAGTAGTGCACCTAGGCAGAATCCTCCTCAGCAGCACAACCGGAATGGAAACCAGACGCCCCAGAGCAATAGAGGTCAGCAGAACCAGATACGTGGTAGGGTGAACCACGTTGCCCCAGAGACCGCGCAGGAGGATCAGGACGTGGTGCTTGGTATGTTCCTTGTCAACTCAGCCCCTGCATCAGTTTTATTTGATTCTGGAGCATCCCATTCTTTCATTACTGCTCAGTATGTAGCTAGCCATAATATACCCATGCACCCCATGAAGCGTGATATGATAGTCAGCTCCCTTGGAGGAATCTTGAAAGCCACTTTTATCTGCCCTCGTGTTAATTTGAAAATATTAGGGGTAGATTTCCCTACTGATCTAGTAGTCCAAATCTGAGGGGATTGATGTCATACTTGGAATGGGATGGTTGGCTGCATTCGATGGGATAATTCAGTGTGCCAAGAGGTCAGTGTTGTTAACAAGCCCTCAAGGAGAAAAGGTTGAATTTGTAGCTACAGTAACCGCAGCGGCAGATGGTACAATTAATCAGCTAAAGGGAGCACCGCTTGAGGACATCAGAGTGGTCTGTGATTTTCCAGATGTCTTCCCAGATGATTTGCCAGGTATGCCACCCGACCGAGACATTGAGTTTATTATTGAGCTTTTACCTGGTACTGCTCCTATTTCTAAAAGACCCTATAGAATGGCTGTTAATGTACTAGAAGAAATTAAGAAACAACTTAAAGAATTATTGGATAAGGGTTATATTCGTCCTAGTTCTTCACCTTGGGGAGCTCCTGTTATTTTTGTGGGTAAAAAGGATGGTACTCTGAGGATGTGTGTGGATTATCGTTCATTGAATGAGGTAACCATCAAGAATAAGTATATCATGGCACTGTCCAAATTGTTTCTGGAGCTTCATGAGATCAGAAGCTTCCTAGGATTGGCTGGATATTATAGGAGATTCATCGAAGGCTTTTCTAAAATAGCGAAACCTCTTACATCGCTATTAGAGAAAGGCAAGGAATTTGTGTGGTCAGAAGCTTGTCAGGTCAGCTTTGAAGAATTGAGACGGAAGTTGACTACAGCCCCAGTGCTTGCTATGCCAGATATTCACAAGAATTTTGATGTATACTGTGATGCTTCTCGAAAAGGACTGGGTTGTGTTCTTATGCAGGAAGACAGAGTTATAGCCTATGCATCAAGGCAATTGAGAAAACATGAGCTAAATTATCCTACTCATGACTTGGAACTAGCAGCTGTTGTTCATGCTTTGAAGATTTGGAGACACTATATCTTGGGTAACAGATGTGAGTTGTACACTGATCACAAAAGTCTGAAGTACATATTCACACAGAAGGATCTGAATTTGAGACAGAGAAGATGGTTGGAATTGATGAAGGATTATGATCTGGGAATCAATTATCATCCGGGCAAGGCAAATGTGGTTGCACATGCCTTGAGCAGAAAATCACAAGCTAATCTAGTGCTTGGTCGTCAGTTGCCAGCAGAGTTGTGTGCTGAGATGGAAAGGCTGAACTTGGGATTTCTTAATCAGGCAGAAAGTGTGACTATGAAGATTGAGTCTACACTTGAGCAGGAGATTCGAAAGAGTCAACTTTCAGATGAGAAGATAAAAAAAATCAAGGCAACTATGTTAGCAGGAAAAGCTCCAGATTTCACCGAAGATGAGCAAGGTACGATTTGGTTCCGAAAACGGATATGTGTGCCTAATATTGAGTCTCTTAGGGAGAAAATCTTGAGAGAGGCTCATGATTCTGCATATTCAATCCATCCTGGGAGCACTAAGATGTACCAGGACCTGAAAGAAAGGTATTGGTGGTATGGATTGAAAAGGGATGTAGCTGCTCATGTAGCATTATGTGATGTCTGTCAGCGGGTTAAGGCTGAACATCAGAGACCGGCATGTTTGCTTCAACCTCTGAAGGTACCTGAATGGAAGTGGGAAGAGATTAGTATGGACTTTATAGTTGGTTTACCTCATACTAGTGCTGGATATGACTCTATATGGGTCATCGTGGATCGATTGATCATGGTAGCTCATTTTATTCCAGTAAAGACTACTCATTCTGGTGCTAGACTTGCAGAGTTATATATGTCCAGAATTGTTTGTCTGCATGGTGTGCCTAAGAAGATAGTGTCTAATAGAGGTACTCAGTTTACATCTAGATTCTGGCAAAAGTTGCATGAGTCCATGGATACAAAGTTAAATTTCAGTTCTGCTTATCATCCACAGACAGATGGTCATACAGAGAGAACTAACCAGATTTTGGAGGATATGTTGAGAGCTTGTGCCTTGAAGCATGGAGGCAGTTGGGATAAGAGTCTTCCATATGCAGAGTTATCATATAACAACAGTTATCAGGCAAGTCTGAAAATGGCTCCTTTCGAAGCCCTTTATGGTAGAAAATGCAGACACCTTTATATTGGAGTGAAACAGGTGAAAGTCAAGTGTTTGGGCCAGAAATTCTGCAGGAAGCTGAGAGACAGGTTCAGATCATTAGAGAGAACTTGAGAACAGCTCAGTCCAGGCAGAAGAGTTATGCAGACACAAGAAGAAGGGAATTAACCTTTGAGGTAGGTGATTATGTGTATTTGAAAGTCTCTCCTATTCGAGGTTTGAGAAGGTTTAAGGTAAAAGGCAAACCATCTCCTCGTTTTATTGGACCTTTCAAAATTGTTGATAGAAAAGGTGAGGTTGCATACCAATTGGAACTACCATCTAGATTGCCAGATGTTCATGATGTTTTCCATATCTCTCAGTTGAAAAAGTGCCTTCGAGTGCCTAAGGAAGAATTATCTTTGGATGAATTGAATGTGCAAGATGATCTGACTTATATGGAATATCCAGCTAAGATTTTGGAAACTGCTGAGAGAGTTACTAGGAGTAAAGTGATTAAGATGTGTAAAGTTCAATGGAGTCATCATGGAGAAAGCGAGGCAACTTGGGAAAGAGAGGATGAGTTGATGGCAGAGTTCCCTCAGATTTTCTCTAATGCATCCGAATCTCGAGAACGAGATTCTCTTTAAGGGGGGTAGGTTTGTAACACCCTAAAATTCATCACAAGTAAATTGTAGCAACTTTCTGCATTTTCTAGGATTTATTAAGGCCTAAATAAATTTTCTATGATTTAATTAGAATTTCTAGCCTTTTATCAATTTAAATATCATATTAAATAATTTTAGTCAAAATAAGTTATTGATGCATTCATGCTGTTGCATTTGTCTTTTGCTTGCTGTTCAATTAAGTTAGAATTTAAATCCTATTTAAATTCGAATTTAATTTGAATTTGTTTGATGTTTAGAATAGTTGTTCTCTATCGAGTTCGATTTCGCCCCTCCAACTCTTGGCCCGTTCGTTTTTCCCCCTCTACTTTTTCTCCTCGAACAGCCGGCCTGCTCCTTTCCCCGGCCCAAACTCTCTTCACGGCCCATCTCCTCGCGCCGGCCCACTCCGCGCCCTCTCCCTCTCCGCGTCGCTGACAGGCGGGGCCCGCCTGTCAGGACCTTCTTCCCGAGTCGGACTCTAGTCCGACCCGGGGCTTGGCCGCGCCGCCGCCTCCGGCTCGGGCACGGACGCCAAGAGCGGGCCCAGCCCCCTTAAGCCGCGCGTCGTGGCCCCTGTGCCTCTCCGCTCTCCCCGCGCGGCGCCAACCGAGCCGCAAACCCTAGCCGCCTGTTTGCGCCGCCGCCGAGTCGAGCTCTCGGCCGCGCCGTCGATCGACGTCGTCGTCGGCCCTCTCTCGCCAAGTCTCACCGCGGGAGGTTCGCAAGGAGGTAAGGAACCCTCCCGTGTTGCTCGCGCATCGTTTCCCCGCTACGCTCCTACCTTAATCGCTCGCCGTTGATTCCCGCAGCGCCGCCGCCCGCCATCTCCCGTCGCCGGCCGCCGTCGAAGCTCCAAGCTCGTCGTGATCTGCCGGGGTGAGATCGTCGTCTTCCCCTCTTGCTCCCCGTCCAAGCCGCGCGCATTTTGGTGCACCGTAGCGCAATTTCGCGTGTCGCCGGCGAAGCTCCGCCGCGTCCGATAGCGGCGCCGCCGCTCTTCTTCCCCCGCCGGTGAGCCCTTTGCCCGATCCGTTCCCCACCGTCCGATCCAGATCCGGCGGTCCACGTCAACCCGAGCCTTCAAGTCAATCAGGGAGATACCGGTCAACCTTGACCGTTTTGCAAATGAGCCCTTCAAGTTTTCAAAATCAACCCGCGGTCCTAGCCAGTTCAAAAATATTTCAAATTAAGTCCTTTTTCTTTCGGTTTAGCCCCTGCAAGTTTTAAAATTGCGCCCGAGGTCCAAGTTTTGTCTTTTTACATGAAAACCCTCGTAGTTTAATACAAAATTATGTTTTAGCCCTCGAATTTTCGGTACGGCATGTGCTCACGCTTGTTTATTTATATTGCATCGACCACACTCGGACTGCTGCTCAGATTGGGAGAATTTTGAGGATTTTACTACTGATTTTGAGGAATTCTAGGCGAGTCCGCCAGTCAACTGCCTGTGGAGATGGAGTTATTTCGTTTCGTTTAGTTAAACGTTTATTTTAAGTCTTCCGCTATGACTTTTGAGTCAACTCTGAGATTGTAATAAATATACTATAATACTCTTCCGTATGCATGGTTATGGATATTCACTTGTGACGTCTAACATATGTGTGTAAACTTGATCCTGGCGCACATATGAGATGCACCTGGTCTTCCTTCTAAAACCGGGTGTGAGACACGCAATGTCTCGTGTCCTGCAACGCAATCTCATTCATTGACTCTGAGCTTGCTGTGCAATCTCATGTGAGAATGAGCGCCTGAATTCGCGATGCGCTATGCTCCCGGTTGCACGCACGGTACGAGCACCAAATCAGGATGGCAGAAATGGAGCACGCCGTGCATGTTCTCGAACTCTCTCATGAACAGTCAGTCTCGCATTTCAACAGTCAGTCAGGTCTCTCCTCCTCCCTGGAACGGCGCATGCCCCAAGAACCCAAGATAGCCAGCCAGTGCTTGTTGCTCCCATGGTGATTTTTACCACGTACAGTACGGCGGACTAATTAATCATTAGGCGGCCCTTAATTAGCAGCGGCGGGAGGAGGAGACACCTCGAGCTCGAGATACGCAAAAGCGCTGTTCCAAAGCGCCTAAACTATGCTTCCGGGGAATCTTCCGCTCCAGCCCTTGTAGCTCGGCCTATTTCGCGCTTGAACCTCGCGGACGCGGAAGGAAGATTTCAGAGTTCGGACACCAGATTTCGCTTCATTTCATTTCTTCAGCCGCCAAGGAGAGGGAGTAGGTCAGCAGCGAGCGCACCCACCCACTTGCCCCACCTCAATGCGCTTTGGTTTTGCGCTCGCGCGGGAGACAGGGAGCGAGGGGCGCAAGGAATCCGCCGCCTCTGCGGCTCTGCTGCGGTGATCTGGTTCTCAGCGAGGTAATGGGATTTCTCGGCTCGTTTCTGGGACTGGCCTGAGTTGCTTCGATTTCCAACTCCTGTCTTTCTGCTGCTTTGGTATGCTGATGCTGAGGTGACATGGTGGGGATATTTGGGCGCTGAAGGTTGGCCTAGGCTGGCTTTTAGGATGGCGGGGCACATTTTCTCGGTGAAAATCCATTCGTCGTCTCAAGAAATGCGGGGGTGAGAGCACTTCAGTTTCTGGAGGAGGGTTTGACTATTTGGATGGTCGGATTGATTGGGATGTGTTCAGATTTTTATGAGGTTGAAGGGTGCTGTTTTGGTGGATGTGAAATGGTGCGAAAGATTGTTACATACTGTAGCAACTGTAGCGGAGTGATGTTGTTTTGTTCTACCATTTAGAGAAAATGTTGGATGATACATAATGTGTTCTCCATTTTCTGTTCTAATGAGAATTTCTGTTCTAGTGAGAACATTGCTCTTGTAACTAGAAATGCTGATGGATCTGTAGCTTTCCTGCATTAACTGCCTGCAACTGTATGGAAGTTTGACCTTTTCCTTTGATGTAGAAGTGCAGTATCCTGCTTATTTCATGACTGGTTTATGTGGCAAAAGAAAGGCTATGTGGTTGTGCCTCTTTTATTTACAAGCTTCGCATGGAAAACAAGTGTAGATTTGGACCAAAGTAGCTAACTATGTTTGTGGTTTGATTTGCAGGTTACCAATATGGGGAATCGTTCTCGGCGAGCAGCCAGCTTGAAATCAATCAGTGAAGAAACAGAGAGTACCAGCAAAGAAGCAGGAACAGGCAGATTACACCAATTGAAATTCGCAGATGAAAAAGTCAGAGAACCATGCCTTGACAGGGTTCCTAATTTCCACTGCAAAAGTTTGCCTTCAAGGTATCGAGATGCAAACCTGGAAGATAACATCATGCACAAGCGTGGCTCCATGTACCAGAGTTCCGGTGAGGTTAGCAGACTCAGGAATATCCACGGGAGGAGGAAAATAAATTATTCGAGCAATAATGACACATTTTTGTCCTTTGAGGTTGTCAATTCTTCCTCTCAGCCTAGCACAAGTGGTGCTTGCTCCTTTACACAACGGAGCTATTCGTGCAATGCAAGGTCTTCTACGGGGACAAATCATTCAACTTATCAAGCTTCCAGGGAGTTTCTGAAGCTTCCACTACATGAAATTCCAGAGGATGATTTAACGCTTGAGAAGCCACGCAGGGACTGCCTTTTGTTGAAAAACGATGCAATAGACAGTTTCCTGGAGATACCACTTGAAGAAGATACTGCCAGAGGTTCATGCACAAATGCAGCCCCTCATTTGCTAGAAGGCAGTTGTATCAAAGGTGCAGGATCAAATTGCCAACAGTCAGTTGGTGTTTGTCCTGATGAAAGAGATGTAAGTAATTTGCCCAAGTCCCTGTCAACGAAGGTGGGTGTTTTTTATGCTACATGTCCATCAGAATGTGTTGGCAACAAAAAGGCTCGATCTAGTCCGTTCAAGAAAATTCTTGATCCTATCATGAAGTCGAAATCTCAACGGAACCCTTCTCCTATGGAAACAAAGGATGCAAAATCTAGTAGTATGCCTCTTGGAGGAAAAAGTAGAGTATTACACAAATATCTGTTGAGTGATATCTCAAGGACTGAGCAAAGCCTCACACCTAACTGCCAAACAGGTGTGAAAGCCCAGCAATTGACCGTTACTTCATCGCCAACTCATCTTGATGCTGTTATTAAATTGGATCCAAATAATGGTGCTTTCAGTTTTGAGTTTTGTACCAAGGGCCCAGAAGAATCAATATATGCTAACACATGGAAAGCTGGTAACGAACTGAATTGGATTTATACTTTCCATAGCAGTGGCAAGCGAGCGAGTACTGTGGGAAGGGCCTCCAAGGATAGGCGTGGGTGTCTACCACCAATTGTAGGCCAGATGCATGTGTCTTCCTATCTGTACTCTAATGTTCAAGAAGATGGTACTTTGAATAACTCAGCCACCACTGAATTTGTTTTGTATGACATTTCTCATGCAAGATGGAGTTCTGCTGTTGAGAGAATTCAATGTACAGATGCCATTCGTCCATCATTCCGCAATGCTGTCAATCATACCCGAGATAGAAATGATCTCATGCAGCGACAAAACACTGCAAGGAATGACTCAGATCTATCGACATCTTGCCTTTGGTCCCAAGAAGATCTTCATCCTCATTTGGAGGTTGCTGCTGTTGTAATTGAGGTGCCATTTCATAAAACGAAGTCTAAAGAAATGAAAGCTGGATCATCACCTGGTACTATCAAAGCAGTTACAGCTGGTGGCACACATGGGTTACCGAGGGATGATGAGGCCAGTCCATCACCATTACTTGACCGCCTGAAGTCTGGCGGAGCCTGTGATTGTGGTGGATGGGACATGTCTTGCCCAATTGTTGTCCTTGACAATGCATATGTTAGTTACTGGGCTGATTCTGTGATGAATGAAGGCAAAGTTCCTATGCAGCTATTTGCTCAGGTATACCTAGATTTTTTTCTTTTATTTTTCTTTTATCTGATAAATAGTTACTACTGCTTTATGTTTTATGCAGTACAGATACAATTAAATTTAATGAAAAAAGTAAGACTTTGTGTGCCCATATTCACGTTTTTACAAATGGCTGCCTGTGACATTTAAAGATCAACTAACATATCAAGTGTGCTAACCGTAGATGCATTTAAAGTTAATGTTTTTAGATGAAGGAAACTTTATTAAGAATAAAGTTCTAGCCTATGCATTTAAAGTTAATAGGGTAGTTGTTTGTTTTTTTACCCTCCCTTGAAAAGCTTTGCAGCAAGTACTTACTAACTTTATTTGTATACGCAATATTTATGGTTACATTATGAAGCTATATTCAACTAAATGCCATCTCTAATTTGTATGCTGCAAATGTTGAAACAGGGTAACAAAGAAGTTCTCCCTGCCCTTTCGATGAAGGCGGATGGGAATGGACATTTCTTGGTGGCTTTTCATGCACGATTATCGGCGTTGCAGGCATTTTCTATCTGCATATCTTTGCTTCACTGTTCTGAAGCTTCTTCAGACATTGGTATTGAAAAGTTCAAGAACAAGCTCTACTCCAGCTCGCTGAAGATGCTCCTGAAGGAGGAAGTGAGGCAGTTAATTGATTCAGTCACGACCAAAGAGAAGAAGAAACCAAAGAGCAGGAATGAAATAACACCTCCATCTATCTCCATCGACCCTCACCCTCCCTTTTCTCCCATGGGAAGAGTATAGCATGTGAATAAGCAGCTGAATAGCTCTTGGGAGTAAAAAAGATGAGAAAACCAGAATGTTCCAATTAGTTTAGACCTTGTTCATTTTTTGAGATAAAAAAGAAAATAACCATGTTCATAAGGATGGAGGGTGATTGTAGTTCATAGTAGTAGTCTTAGCTTTTAGCAACCAAGGGAGGACATGAATTATTGCTGCCAGATAATACACAATGTACGAGCCAGTTCTGAAAGAACAAGAGCATAAAGAAACCATGTAGCCATTTTCCTATGTATAACAACATTATGTCAATCTCTGATCTGTTTTGGTTGCAAGTGCATCTTTTCTTGTTCTGATTCAGCTTCCTGGAACTAAGATCTTTGTTTCAATCTTCATGCAACTGATGATTGCTTCATAAGTTCTAAAGGTTCATTCAAACTGGCAAAAATGTACCATGATGAAATTGTGCTTTTTGGCGCCATGCCCATTCAATTCCTGCATTGGTTGGCAGACTGGTGTATCTGCTAGTTTTGGTTGCCTTTGTAGGTTTTGGCCTTGTTTAGATCCCAAATTCCACCCCCAAAGTTCACTATGCAAAAAGATTTCCATCACATCAAAATGTCATAGCATGCATGAAGTACTAAATGTAGATGAAATCAAAAACTAATTGCACAGTTTTGTTGTACTCTGTGAGACGAACATTTTTAGCCTAATTAATCAATTTTTGGATAATTTTTCACACATACAAACGAAATGCTACAGTGGCGCACGCACCCCAAAAGACCAAAGTTTGGCTCCCAAATTTGGAAACTAAACAAGGGCTTTGGCATTTATGTGGTGCTTTATCATGTTCATAGACGCTAAACAGGAGCACAAGTAAACACAGTGCAACCATTTCCTGGTTCCTGTACGTTCATTTTTGCTTGTTTGACTTGCAGCATCCTATATATTTAGTTGTAGGTTTGACATTTATGTGGTGCTTTACTATGTTTTTGTAGAAACCGGGACAGGAAAAGTAAACACGGTGCGGCCATTTCTTGGTTATGTTCATTTTTTACTTTCTTGACTTGCAGCATCCTACATATTTACTGACCTATCGTTTTCTTTTCACTCCAAATTCTTGGTGCAAGTGCAAGGCTGATAGTGCCACCTAAGCAGTTTGGAGTTGGGTCCCTTGGTGAATTTCAAACTAGTTTAAAGTTGCCAGTTCGAAGATGTTTCTTTTGCATAGGCATCGAGGTAGGCTTGTTCGGTTTCAGACTTGCAACTTTGCACCTGCCTGCACCTTTGTTGTTGGCCGTGCATGGGAGGACATGAAGCAGGAAGCGGGGTTTGTGTTTCTGGTGAGGTCGGATCTGCAAAACGAGCTGCTCTCCTCTCGCTGCTCGCTTTTAGCATCTGGTGATTCCAGGAGAGGGACAAGCATTTAGGAATGGATCTATGGATGGGTGGGTTCTGGGCTGCCATTAGCCGACAGACAAGTTGGACCCCCCACCTGCAGTCTTGAGTCTTGACCCAGGCTTGGCCCTATTGACCACAGGACAGATCCCGGGCAGGCCATGCTTCTGAGCTTTCTGCCTCAGTGACTCTGCGTGTCTGCAAGCCTGCTACTCCATTTAATCTGCTGATCACTTTCGTCCACACAATAGCTGTATGCCAACATCTCACCCTCATGTGGTAGCTATCACCTGGGACTTGTGAGTGTAATTGGTTGCCAGGCGAAACCAGAACGAATGATTGAATATAGCATGTGTACACTAGAAAACCCAAGGCGCGGCGTTGCCGCGCCATATTTGAGCAGCAAAGCCAGTGTTTTATGCCTAGCCTAACCTACATTGGTCGTATAGCAGATCGAGAGCACAACATATGCCATTTTTACGCATCTTTAATTCCATTCTTCCCGTATCTGCTTTCAAAGCAATGCTTGATCGGAGCAATATGGTAAAAAAAATCTTAATCTGCTACATCAATTATTTTGATAATATGTTACATTATACGTGCAATTATAAGTTTGGTAGGTTGCACCTTGACCTACAGGGGAGAAAACCTAGCAGCCACTAAAAGGTGGAGTCTGAAGAAGTCTTTGAACATCCATGGAAAAGAGCAATCTTTGATCATAGAGCCTACATTGCTTGACGTTGCAGATTCAATAGGAAGTCCAAACATGCTGTCAGAGCAACTGTCAGAGAAAAGCATTCGAATTAGCAGCAAGAGAAGAAAAATGCAATTATCTCAGTTGAGCTATTGGAAAATTAACTTCAACGTGGTGCTGCACCTGTTCAAATGGAATAACAGGAATACCTCCAGGAAGATGGCGAGGAGGATCTTTGTTGACGTATTAACAAATAAAAAAATGATGCTTCTTGTATCTGTAATATTAACAGAGCCTACCCTGTTTCTTCCTACCATGGAAAATAGACATATATCTGATAAGAAAAGAACTATATAAATTTATGAGAAAGGACAGTAAGAAATTAGAGGATATATTGAGCTAGCAATCACATTCTATTCTATATCCTGCTGTAGTGATCTAGGTTTAGGATATCACCTAAAGCATGAGAGGTAAAGTGACTATGTTGGGTGCTGCTCGCTAGGTAGTTCTGGAAGGCAATGGTCATGCCCTAGTTGAGACTGTGTGTACCTTATTAACTATTGCAAACAATTGACTTAAAGTTGTGACATATGCAAAACTATTCCTTTTGGCATTTATAAATTTTTAGGAACTGAGGTGTGCTTGGGTCATAAGATATGCTGATTTGTAAACATCAGCATAGCACCAACATAGTTGTGTGGTTAGACGACTTATGAGTATAGCACATTAGCACTCTGTCAATAGGAAGATGGCGAGGAGGATCTTTGTTGACGTATTAACAAATAAAAAAATGATGCTTCTTGTATCTGTAATATATTAGCATGTAATCATTTGTCCATTTAATTGTTGCTCTCGAAAATTTCCAGTAGCACCATATCCATATGAATGGCACGATCCATTCAGATATGAACAGTTTGGTTAGATCTCACTGAATGTCAAATTCTCAGTTACATAAAAAAACATGGTGAATTTCCCTCTTTCTTGCAAGCTTAAATTTTAATAGATAACTTGTGATCTCAAGTTCTCACTCCTGAAAACAGATACCGTCAAATTTTCAGTTACATAAAAAAACATGGTGAATTTCCCTCTTTTGCAAGCTTAAATTTTAATAGATAACTTGTGATCTCAAGTTCTCATTCCTAAAAACATGGAAGTTTTTTACTTCTAAAATTTTGATGCATTTGAAAGTAATGTGCTCTCTCTACTTCATTACCCAAAACAAATAACAGTAGGGGCTCCAGGGCTTGGCATTTGGAAGATGTATGTATATTTCATTACCCAAAATAAATAACAGTAGGGGCTCTAGGGATTGGCATTTGGAAAATGTATGTATTTACCTATCTCAAGGTCATGCCACAAATGTACAATGATGGACTGCTTTGAAAGGGATAATATGATCCGCTCATTTAGCCATATGGTTCTTCTCTTCAACCATGTTTATAGAACCATAGATTAAAATCATCACCAATCTCCTTCCATGCAATGAGCAGCATACAGGAATGCTGGAATATCTCATCTGCTACAACATTTGTTCAAGCAAGAGTAAGCGCTGGGAAGACAAGGAGGAAGTTGCAGCTTATAGCATTCTGAATGGCCATTTCATCGAACAGCAAGCGGGTGTCACTCCAGCAGCTCACGCGCAGAGGAGACGCGGCTGACGAGCAGAGGAGGGGCGTTGCTCTTCGCATGGAGGCGGTAGGTGAAAGCATTTTGCTGCCTTTTTGCTTGTTTCATTAGGTAGATCTCCTTGGCATTTGCATATATGGCCACTTCCGTTTTTGTTTCTACAGAAACATGAACATAATTATTTGGTCAGTAATTGAAACAGCTGCAGAGGTAAATCATGAAGCACATGACGTGCATGGTCCAAGAAGGAAACATTTGTTATCAATAGAATATGGAAGGAGAGGGTGAACAACCACCGTAATCTGTGACGGATTGCACGGAGCCCGGGCTTGAACAAATACAGATTGAGGTTATCGTTGTCCCTGGGCGGTGTGGACTGTGGACTCGATCAGCATCATGGCGGTCTTGGTCTTGGACAGCAATGTCACCAACATGGCCCGAGCAATCAGGGGTTCCTGGCTGAGAATGGCGTGCGCGCCGTTGTTGTGGAGACAGCGATGGGCTGGGGGAGGGGGAACCAAGGTTTGCCTACGGCCTACCAGGCAGCGGCCAGCGTGTTTCTTAGCGGCCTCGACCCTTACGCACGAGACGCATCCTCTCCTCTTCGAATCAGCGGCGCCCGAGCTCGGCCTAGGAGTCCATGGGAGAGGGCACCTTGGATAGCGCCGCTGCGGATGGCGCGACGGCGGCCGCCTCGGCCTTGGCGCCAAGGGAGTTGGAGCCAGACAGATGAGGTTGGTGGGTGGCTCGGCTAACGACGAAGGACTGCGAGCGTGCTACAGGCGGAGGGAGGCACGGGCGCCGGCGCCGCAGTAGGCGAGAAAGAGAGGCGGAGGAAGGCGATTGAAGGCAGCACGACGGCAAGTGCCAGGCGAAGGGACGGGTTCGCGAGAATTCATGAATGCCCGTCTTGCGGCTTAACATGCGACAGACCCGCGAAGACCCGCATCAGACGGCTCACATCGCTCCCTCGTCGGATCCGACGGCTCGCCCGTTAACGGGCGACGTGGACCCGCTGCCCGCCCGGGGAATGAACCCGTGTTTCGTAGTTAAGAGAAGAGATTTCGTAGTGAAGAGATGGGTGGCTTGCAACATTAATGACAGCGTTTTTTTTGTTTGTTCGGCAAGTAGGCCCAGTGATAATCCACCTGTGCATGATGACCCAGCAGGCCCGCTCCATTGGGCCGTCCTGTGCTTCGGCCTACTAAACGCTGATGCTGTTTCACCAAGGCCGAGGTCAGCTAGAAGCCGCCCGGCCTAACATCCACGGGCCGTCGTCGGCTGCGTCTCGGCCTCTTGCCCTCTTGGCGCCTCGCCAAACCGCTCGCTGTCCCTTTCCGGCCTCTCGTGCGCCACAGGCCCACAACATCCGCCCGGCGCCCGCCCTCCCGGCCACGCCACGGATCGACGTCACCGCCCACGCGCTAGCCCGCTGCCCGCCGATACCCCCCCTATCTTCCTCGGCTGAAAGCGGCGTCCGAAAGCTTCTTCCGCCGGTGCCGTCCGTCCTCCAAACTCTCCCCGGGTTTGGTTTGGTGGCCGGCGAATAATCCCCGCCGGAGACGCGCGACGAAAACACCCAGTCCAACACGCCACGCTCTTGCTCGACTGACCGCGACGCGACCCCCGGTCGTGCGAGCGCCCGACGGGGAAGGAAACCCAACCGCGCGGCGCGGGGTGCCGTTGCGCCCGGCCTGGCCGGCCTCGGCAGCGCAGCTACCGGCGTCTCTGTTGCCGGCAGACCCTCGCCGCTACGTATCGCGCGTCGCCCGGCGACAGCGCGGGGGCCACGGGAGCCGGCAGGGGACAGGATAGCGTTTTGTTCCTTGATGACTCGATCACATGGACGTATGGGCTGGATAGATGAGCTACTTTATTGGAGTATTTCATTATCTGCCCACTGGCGCGGGGTTTAGCGGCGTGTGCGCAGATGTTTCACGCTCGTGTCGCGTCAGCGCCACGGGAGCTAATCAATAACCTAATCGATTATGCACCCACTTGGTCATAAGTTTAGCTGCGGGGGTTGGAGCCTCGGCGTGACATCTCGGACGGAAAAAAGCCAGTGGACCGATCGATTAGCACTAATTGCTGACGCATACAGTAAGTCGGTGGCAGGCTGGCAGCGAGCGAGCGCGACCGGGATCGGCGATCGCGACACCAAGATAGATGATGGACAGGGCCACCGGGTTCATCGCCGCCGTCGACGTCGCGGCCTCGCTGCCGCCGGGCTCGGTGAGTTGCCGTCGCCTACGCTTCCTTCCGTTTTCCCCGCGGGTCCGGCTTGCATGGCGGTGGGACGGGAGGCGACCACGTCGGACGGAATCTTCGGTGCGGAAAACACAGCGCCTGATTAATTTTAGCATGTCACTCTTGTCCCGCCCTGTCTCCACCGCTCGTTCCCACCCATCTCAAACTCTCACGTCAAAACCCTACCACCATCGGGATCTTTATTTAGGCATTCCTAATCACTGCGTTAACAGCGCATTAAAACCTCGCAGTTTTTCTTTGGGTTAGTTAATAGCCACTTAACCCTCCAAGAATTTTTTGTAATAAAGCTTAATTAAGACCCCGTCCTTGTTGCTGACGTACGTGCACACAGGCGAGCGTGTGCATCAAGATCACGGCGCTGTGCCCGATCGCGCTGCTGGAGAAGACGAGCGACCTGCTGCGGTGGCAGAAGAAGCACCCCTCCTTCAACCTCCCGTGGAAGGCGCACTCGTTCCCGATCCTGTCCGACTCCAGCCCGCTGTACCTGACCCCGTCGGAGCCGCCGGCGCTGACTGCGGAGGAGGAGCGGGAGCTGGAGCTCGCCCACGAGCGGCTGCTGGCTGTGTGCGCGCGGTGCGCGGAGCACGGCATCCCGCTGCTGGTGGACGCCGAGTACGCCACGGTGCAGCCGGCCATCGACTACTTCACCCTCGTCGGCGCGCTGGCGTTCAACGCCGGCGCCGCCGCAGCCGAGCGCCCCATCGTGCACGGCACCATCCAGGCGTACCTCCGCGACGCCCGCGACCGGCTGGAGGCCATGGTGCGCGCGGCGGAGCGGGAGCGCGTGCGGCTGGGGCTCAAGGTGGTGCGCGGCGCGTACCTGACCCGGGAGACCCGGCTCGCGGTGTCCCTCGGCGTGCCGTCGCCGATCCACGGCAGCATCCAAGACACCCACGACTGCTACAACGGCTGCGCCGCCTTCCTCCTCGTCCGCGTCCGCCGCGGCACTGCCTCCGCCATGCTCGCCACCCACAACGTCGAGTCCGGTACGCTACGCAGTAACCCAACCAAACCTCTGCTTCGCGATCGAGTTCCTTCTCCATGCTCGTAACTGATGGGATTGCTGCTGCTGCTGCTGATAGGGCAACTGGCGGCGGCGAGGGCGCAGGAGCTGGGGATCCCGAAGGGAGACCGGAACCTGCAGTTCGCGCAGCTGATGGGCATGGCGGACGGGCTGTCGCTGAGCCTGCGCAAGTCGCTGAGCAAGTACCTGCCGTACGGGCCGGTGGAGCAGATCATCCCCTACCTCATCAGGCGCGCCGAGGAGAACAGAGGCCTCCTCTCGGCCTCGTCCTTCGACAGGCAGCTGCTCCGGTACGGCCACTGCATCACACATCCTTCTGCTCTGTTGCTTTGCTTGCAAGATGAACGGTGATGATCGCCATTGTTGTGTTGTGATCTGATTCGTTTTGGGTTCATGCATGAACTGGTGGTGCAGGAAGGAGCTGGCGAGGAGGTTCAAGGCCGCAGTGGTGGGGCGTGACTGAAGCCAACTTGCGGAGCCTCCGACTGCGAGGCGGTGAAGCTGGGACGAGGGCGGGTTGAAGGCTAGAAGCTGTAAATACACCCTTCGGTCTTCTGTATCCGGGATTCCGTTGAATAATCCAATGAATAGAGTAATCTTCTTCTGGGATTTAGATTATTAATTGACATGTTTTTTATGACACGACTGGCATATGATTTACCATCCTGGGTCGCGGTGAGCGACTGGTGGTCCCATAAGACAGCGACATAGGTAACCTGGCGCTCCGCGAGATTGATCAATCCGGCACGGATCAGTCCAAGATGGACGGTTGGCGTTGTCCGGAGCCTTTTTTGCTAGAGACCTAAACCCTGTAGATGGCGTCCACTTTCAACGCTACATACTCTAGGGTCGTTTTGTTTGGATCGGGATGGTCTGGCGGATAACATGCAAATCGAATAGCTCGCAAATGGATCAACTCGTTCCCCTTGGTGCAGCTGGCTTGATTATATGGAAAGATGACGCGACTCATTATTTTTTTATTTTTTTATAAACTAGCAAATATCTCTGTGCGTTGCCACATACATAGATCACATTGATATATATTGTGAGATTTATTCGGTCATGATCTATGTAGATTTCTTTTTTTTTCCTTTTTCTCATATTTTAATTTAATTTCAACGTATTGTACATATACTTGGTCTCTATAATGGATGTAATTATGGAAATAGACTCGTGAGGCCCACCTATCGGCATTACGAGAGGAAAAACCAAATAATCATTTAGTATTAGTTAGAGATTCATACTCAGATCATGGGTCATCGCATAATTAATCAATAACATAAAAATATAGGGTTTTATACAAAATCCCGCCGCTTCCTCGAAGGCCTAAAACGTACCGACTCCGGTGACGCGGCCAGCTGTAGCAATCCTCTCGTGTTTCATTTCTGTCTGCCGCAGAGCGATTCGAGAGACCAGCTGACACTTTCAGACGCATGCCTGGGCAACACCAGTGAGAGTCGACGGGTGTCCATGGCCACCGCCCAACGCACGCGTTCGCGGCGCCGGCCTCGGCGTCGAGCCGTCGACCACGGACACGGACGCCACCTCCACGGTGTGATTAGTGATCACGCGCTCACATTCCCAACATCGGGGCCAGCGGCTCGCCAGGCCTCACTCCTCACAGCAGCATCCTTGACCTCCACTCCTCGACGGTAGCTATTCTGTGTCCTGCTACCGTCTCTCGCTTCCCCGTTACGCGGCAGTGGTTGTCCACCAAATGAGTTGCGCGAGAAGCGGCAGCGCGAGGAAGAGACGGGCCAAGGCTGCGGCAAGCCCGCATGGAGCGGTGGCAGTACGTGTCGCCATCGCCATCGCGCAGCCGGCTGAATGACTGAGTTCGTGTTGCAGCGTACAGCTTGGTCACGGATAATGGTTGTGACGGTGAGTCCACATCAGAGACACAATGTTGCCGTGCACTGTTTAGTCCCGACGGACGGACGACGGACGAAACAAAATTATAGAGGCAGAAAACACAGAGATTCCTTTCTTACTTTATTATCATGAGGTATATAGATAATAAAGACGGTGCAGCTCTTGGCCCTACCGTGGTTTGAGGTAGAACAAGATGATTTAGGGGCCGCGTACATTATCTCATTAAGTAGTGTGGATGAGATAGGACAAGAACACTATGCTTGTTCAATTTATTTTAAACGGTCCTAAAAAAAGGTGTGTTATATTAAAAAAGAGAAGTGCCCAAACAAAAGCAACTATTCAAGGGTCGATAAAGTGTATTAACAATAACAACTCGGTACATGAAACTTGGAAGACGCAGCGTTCCCAAATGCCTTGAACCCGCCATGCCACCTCACTAGAACGAAGCCGTGTGTCGCTGTCCGAGACACCTTACCTCCCAAATACACTAGTGAATCAATTTGTTCTTCGATATCGTCACCATTGGATCTTCTCCACACATATGGCGATCGGCACGCACATCATGTTGCGTACATTTACTTTAGTTTAGTGTTGTATATTTGTATACGTCACTAAGTATACTGATAGATACATGTGAAATCTGGCACCAGTGGTTGTACTCATGCTGATCGATGTCAACGCACACCATGTTGCAGTGCAGTGGTTGGTTCCTCGTGGTGGTGCTCTCTGTTTAGCCGTTTAGGTGGTGTGTGTCGTGGGGTTATTTACGCCTTGTGGTCGAGAGTGTGTGTGGTTGTTAAGTGTTGTATTTTTTTTATCTTCTCTATTTTCTTTTCATCTTCTCTATTAATACACATAACACAGTAAACTTGTCGGTTTCTGTTAAAAAGTACATGTGAAACCTTGATACATATATGTATGCAAGTTCGTATTCATGAGGTATTTATGGATCAAACTAAAGTCGTTAATTAAGAGTGCTCTTTTATCCAACAAGTCCGGCATACGTGTTGAGTTCATCCGAGCGCTGAATCCAGGCACGACAGAGTTTCGATTATTTTGAGTTAGAACAGGGCTGTTTCCTTAAGTACCTGATGATAGGTCGGTGTCATGAACTCATGCTATGTAATTTAGCATCTAGCACCACAGATTCACAGCGGTGTTTGCAAGCTAATGAACTTGTGTTCCGATCCCGGATGAACAAGCAAAGTTCGCCAGACCTGAGCATCCCAGTTCCGAGTTTATCCTGAAAGACCTGTCGCCGCCGCAGCTTATCCTCGTTACATCGTTGTACAGACCGGTAGCTCGTCCAGCTTAGCGTACGCGTCGGGTATCGAGAGAATACTTCTTTAACGAAAGGTATCGATCGAGTTCCTTTTTTAGTTAAAATGCAGGAGCATCTGGAACTACAGAGCCAAACTTGCATTCCAACTTCTTAATGAGACAAGCCTTCATCCATCATCAAGAGCCTTTCCCCGGTTCAGAATTCCTCCCCCTAGTGGCGAGAAAGAGCAGCAATGAGAAAACTTGACCTTCTCCTTTGAATCTCATCACAAAAGGATCATCATCTACGGGCACATCGAAGCATGTGTCTTCAACGATCTTGACCTCGTCGTACCGGCGCGGGCAAACAAAGATGCCACGCGGATCGTTTACGCGCCACGCAGTGCGACGCCTCAGCTCGCCTCGCTGCGTGCCATCTCCTCGAGGATTTCTCTCGTCTGGCTCCTTCACGTTGCACTGCACCTGCACCCCGTCCCGAATTCGCTTCGGCCACGAACGCCCTGCCGCACGGCACCCGCCGCACCAGGTGGCCGCTCCGCCCGAGCGTGCGGGGCAGCTTCCACGTTCACCTCTAGAAAAAGCCGTAGGATTCTTTTTTTTGGGGGTACAGATGCATACAGAGTTAGTACATTTTCTTCAGTAAACACACGTGCTTGTACCGAAACTTTATAAGCACGTTTAAGAGATGAGATTGAGCCAGAACAGACTTACATATGTGCTTTCATGGAGAAAAGAAACACATTCGAAAGACTACTGGATTTAGACTTAATTAGTTGTTTTTGACAAAACACATATTTATTCTTATATGCAGGTTATTTACAAGGGCACACATTGGACAAGGACGTGGTCTTTGTTCCAAAAAGAGGAGGACTATAATTTTTTGAAAAGCGCGTGCCGACTCCTGGAAACTATGACATTGGAGATCTTCACCAATCATGGGTGGAGGTTTAGCAATAGGTTAAATCTTTGATGAACGTTTGCTTAAGCTTAAGCCTTTTTTTGGTTGTTGAGTGTTTTCTGTGTGGACAACGGAGTCTACCCCATAGTTAAAGTTTCTGTAATAAATAACGGTCACATTCATTTTCGGATGAAGAGGCCAGGACCTCTGGATGAAATAAATTTTCTTTTATCTAAAAAAAGACTTAATTAGTTAATTTCCTGGATTGATCAACGAAAGCACAACGTGTGTTCTTGATCACCTGAAGTCCATTATCAATTTATTGTGGCGGACATGCTTGCAATTTTGATTGAAAGGGCTAAAGAGGCGGGCCAAATTAATGGGGTGGTTCCTAACTTGGTTAACGATGGTTTGTCTATTTTGTAACATGCCGATGATACTATTTTATTTTTGAATGATGATTTAGAACAAGCTAAGAACATGAAACTTTTACTCTGTGTCTTCGAACAACTCTCTGGTCTAAAAATTAACTTCCACAAAAGTGAGATGTTTTGTTATGGGGATGCAAAAGAAAAAGAAGGAGAACTCTCACAAATATTCGGATGCGAGAAGGGTTCGTATCCTTTTAGATACTTAGGAATCCCCATACATCATCGTAAACCTAGTAATGCGGACTGGAAGAAGGTGGAGGAAAGGTTCCAAAAGAAACTTAGCTGTTGGAAAGAAAGAGGAAAGGAAAGATGCTGTCCGTTGGGGGTCGTCTGGTGTTGATTAATTCTTTTCTTAGTAATTTATCTATGTTTATGATGTCTTTCTTCGAGGTACCAAGAGAGGTGCTCAAGAAATTTGATTATTTTAGATCAAGATTTTTCTGGCAAAGTGATGAGCATAAACGCAAATATAGGCTTACTAAGTGGAGTATTCTTTGCACACCAAAAGATCAGGGCGGACTAGGTATTCTAAATTTAGACTTGCAGAATAAATGTCTTTTGAGTAAGTGGCTTTTTAAGCTTATTAATGAAGATGGGGTTTGGCAACAATTTCTTAGAAATAAATATCTGAGAAATAAAACGATCACTCAGGTTGAACATGTATCAGGAGACTCACATTTTTGGTCGGGTCTGATGAAGGTCAAACCTGATTTTTTGAGTATGGGTAAGTTCAATCTAGGCGATGGATCTCAGGTCAGGTTTTGGGAGGATGTTTGGCTAGGAAATGTTGCTTTTAAGCATTTATACCCTGATCTTTACAATATAGTCAGGAAAAGAAGTGATACGGTGTCTTCTGTCTTGAGTTCTACACCTTTAAATGTCTCATTTAGAAGGTCTTTGGTGGGTGAAAACTTGATATTTGCCAGGTTATCCTTGGTCAAGGTGACTCCTTTAATAATATACCACATAAAAATTTTGATTTTAAGAGGCAATTTAAGCTTCCAAATTATATGTTGTTCGGGGGTACATTATTAGTCAAAGTTCTATACATAGAACGAAGTTCTATACATAGAACGACAATAAAAGCCCAATTTTAAGTATGTAGCCAGGTAAAGTGATCTCTCGTATTAGATAAGTCTACATGAATGACCGAAGCAACTATAATATACCAGGATATCAAGTTTTCACCCACTAAAGACCTTCTAAATGCGACATTTAACGGTGTCGAACTTAAGACAGAAGACACCGTATCACTTCTTTTCCTAACTATGCTGTAAAGATCAGGGTATAAATGCTTAAAAGCAACATTTCCTAGCCAAACATCCTCCCAAAACCTGACCTGAGATCCATCGCATAGATTGAACTTACCCATACTCAAAAAATCAGGTTTGACCTTCATCAGACCCGACCAAAAATGTGAGTCCCCTGATACATGTTCAACCTGAGTGATTGTTTTATTTCTCAGATATTTATTTATAAGAAGTTGTTGCCAAACCCCATCTTCATTAATAAGCTTAAAAAACCACTTACTCAAAAGACATTTATTCTGCAAGTCTAAATTTAGAATACCTAGTCCGCCCTGATCTTTTGGTGTGCAAAGAATACTCCACTTAGTAAGCCTATATTTGCGTTTATGCTCATCACTTTGCCAGAAAAATCTTGATCTAAAATAATCAAATTTCTTGAGCACCTCTCTTGGTACCTCGAAGAAAGACATCATAAACATAGATAAATTACTAAGAAAGAATTAATCAACACCAGACGACCCCAACGGACAGCATCTTTCCTTTCCTCTTTCTTTCCAACAGCTAAGTTTCTTTTGGAACCTTTCCTCCACCTTCTTCCAGTCCGCATTACTAGGTTTACGATGATTATGGGGATTCCTAAGTATCTAAAGGATACGAACCCTTTTGTTTAAGCTTATTAATGAAGATGGGGTTTGGCAACAATTTCTTAGAAATAAATATCTGAGAAATAAAACGATCACTCAGGTTGAACATGTATCAGGAGACTCACATTTTTGGTCGGGTCTGATGAAGGTCAAACCTGATTTTTTGAGTATGGGTAAGTTCAATCTATGCGATGGATCTCAGGTCAGGTTTTGGGAGGATGTTTGGCTAGAAAATGTTGCTTTTAAGCATTTATACCCTGATCTTTACAATATAGTCAGGAAAAGAAGTGATACGGTGTCTTCTGTCTTAAGTTCTACACCTTTAAATGTCTCATTTAGAAGGTCTTTGGTGGGTGAAAACTTGATATTCTGGTATATTATAGTTGCTTCGGTCATTCATGTAGACTTATCTAATACGAGAGATCACTTTACCTGGCTACATACTTAAAATTGGGCTTTTATTGTCCGTTCTATGTATAGAACTTCGTTCTATGTATAGAACTTTGACTAATAATGTACCCCCGAACAAACATATAATTTGGAAGCTTAAATTGCCTCTTAAAATCAAAATTTTTATGTGGTATATTATTAAAGGAGTCACCTTGACCAAGGATAACCTGGCAAAACGATGTTGGAAGGGGAGTACCAAGTGTAGTTTCTGTAATTGTGAAGAGACTATCGAACATCTTTTCTTCGATTGTTATAATGCCAAGTTTACCTAGAGAGTGATACAAGTTTCTTTTAATTTACCTCGTCCGGTTAATATTATACATATGTTTGACGGATGGCTTAATGGGGTGGACAAGAAAACAAAGTATCAATCATTGGCAGGGGCGGCTACGTTTTGTTGGGCTATCTGGATAAGCCGAAATGATATTATTTTTAACAATGCGAAAGTTTTTTCTCTAATGCAGGTACTGTTCCGGGGAACCCATTGGGTTCGGTTTTGGGCACTTTTGCAAAAAGAGGAAGATCGACCTCGCATCAGCTCGGCTTGTCGTGTCCCTGAGAGTTTGATGATAAATTTCTTTGCTTCCAATGGCTAGATTAATAATAATAGACTTCCTGTTAGTTGAGTGTTTAGGGTCGACTCGTCTGCTTAGTCGTCTTTGTTTAGTTGGTTGCTTTTTTGTTATAAGAAACCTGGTCGTTATGTTTCGGTTCATGACTTTGGAAAGCTGCATGTATCAATTGATAAAGAGGCTGGAATATTAATATATATTTCCTTTTCTAAAAATTATCAATTTATTATTTCTGTACAAACAATACCAGCTGCTGCTGTGTGTATCAACTGTCAAGTGTCCTGAGCTGCTAGCTTTTCTTGCTTTTCTGTAGCGTTGACCCGTCTTAATGCTATGGGCTGAGCCCATTCTCACGGACCTAAACTGGGCCGAGGTCCCTTTGATTGAGCGCGCGAAGCCGACGTAGGATGGGCCGAGATCCTAGATGAATCCACCACCGCGCGTGTTGTTGCACGCCCCCTAGTTTTCCTGCGTGAAGCCTAAAGCGCGCGGAGTCGCGCGCGCGCGACCCGTGCGGCCCGTGAACGTGGTCTTTTCCCTAGCCAGTTGAGCCGAGTTTGCTTCTTTTTTTTTCTGCCAGCCGCAGAACAGAGAGAGAGAGCACATAAGTATTGATTTTGATTGGTTGGCCTTACATGTGCATACAAATTTAGTTGGGCTGTGGCTAATGTAGCCTATTGCTATTTTTTACTTGTTAGATGTCTTACTTGCATAACTAAACACGTTTTTTCATTTGTATTTTTTTTCTATTCACACCATCATGTTCTTTAACAAATATATTAAATAATATTTGTACTGTATATTTTTATTATATTTATACATACCATCAACTTATATGTAGCTATTTTATCAATTTTATATGGAAACTTATGTCAAAGAGTTATGTATATATATTGCCATACTAATTATACATAAGTTGCAACTTGTTATATATGTAACATTTATTTTTAGGTTTTATAGGTTTTGGGTTAGGTTTAGGTTCTTAGGATTTTGAATTTGAGTTTTATTACAACTACGTTTAAGTTTATACAAACCCATTGTTACATAAGTTGTCATATAGTTTGTATGTAAGTTAATACATAGTATCTATATTGTATACACCACTATTTTAACTTAAATGTATACAAAATCTCTACACCAATATGTCTGCTTTTTATTCCACTTGCATCAATAGATTGAGATCCATATTCCACAAGTTCCAAAGCTATTTTCCGTACAAGACTAATTTTATATTGATACATGATCTTTATAAAAGTCACTAAATAATTTTTACATAAATTGTTGCTTGATATATACATAAGTTGATACACAAACTCTACCCAAGTTGACTGTACTATCAGATATATAACTTAACACAGTTACTACGTGTAAGTCGATAACAATTTTTAAATATAATGCTACACGGTACTTCGCTAAATCGATAGATTGTCTACGTGGAAAGTTGATACATATAACTTGGCATCTAACAATCTAACATAAGCATAGGCTGATAAGAAATATCTATATAAGGTGTTAGTACTACTATATATACGTTGATGGTACAAATAAAATAACCTCAAAACATATGCAAAGCGGGTCTTGTTTTGTAGATCTCCTCATAAGAAACTCAATACCGTAAACATAATAAAAATCTCAGAACAAGTTGATACATAGAAATTGCCACCTAATATATACATAAGTTGATACACAAGATCTATATAAGTTGTTAGTATCACAACACATAAGTTGACACTACAAATAAAATGACACAACATATAAGTTGACACTACAAATAAAATGACATGAAAACATATGCAAAGTGGGTCTTGTTATGTATGTCTCATCACAAGGAGTACAACGCCACAAACCGAATAAAAATCGGAGCTGTACATGGGAGAAATGATTTGTTGAAAATAATAGATAAGCAAGTATAAATGTTTGTAAACTGCTGGTAACTTGACGTGACTCATCTGTCTTCCCACTGCTTTGGTACAATCATCGTACAATATTTCATTTTGCTGTCCACGCCACTTTATTGCGCACGATTTGGAATGAAAATATTGTGAGACGGGTTGCGGCTTAACCGGTCCTTTTCTGGGCTCTATAGTCCATGAGCTGCAGCTGCTGGAGGCTGCCGTCTTCGCGAATCACTTCGGAGTATACGATTAGATTAACTGAAATATACGGGGAGTGGGATAATTATCGTAATGTTAAGTTTAGAATGACGAATGCTCCATTTAGAATGATGTGATTTCTTCATGGTGTTGAGCTTCAGGGCACGTCGTCGTGCGTTGGAAAAGAACACTACCACCGTACTGCTCGGTTGCTTCATTTAAGACAACAAGAGCATGGTTTTGTTGTCCATATAATTTGGCCTTTGCTATCACCCCGCATAGCTCCGTCTCAAGGCACGATCACAAAGTTTGCACCATTGCTCAAAGTCGTGCTACTAGATGGAGAAATGGCTTGTATCCGAGAATCTGAGGCATTTTTTTATAAGATTGTATCTGAGGGATTGCTTGAACCTTTTTTTTATTACACGGGGATTGCTTGAACTTTTAGGCCATCCCCAACCCTTCTAGTCAGCTAGTGTCCATAGAATTAATGAGGCTGCCAAGTAAGTAGAAATCCTGTGTGACAGAAGAGTTAAGGCCAATCCCAACCCAAAATGTCCAAGTGATGTCTATGTTGCCATGTCATCAATACATCAGATCTAGAAACTAGGGTACCTAACCCATAGTGTCTTCTCGTGGGCCATTAATTAATTTTCTAGTCTATTCACTCTCCTCCAATTTTTTGGAACACGTGTCTGAATGTTTTTACTGGCTTCCCTCCCTTGGAATGCGTGAGGACATGGTTTCCTGCATGTGACCCAGTTTCCATGTTTTTTCTTCTCTCCCCTCCTTAACTCTTCTGCCACATGGGATTTCTGGTTACTTGGCAGCCTCATTAATTCTATGGACACCAGCTGACTAGGAGGGTTGGGGATGGCCTAAGGAGGAGAGAGAAGAAAAAACATGTAAACCGGGTCACATGCAGGAAATCAGGTCGTCACGCATTTCAAGGGAGGGAAGTCACACGTGTTTCAAAAAGTTGGAGGAGAGTGAATGGACTAGAAAATTAATCAAGGGCTCATGAGAAGACACTATGGGTTGGGTACCATAGTTTCTAATTCTGATGTGTTGATAATATGGCAACGTAGACACCATTTATGGATATTTTGGGTTGGGATTGGCCTTAAAGAGTGCTTATTGTCGCAATAAGCAATCCATCGTTGGTATCTTGCGGAGTAGAGTTGATCCGACGGTTACGCTGGACCGAGGATCCTGTTCGAACAATACCCCCCTCCCCCGCGCTGGGCGGCGCGCGTCGGCGTCCACCGAGGGCGTACCGGCCGCACCGGCGACTCCTCCCTCCCTCGTCCAGTGCTCGCACCATCACAGCCACCGCCGCGATGCTCCTTGCCTTTCTGCCCACCAGCCATAGCGACACCCGTTCTGTCAACAGCGACCTAGCTGCCCTCTCGCTGCACCGCCGCGCCTCGAACGCTCGTGATGCGCTCGGCGAAATGCCGCACCGGGTCATGGGTCCAATGTTGATGATTCCTTGCTCGTGCGGTCCGGTGTTGCCTCGTTCAGGCCCCGCACGGGCGACGCTAACCCGCTCATGGCCCTCTGCAATGGTTGTGGCCTCGTCATTGTCGCCTCTGGCCGATCGAAGGTCGAAGCACTCCTCTCCTAGCCGCACCAACTACGACGAGTTTATAGAGATTTTGCAGTACCTCCATCTCAAAGCCAAGATCGATGGCGCGTGCCGGTGGGTGATGGGCTGATTAACTGATTCAGACGATGAGTGAGGGGACAGGGGCACAGGGCGATTGATTGTGGGACAGTGGGAGTCAATAGTGGGTAGAATGTGATGTCCCCGTGAGCAGTGTGATACTGAGGACGAGAAAGAGGCGGGTACCAGTCTACCAGGAGGAAAGCATTAGACCTGTCTCGAGGGATCAAGGCCGTTTGTCAGTGTCATAGGCAAGTTTTGTACTGATTTCCATGTCAATTTACACGATCTGTTAATCTAGACTCGGTTTATTTGTTAGAGATTATGGTTCTTCAGATTAGAGTATACATAGTATTTTGATAATGTGCATAATTTACATTATCTGTTAATCTAGACTCGGTTTATTAGAGATTATGGTTCTTCAGATTAGAGTATACATAGTATTTTAATAATGTGCATATTGGAACACTGATGTGAGAGAACGACACATGTAGACATTTTCCATGTATCAATCAATATAAACCTCTTGACCTGTAATTGGGAATTATTTAAATTATATTTGAATTCAGACATTCTTTTTTTGTAATCTTGTCAGGACTCCATACCTTATATGACCTTGAGTTATTGCTATTCCAAATATTAGCTCATTGCAGTAGATGGCTTTGCACAGTTATGCAACAGATGCTGCCATATACTATACCAGTGTATACTAGTGTTATTCCGCGTTGTATTTGCCTACATTGTTTTTCAATACAGGTTTTCTTTAATATATTATTTTTATTTTCTCTGTGCTCCGCATTGCAGGCAGCAATGTACCGGTCAAGTTGATCTCCAATGTATGTCGAGGGTTCTCAAGCATAGACTTACTGAAAAGAACACAGTATGCCTTATTTTGTTTTAGAACATATAATACTTTCTATTTAAGTCTGTCCAAATGAAGAAGTTTGGCCATCTTTGTGCAGGCAGAAAAGATTACATAAAAGCTTTTCAATTCTGTAGCAGCTAGACTTCTGGGGAGATTTCAGATCCTTCACAAGGATGTCCTTAACTGGTCAGATTTGTTTCTGAATATTATTTTTTCGTCCAGAAGTTCCACACCTTAGTACAACGCTTTGCTTCACAACACTCTGGTTTTGATGATCAGTTTAAGAGTCAACCTTGGTGGATGCTGCCAACTACCTTGGAGCAAGGGCAGCCATATGTCACTGGTTTTCTGGAATAAATGGTGTAAGAAAATCTTTTGAAGTTCCTTATGATAAAACTGTTTACCATGCATGCTTGGGATCGTCCTGGGGACTGGGGGCATGGCCGAGACGGGCGGTTTGGTTGGAGCTTGGACGCACGCTGCCGGCCTCGCTGTCCCGCGTGTCACGGGTACTTGTGCTGCACCGGCTCACCGTCACCGTGTGGCCTGTGGCTCTCCACAACTTGCTTCGGCCATTCTGAAGCCAAGGCAAGTCCCAGGTAAAAGCGACACGTCCATGCCGACAAGTGGGGCTGGGGCTAGCTTGCTGCTCACTGCTCATGATGTGCCTGGCCTGACAATCACAAGTCCAGTCTCAGTCGTGTCCAGTCAACCGTCAAGTCCTCCATCTCACCGTGCCCGTCACCAACGCTTGTGCTCGCACACGACACGCAGGCACGTACGTCCGCACGTGCCTGCCCCTGCCGCTGTAGAGCTCGGTTGGTGAGGCGAGCCGGGCCCGGCCGGGAGATGAAGAAATGGCCGGCGAACGGCGTGGCCAGAACTGGGAGCCCCCGAGCATGCTCGCCGCCCGGATACAAACGCTGGCTTCGGTTACGTGCAACGTGCGCGGTGCATGTGAGGGCTCAATGGCCTGATGCAGCGTCAGTCCACACAGAGACAAAACCGGGCGAGGCCAGCAAGGAAGGAGGCAGCACGCCATGGGGCCGGTGATGCAAGCCACATGCGTCCCTGCACGGCTGTTGCTAGGCAGCTCGACACATTAGGGAGACCACGGGACTGGCTTTTATTCTCAATATTACAATGCTGGCAGCATGCGACACCTTCAGCAGGAGCAACTGCACCCTTATACTAGCAGGGTTCAAGTAGTAGCTTAATCCTTGTTCTGAGATATTCAATGATAATAAGCAGGGGCGGATCCAGCCAGCAGCTACAGGGGGGCTGAGATCTTCTTGTTCTTCTTCCCCACCTCATCTATCCCTAAATCTTCTTCTCTCATTACCTTCTTCTACCATAGCTTCCCTTTGTTTCAATGGAGAATGCAGCCAGCAGGTGGGGCTGCAGCACCCCCAGCCCTACCCCTGGATCCGCCACTGATAATAAGTAATAATAATATATTTTTGGTGGTTGTGAGCTTCATGTAGTGCCTAACCTTTTCTTTGATGTTTCGATGATAAGGCATTAGTCCCTCTACATCAACTACAATGGAAGGACAACTTCCCCAAATCTTTTATAAAACCATAGTTTGCTTCGGGAGTTATGCACTGGCTTAGTGATCTTGCAATATAATTTTTTCCTTGCATGGAAGGAGGACTCGCATAAACTTGACTTGCTCTTAGGCCCATCAAGTGTTTAAGTCCTGTCATGTATCATTGGGCTTAAAGTGAATGATTGACATCTGGTAGAGACAGAAATACATAATCACAGTCCAATTGCTAAATATAATGTACTACCTCACTCCAAAATGTAGCTAGTTTTAATCTTCAAAATTCGTCTCACAATTTAGCTACTTATGAGTTCCAGGGATGCTTTGAGCCATGACTTGCCAAAAATACCCCTCCCGTCTATGCGCATCTGCATGCTGCTATGCAGGTTTAATTTGGACGCATGCAAATACATTTAGCGGGTAGGCATGTTTAATTTGGTTAATGCAAATAAGTTTGGACCTTTAATTGCGCATGTAGTGAGGCTTGGTAAATGAAGCGCAATCGAGTCCTTTAATCATTATTCTTAATCTGTCTGAGAAAGTCTAAACTACCTATATTTTGGGACGGAGGGGGTACTCATTTTCCCATAATATAGGATACGATCTGTTGGTTTTGTTTGCTTGACATGTTCACCTGGGGAAGTAAAAATTGAAAACCTTAGTATAAATTAGTGGTATTCATATTTTCATTAGATTTTTGTTTGTTAATCCAGAAGTTATTTGTTTGTGGTTTTATTACTAATCTGCAACTCTTGAACATCCTATGCATCTTGCTATGCTAATTGTGTGGTCGTATTATGTACCATAATTGGTTCTATCTCGTTTTGCTTCTTTAGGAAGCTAATTGTGAGTAAAAAATTATGTCCATATTTGTTTTTCATCACCTGTTTTTACACCTTCACTGGGTTGGGATGTTCATAATCTGTTCCCGAAGAAAGTAAATACATGCCATTCTGCAGCTAACTATGGATGACCGTTATTGGATCTTGATGTAACCTCTTTCGGCACAACTTTTTTGTCAACCTGATAAACATTCCAGGTACATTATATCATCCTTTAGCCATCGTGGAAAGTTTGTGTCAAAGGTTCTTTATAAATTACATTTTCTTTGAAGAGCCTTCTTCTTGAAGATAAAAGAGCATCTCCTTTCATCTTCTCTTTCATTGATCAGATGCCTTACGGCAGACATGTGTTTGGCATTGACGCATTAGACAATTTCTAGGGATATATTCCTGCTTTCCAGAAATTTAATAGTGAAACATTATCATAACGTCAATTCTTATCGTCCATTTTCTGGTAGGCAAGTGGCAAAAAGAATTGACGTTATGATAATGTTTCACTATTAAATTTCTGGAAAGCAGGAATATATCCCTAGAAATTGTCTAATGCGTCAATGCCAAACACATGTCTGCCGTAAGGCATCTGATCAATGAAAGAGAAGATGAAAGGAGATGCTCTTTTATCTTCAAGAAGAAGGCTCTTCAAAGAAAATGTAATTTATAAAGAACCTTTGACACAAACTTTCCACGATGGCTAAAGGATGATATAATGTACCTGGAATGTTTATCAGGTTGACGAGAAAGTTGTGCCGAAAGAGGTTACATCAAGACCCAATAATGGTCATCCATAGTAAGCTGCAGAATGGCATGTATTTACTTTGTTCGGGAACAGATTATGAACATCCCAACCCAGTGAAGGTGTAAAAACAGGTGATGAAAAACAAATATGGACATAATTTTTTACTCACAATTAGCTTCCTAAAGAAGCAAAACGAGATAGAACCAATTATGGTACATAATACGACCACACAATTAGCATAGCAAGATGCATAGGATGTTCAAGAGTTGCAGATTAGTAATAAAACCTCAAACAAATAACTTCTGGATTAACAAACAAATTTCCTATCTAATGAAAATATGAATACAACGAATTTATACTAAGGTTTTGAATTTTTTTACTTCCCCAGGTGAACATGTCAAGCAAACAAAACCAACAGATCGTATCCTATATTATGGGAAAATGAGTACCCCCTCCGTCCCAAAATATAGGTAGTTTAGACTTTCTCAGACAGATTAAGAATAACGATTAAAGGACTCGATTGCATTTCATTTACCCAGCCTCACTACATGCGCGATTAAAGGTCCAAATTTATTTGCATTAACCAAATTAAGCATGCCTACCTGCTAAATGTATTTGCATGCGTCCAAATTAAAACTGCATAGCAGCATGCAGATGCGCATAGACGGGAGGGGTATTTTTGGCAAATCATGGCTCAAAGCATCCCTGGAACTCATAAGTAGCTAAATTGTGAGACGAATTTTGAAGATTAAAACTAGCTACATTTTGGAGTGAGGTAGTACATTATATTTAGCAATTGGACTGTGATTATGTATTTCTGTCTCTACCAGATGTCAATCATTCACTTTAAGCCCAATGATACATGACAGGACTTAAACACTTGATGGGCCTAAGAGCAAGTCAAGTTTATGTGAGTCCTCTTTACATACAAGGAAAAAATTACATTGCAAGATCACTAAGCCAGTGCAAAACTCCGGAAGCAAACTAGTTTTATAAAAGATTTGGGGAAGTTGTCCTTCTATTGTAGTTGATGTAGAGGGACTAATGCCTTCATCATCAAAATAATAAAGAAAAGGTTAAGCACTACATGAAGCTCGCAACCACCAAAAATATATTATTATTACTTATTATCATTGAATAATTCAGAACCAGGATTAAGCTACTACTTGAACCCTGCTATTATAAGGGTGCAGTTGCTCCTGCTGAAGGTGTGGCATGCTCCAGCATTGTAATATTGAGAATAAAAGCCAGTCCCAATAGGCCAGTATGAAATTTGGACGATCCCAAGCATGCATGGTAAACAGTTTTATCATAAGGAAGTAAGGAACTTCAAAAGATTTTCTTACACCATTTATTCCACAAAAACAGTGACATATGGCTGCCCTTGCTCCAAGGTAGCTGGCAGCATCCACCAAGGTTGACACCTGATCATCAAAACCAGAGTGTTGTGAAGCAAAGCGTTGTACTAA
>OAMR01000101.1:2648118-2678604 GCA_900205405.1 Echinochloa crus-galli
TAGTTAATGACAAAGTTCCGGCTAGAACAGTGATGATTGGGAGGGCTCTTGATGGTAAAGAGTCTTTGAAAATTACAATTAATACATCAAGACCCGGGGGACAAGGAAGTTCTTTGGAAGAAAATCGGTTCGCTAGCCAGGCGAAACCGGTCAGACCGGTTTCCCGACCGGTTTGTCTCCAGACTGTCCAAGGACTTTCAAGACTAAGCGCCCGGAAGTGGGTACTTGGAAGTTTAATGAGCCAAAGGTTCAAGGAAGGGTTCTGAAGCAAGGACTTACTTTCTCTCAGCTCATGAACAAGTACACAAAGGCCGTTCAAGATGTGTATAAGAGACAGGTTAGGAGAGAGGGAGCAGAAAACTTAGAGTTTGCATTGATTTTAGAGATCTTAATAAAGCCACTCCCAAAGATTCGTATCCTATGCCTATAGCCGATGTCTTAATCAATGAAGCTTCTGGGCATCGTGTTGTTAGTTTCCTTGATGGTAATGCTGGATATAATCAAATCTTCATGGCCGAAGAGGATATGCACAAAACGGCCTTTCAATGTCCGGGATTTATTGGTTTATTTGAGTGGGTGGTTATGACCTTTGGATTAAAGAATGCCGGTGCAACTTATCAAAGAGCTATGAATTTAATCTTTCATGATTTACTTGGTGTTATTGTGGAAGTGTATATTGATGATATTGTAGTTAAATCGGATGGCTTGGATTCTCATTTAGCCAATTTGAAACTTGCTCTTGAGAGGATGCGACGGTATGGCTTGAAGATGAATCCACTCAAATGTGCTTTTGGTGTTTCGGCTGCGAAGTTTCTTGGGTTTATTATTCATGAGAACGGCATAGAAGTTGATCCCAAGAGAATTGAAGCTATGAAAAAAGTCGAAGCTCCTACTAGCAAGCATGATTTACAGAAATTTCTAGGCAGTAAATTTCTTGAGAAGATTTATAATTAACTTGTCTGGAAAGGTTGATGCTTTTACTCCTTTACTTCGGCTAAAGAATGAAGCCGATTTTACTTGGGGGGCAAAACAGCAAGAAGCTTTTGATAGAATCAAAGAGTACTTGTCTTCACCACCGGTGCTTAGGGCGCCTAAGCGAGGAGTTCCATTCAGACTTTATGTAGCAGCTGAAGATAGAGTTATTGGAGCTGTTTTGACTCAAGAAATTGGCAACAAGGAGTATGTGATTGCTTATGTAAGCCGACGGCTCATCGATGCAGAAACAAGGTATACTTTCATTGAGAAGCTATGTTTATCCTTGTATCATGCTTGTACTCAATTGCGGCATTATCTACTATCTAGTACTTGCATCGTGTTGTGTCAAACCGATGTGATTAAACATATGTTGCAAAAGCCGATATCTAGTGGAAGAATCGGCAAGTGGGCTTATGCTTTGGTTGAGTATGATTTGACTTGTGAACCTTTGAAATCAATGAGAGGTCAAATCATAGCCGATTTTATTGTTGAACATCGAATTAATGATTCTTGTGAGTTCGACGTCGGTTATGTTACTTGTACACCATGGAAGCTATACTTTGATGGATCGGTTTGCAATGATGGGCAAGGAATTGGTGCTGTTTTGATTTCTCCAAGTGGCGCCGTTTTTGAGTTTTCAAACCGATTGGAAGAAAAGCGAACCAATAATCAAGTTGAATATGAAGCTCTTCTATTTGGATTGGAATTTTTGCAAGACATGGGAGTAAAACATGTTGAAGCTTTTGGTGATTCGCTCCTGGTGGTACATCAAGTATCAAAGGTATGCCAATGTTATAACGGTTCATTAAATGCATATCTTGATAGATGTCTCGATATCATTGCTTCTTTTGATGAATTCACTATAAGACATATTCCGAGAGAAGATAATGGTAAAGCAAATACTCTGGCTCAGAAAGCATCTGGTTATGTGGTTGCAAAGAAATATTTCTATCTCCAAAAACCGATGCGAACCAAAGCCGAGGTTCTGGTTCTGGACGAACCGGTCACACCGGTTTCAGAAACCGGTCAGACCGGTTGTACTGCCAGAACCGGTCTGACCGGTTCTGAAAGCGGTCAGACCGGTTTGTCCCCTGACAGAAGCAAAAGTACTTTGGATAATGCTAATCAATCCAAAGTTAAAGATCAGGATTGGAGAGTGCCTATTATCACTTATTTGAAAGATCCTGGTCGTGGTGCAGATAAAAATATTCTTTGTTCCTGCTACATTAAAGCCGATGGAAAATCGGTTGAATTACTTATTATAATTAATGGAGCAGAAGAATCAACAGAGACAAACCGGTCAGACCGCTTCTGGAAACCGGTCAGACCGGTTTGGGTCTGAACAGCGCCGACCGAGCCAAACCGGTCAGACCGCTTCTGAGAACCGGTCAGACCGGTTTGCGTCTAGACAGTGGCTTCAAGACCGAATTGATCATCATCGAGCTCATTCGGCCGGCATGTTCGAAGCTATTGAAGATCTTGGTGATATGGACAAATTGGGTCAGGGTTTTACATCAGCCGATCCTTTAGAAAAAATAGATATTGGTGATGGTACTATTCCTAGGCCTACTTTTGTAAACAAGAATTTATCGGCTGAGTTTAAAGCCGAATTAATAAATTTGTTGAAAGAGTATGTCGATTGTTTTGCTTGGGAGTACCGTGAGATGCCTGGTTTAAGTCGTGACTTAGTTGAGCATCGTTTACCAATAAAAGCCGGTTTTAGACCTTTTAAACAATCGGCTAGACGTTTTAATCCCGCTATTTATGACCGAATAAAAGAAGAGATTAATCGTTTATTAGATGCTGGTTTTATTCGGACTTGTCGTTATGCGGAGTGGATTTCTAATATTGTTCCCGTTGAAAAGAAAGATTCGGGAAAACTTAGAGTTTGCATTGACTTTAGAGATCTTAATAAAGCCACTCCAAAAGATTCATATCCTATGCCTATAGCCGATGTCTTAATCAATGAAGCTTCTGGACATCGTGTTGTTAGTTTTCTTGATGGTAATGCCGGATATAATCAAATCTTCATGGCCGAAGAGGATATGCACAAAACGGCCTTTCAATGTCCGGGATTTATTGGTTTATTTGAGTGGGTGGTTATGACCTTTGGATTAAAGAACGCCGGTGCAACTTATCAAAGAGCTATGAATTTAATCTTTCATGATTTACTTGGTGTTATTGTGGAAGTATATATTGATGATATTGTAGTTAAATCGGATGGCTTGGATTCTCATTTAGCCGATTTGAGACTTGCTCTTGAAAGGATGCGACGGTATGGATTGAAGATGAATCCACTCAAATGTGCTTTTGGTGTTTCGGCTGGAAAGTTTCTTGGGTTTGTTATTCATGAGAACGGCATAGAAGTTGATCCCAAGAGAATTGAAGCTATGAAGAAAGTCGAAGCTCCTACTTGCAAGAAGGACTTGCAAAAGTTTCTAGGCAAGGTAAATTTCTTGAGAAGATTTATAATTAACTTGTCTGGAAAGGTTGATGCTTTTACTCCTTTACTTCGGCTAAAGAATGAAGCCGATTTTACTTGGGGGGCAAAACAGCAAGAAGCTTTTGATAAAATCAAAGAGTACTTGTCTTCACCACCGGTGCTTAGGGCGCCTAAGCGAGGAGTTCCATTCAGACTTTATGTGGCGGCTGAAGATAGAACTATTGGAGCTGTTTTGACTCAAGAAATCGGCAACAAGGAGTATGTGATTGCTTATGTAAGCCGACGGCTCATTGATGCAGAAACAAGGTATACTTTCATTGAGAAGCTATGTTTATCCTTGTATCATGCTTGTACTCAATTGCGGCATTATCTACTATCTAGTACTTGCATCGTGTTGTGTCAAACCGATGTGATTAAACATATGCGACCGCTTCTGGAAACCGGTCAGACCGGTTTAGACCTGAACAGCGCCGGTCAAGCCAAACCGGTCAGACCGCTTCTGGGAACCGGTCAGACCGGTTTACGTCTGGACAGTGGCTTCAAGAGCGAATTGATCATCATCGAGCACATTCGGCCAGTATGTTCGAAGCCATTGAAGATCTTGGTGATATGGATAAGTTGGGTCAGGGTTTCACGTCAGCCGACCCTTTAGAAAAAATAGATATTGGTGATGGTACTATTCCTAGGCCAACTTTTGTAAACAAAAATTTATCGGCTGAGTTTAAAGCCGAATTAATAAATTTGTTGGAGTATGTCGATTGTTTTGCTTGGGAGTACCGTGAGATGCCGGGTTTAAGTCGTGATTTAGTTGAATCAGACCGGTTCCTGAAACCGGTCAGACCGCTTTCAGGCAGGAACTCGTGAAGACCTAGAAACTCGAGCTCGGGAGGGACCCCGTCGGAGCTCAAGCAAGCTAGGGTTGCTCTAGGGTCGGCAGGCCACCTAGAACGCCCTTGAACGCCGTAGAGACGAGCAAAGAACAGAATATGGAGGTTGGAAAAGATTAGGGTTTGAGAGATAAAAAGTAAAGGATAAACATGTTTGATTCGATTGGAATACATCTCAATCGGCCTTAGCCTTTATATTTATAGGCCGGGGAAGTCTTACCCCTTTCGAATAGGTTACAATATGGGATTAAACTCGGAATCCTAATCCTACTCGAATTACAGAACCAGACCGGTTTGGCCGGGCCAGAGCCAATTTTGACTGTCAACACATGCCCCCCTGCGTTTTTAGTGAACTTGAGAACTAAAAAGCAAGTAATTACAATTCAGGAGCTAAAATTTATGCTAAGGGCGATATCAACAATATATCGGCCATTGGTCTTCATGCGTCTTGCCAAACACTTGGATAGAATTTCTTCAAATATCTTCCGTTGATAGCTTTAGGCAAATGATCTCCCTTCAGCGTCTCTAGCATGTAAGAATTCCCAAAAATGACTTTGACAACTCTATAGGGTCCTTCCCAACTTGGTGACCATTTACCAAACTTGTTGCTTTTCGTCCCAATAGGCAAGATCGTCTTCCAAACAAGCTCACCAATCTGAAAATATTTTCCTCGTACTTTCTTGTTGTAAGCTTTAGCAACCCGAAGCTTATCTTTCTCAATCTCCTTCAAAGCTTTCAATCGTTTGTCGGTTACCTCATCAATATTGTCCAACATCAAATTGTGGTAATCAACAGCATCAAGGTCATTTTGTTTAGCCAATCTATAAGCGTCCAGATTTACCTCAACGGGTAAAACGGCCTCTTGACCATACACAAGCTCAAAAGGAGTAACTTTAGTAGCACCATGTCTAGATATACGATGAGCCCATAATGCTTCGGATAAAACTTCATGCCATCTCTTAGGACTTTCTTCTATCTTTTTCTTGATTAATTTGATCAAAATTTTATTACTTGACTCGGCTTGTCCATTAGCCTGAGCGTAATATGGAGATGAATTGAGCAACTTAATTCTATAGGATTCGGCGAATTCACGTACCTCTTTAGACATAAACGAAGTACCTTGATCCGTTGTCAAAGTTTGAGGAATACCGAATCTATGAATAATATTTTGCGTAACAAATTCAATTACCTCTCGATGCGTCATATTCTTCAAGGGAATCGCTTCGGTCCACTTAGTGAAATAATCTGTAGCAACTAACACAAAACGATGTCCTTTTGATGATGGAGGATTAATTTGTCCAATAAAATCCAATCCCCAACCTCGGAACGGCCATGGCTTAATAATAGGATGCATCAATGCAGCAGGAACAAGTTGCAAATTTCCAAACTTCTGACATTCCTCACATCCTTTGTAATATTTGAAACAATCTGCCATCATAGTAGGCCAATAGAAACCGGCTCGTCTAAGTAACCACTTCATCTTTGGAGCCGATTGATGTGTACCACAAATACCTTCATGAACCTCAGCCATGGCAACCTTGGCCTGATCCGAGTCAAGACATTTTAACAACAAATCTTCGGCGTTTCGACGATAAAGTTCATCGCCAAGTAAAATATACTTAAACGATATTCGCCGAATATTTTTCTCTGCACCACGACCTGTCTCTTATACACATCTAGATGTGTATAAGAGACAGGGTCCCAAGATAAATCCCATCTCGGCGGCTGCGGCGATACCGGCATCTCGTTGATCGGATCCATGGATGAAGGATGGACGAACTGGTGATCATCAATCCCGAAGAACCTATCGATCGTGGCGTTCTCAACAGCTTCGGGGTCGTGCTGCCACTGCTCCACCACCGGATGCACCGGAGCCCCCGCCGTCCTCAGGCAGTTGACGACGAGGACCTTCTTCTCCGGCGAGCTCGGGCGGTGCAGGCACGAGTACGACGACGACTGCTCCTGCAGGAAGTAGAGGTGCTCGTCCTCGGCGAAGTAGTAGAAGAGTGCCATGGAGACGCGGCGGAGCGACTGGACGTAGGCGACGTGGGAGGACGCCAGGAGACCCCGCTGCGCGATCGCCTTCTTGACGAAGCTCTTCCGGTCATGGCAGGTCTTCACGGCGGCTTCCTCGTCCAGCTTCGACGAGGAGCAGCCCATGGCGGCAGCCTGCTCTCTCCTCCTCCTCCTCCTACTGGATCGGAGGAGAGGGAGGTACACGATGAGAAGCTAGCTGGGAGGCGTAATGGTGGCTTCGTCTCGTATCCGATGCATGTGGATATGGTATTGCCGGCCAAACTGGTCTGACCGGTTTGCCGAACCGGTCAGACCGGTTTGGTTCTGTAATTCGAGTAGGATTAGGATTCCGAGTTTAATCCCATATTGTAACCTATTCGAAAGGGGTAAGACTTCCCCGGCCTATAAATATAAAGGCTAAGGCCGATTGAGATGTATTCCAATCGAATCAAACATGTTTATCCTTTACTTTTTTATCTCTCAAACCCTAATCTTTTCCAACCCCCATATTCTGTTCTTTGCTTGTCTCTACGGCGTTCAAGGGCGTTCTAGGTGGCCTGCCGACCCTAGAGCAACCCTAGCTTGCTTGAGCTCCGACGGGGTCCCTCCCGAGCTCGAGTTTCTAGGTCTTCACGAGTTCCTGCCTGAAAGCGGTCAGACCGGTTTCAGGAACCGGTCAGGCCGGTTTGCCCGAGGAGCTCAGGAGTTGGCCGTTGTGACGGCCGTGCTGCGCGTTTGATCGGCTTCGAGTTTGTTGGCGCGTTTTCGTGTCAACAGGTCCTAACAATGGTATCAGATGCCTACTAGTTAGTAGATCTAGTTTCTTTTCGGGTCAGTATGGTGTTAGTTCAAGAGAACGGACCCAAAATCAAGAGGATTAGGGGAAGAACACCGCGAATCATTTGGTTTTAAAGTAAATCGACGAAATCAAACTGAGATTCAAAACGAATCACATCCACAGTCTTAGATTCAATCAAATCAGACACAAATCGAAGAAAAGAAAAGAAAACCAAGTCAAATCCTGAACCCTAACCCTAACCCTTACCTCGTGGCCGTCGGCCATGGTGCACGGTGGAGCAGGCCACCGGCGCCCGAGCTGCTGGCGAGCGAGAGAGGTCGCGAGAGAGGAAGAGAGAGCAGTTGCGTGGAGGGAAAGAAATGGCTAGGGTTTCGGGGGCGAGCCGGCCGACGAGGCTATTTATGCGGCCGATATTGTCGTCGAGCCGTCCGATCGAGCCAACGGCTGTGATCGACGCGGGAGGGCGCGGGCGCGCGAGCTGGGCCAGATTGGCGGCCCGCTCATTGCCGCCTGGGCCGACTTTCAGTCGGGCGCGAGGGGCGCGCGCATGCGAGCGCCGGACGGGCCGAGCTGGGCCGCGGCAAGGCGCGCACGCGTTCTGGGCCGAGCGAGAAGGAGCTGGGCCGCATGCGCGAGAAAAGGAAAAAGTCAGTGGGTCGTTTTCAGTTCGCGGGCCGAAATTGAAGTTTGCGCACAGTGGCATTTAGTTAATTGTTTGAATGAATTTTTCAATCAATTTTGAGTAAATTTTGAGTCAAATTTTCCCCTGTTTGAATTTGAACCAAAGTGATAATTTTTTAGAGGGTAAATTTAGAGAGTTTTGCTACTGTTTATGTGCATTTTATAAGTTTTCCGCTGCAAATTTATGCCTCTATTTAAATTGAACCAAAGGGATATTTACTTAGAGAAAGAGAATAAGTTTAAGTGTTTTATGATATTGTTATTTTTCTGGCCAAAGCTGAATATTGCAATATTATAAATAGATTATTTTAAAGTTCTTCATGCATTAATCCTATTTTTCTGCCCAAAGGTGATATAGAATTGATGTAGAGAGTTGACTGTATTAATTTTGACCAAAGTTGAATTAATACATGCAGCAATTATAATGTTTTATGTTCTCACCATAATTTTTGAATTATTAATTTCAGGACCTGGCTACATTGGCTCCATCCCTGAACTAGTTGGAAGCAACTACAAGGCATGGCGCAATTTGCTAGAGTGTGCTCTGTTGCTGCTGGAGATCGACTCGGTGTTGACTACACCGTGTCCCCCTGTCATCGAGCTAGTCGTGAGAGTTGAGAACGAAGATGCTGCAGTCTTCCAGGCGCGACATCACACCAATGCTGACGCCATCGCTGCACGGGACCTAGAGAGGGCCAAGTGGCAGCTGATGAACAAGAAGTGCCTAAAGATAATACATACAAAGATGTCTGAGGCGATCAGGACATCCATTCTAGAGAAGGATGCGAATGGTAATGTACACACTGCTGCTCAGTATCTGGAGATAGTGGAGCGACAACACCATACGCATTCGAAGGCTTATGCTAGCACCCTGATCGAGAGGCTCCTCACCACCAAGTATGCTGGAGGTGGTGTGAAAGATCACATTCTAAAGATGAGCAACATGAACGGTAAGCTTACTGCCATGGAGATGGGATTGCTAGAGCAGTTCCTAGTGCACTTGGTGTTCAGGTCGATGCCGCCTGATTTTGGTGTGTTGGCATGCAACTACAACACTCAAAATGAGAATTGGGACCTGCACAAGCTTATGTCCATGTGTCAGCAAGAAGAGGAAAGACTAAAGGCACAGAATGGAGGCTCCATCTCTTTTGTGCAGCATAACAACAACAAGAAAAGAGGCTTTGGTAGCAAGGGCTACAAAGCGAAGCACCAAAACGAGAGTGGTCCTTCCAATGCTAACGCTAAGCCTCATGGGAAAGGTCCCGCTCAGAACGATCAGTCCAAGAAAGTCAGCAAGAATCAATGCTTGTGGTGCAAGGAAGAAGGCCACTGGCAGAATGAGTGTCCCTAGTGGCTCAAGCATATGCTGGCTCATGGTGAGGATGTAATCACATTTATAGATGAATCCTTGTATTTAAGTTTTTCGAGGTCCACATGGTGGATTGACTCAGGTGCAACTACTCATGTTGCTAATTCTTTGTAGGGCTTCCGTTCGAGTCAGACCCTAGCAAGAGGCGCAAGAAGCATTAGAGTTGCTAATGGCGTCGAAGCTGAAGTGGAGGCCATAGGAGAACTCCCCATCAAGTTAAAGGATGGCTTCACTCTTCAGCTGCATGATGTCCTATTTGTGCCTTCATTAAATAGAAGTTTGATTTCAGTATCACGTTTAGCAGACAGTGGCTTTAAATGTCATTTTGATGAGATACAATGTATTCTTGAGTACAATAAAGTTTGTGTGGGTCTTGCCATCCGACAAGACCAACTCTATATGTTGTCAACACGTGATTCTATGAATGCTTGCGACTCGAATGAGTGTGAGACAGAGATTGTCTCCAAATCTACAAATAGAAAGCGTAAGAGAATTGATAGCGTCTCTTCGAAATTGTGGCGCTGTCGTTTAGGCCACATTTCGAGGGGAAGGATAGAGCGCTTAGTAAAATAATCAATTCTACCGCCCTTAGAATTTTCAGACTTAGATCAGTGCATAAGTTGCATTAAAGGCAAGTTTGCTAAGCAAATAAAAAAGGCGCGAAGCATAGCACAAGTGTGTTAGAAATAATTCACACGGACATTTGCGGTCCGTTTAATGTAATGTCTGTGGATGGTTTTGAGTACTTCATCACATTCACAGATGATTACTCACGCTATGGTTACATTTATCCAATGAAAGAAAAGTCAGAAGCATTGGATAAATTTAAGATATTCAAAGCTGAAGTAGAAAATCAGCACAACTTAAAGATTAAGTTAGTAAGATCCGACCGGGGAGGGGAGTACTACGGTCGTCACACCCCATTTGGTCAAGCGCCCAGACCTTTTGCAAAGTATTTGCAAGAGAATGGCATAGTTGCCCAATATAATACACCGGGCGACCCTCAGCAGAATGGAGTAGCTGAAAGAAGAAACAGTACCTTAATGGATATGGTTAGAAGCATGCTGAGTTACTCCACTTTGCCAGTTAACTTGTGGATGGAGGCACCGAAGACAACCATTCACATTTTAAACAAAGTTCCTTCTAAGTCAGTACCTAAGACACCATATGAGTTATGGACGGGTAGAGAACCCTTTTTAAGATACATGCGTGTCTGGGGAAGTCCAGCAGAGGCTAAAGTACTTAACCCAAATATTGGGAAGTTAGATACCAAGATAGTCAGTTGCCACTTTATTGGCTACACAGAGAAATCAAAAGGTTATCGTTTCTATTGTCCTGACAGACACACGAAGTTCGTGGAAACGAGACATGCCATCTTTCTAGAGAGCGAGATGATCAGAGGGAGCATGGCGCGTAGAGAGATTGACCTTGAAGAGAAGTGGGTATATGTGCCCACTCCAATGATTCAGGAGCCAGTTTTCCTACCATGTGCTTTTCCGACACCTGCAGTGCAGCCCACTGTGGTGCCAGAACCTGTTGCCAGTTCTCCAGTGCAGGCAATGGATAATCAGGAACATGTCCCTCAGGAGCCTAAGAATCCGGTTATCGCGCAGGAAGAACCTGAACAGCCCCAAGAGCCGGAGGCGCCAGCCGTTCAGGCACCGAGAAGATCTCAAAGAGCTAGAAGATCTATTATCCAAGATGACTATGAAGTCTATAACAATGAAGAAGTTCACATAGAGGGTGATCCTACTTCTTATGAAAAAGCTATGAGACATCCTGATGCGTCCAAGTGGCAAGAAGCCATGGAGGATGAGATGAGGTCCATGAGTACCAATAAAGTTTGGGACTTAGAAGAAATTCCTTCAAGAGCCAAACTAGTAGGCTGTAAGTGGGTCTACAAAATCAAATATGCCTCTCAAGGGAATATTGAGAAATATAAGGGACGACTTGTGGCCAATGGCTTCACTCAAAGAGAAGGGATAGACTACAATGAGACATTTTCTCCAGTCTCTTGCAAGGATTCTTTCAGAATCATAATAACTCTAGTGGCGCATTTTGATTTGGAGTTACATCAAATGGATGTAAAGACGGCATTCCTAAATGGAGATTTGTATGAGAACGTCTACATGACTCAACCCAAAGGTTTTGTTGTGGAAGGCAAAGAACGTATGGGATGTCGCCTAAAGAAATCCATTTATGGCTTAAAGCAAGCTTCAAGACAATGGAACATCAAGTTTGATGAGACAGTTAAGAAATTTGGGTTTAAAGCCAATGTAGAAGATAACTGCGTATACATGAAGTTTAAGAAAGGGAAATTTATTTTTCTCATACTATACGTGGATGATATCTTGCTCGCCTGCAATGATATTAGATTATTACAGGAGACAAAGAGTTTTGTCTTCGAACTTTGACATGAAAGTTCTTGGTGAAGCCTCATATGTTTTGGGGATTCAGATTCATCGAGATAGAAGAAACGGGGTTTTAGGCTTATCTCAAAAGGCATATATGGAGAAGATCCTAAATAAATATAATATGCATATGTGTAGAGCCACACCTGCTCCTATTCAGAAGGGTGATAAGTTTGGAATATTTCAGTGTCCTAGGAACCAGTACGAGATCGATCAAATGAAATCGGTTCCATATGCTTCAGCGGTCGGTAGCTTACAGTATGCACAAGTGTGCATTCGCCCGGATTTAGCGTTCGTTACAGGAGTACTCGGAAGATATCAGTCTAACCCAGGTGAAGAACAATGGAATATGATAAAGAAAGCATTACGCTATGTGCAAGGCACAAAAGACCTCATGCTGACATACAGAAGGATCTGATGTCCTAAAGATAAGAGGATATTCGGATGCAGATTATGCGGGAGACAGAGATGATAGAAAGTCTACATTTGGATATGTGTTCACTCTCGCAGGAGGAGCTATCTCATGGAGAAGCTCTAAGCAAGAGCTAATTGCAACATCTATGATGTATGCAGAGTTTGTTGCATGCTATGAGGCAAACGGACAGGTGATGTGGCTAAAGAAATTCATACCTGAATTGAAAATAGTGGACTGTATAGACAGACCATTAAAGTTGTACTGCGACAATGCTCCAGCAGTATACTATGCTCACAACAATAGGTCGAGCAACGCTACCAAACCCATAGAGATAAAGTTCTATATGGTGAAAAACAAAATCCAGAATCAAACTATAAGTCTGGAGCATATAGGTACCAAAGAAATGCTTGCGGATCCGCTCACTAAAAGCTTACCACCCAGTGTGTTTAGAGAACATATTACCGGTATGGGTTTAAGGGAAAGCCTGTGATTCCTGGACAGGGCCTAGTTAGATCCTTCAGAATGGATGAGTGTATTGTGGCTGGTTAATCTGGTTGTTACTACGATTAAGATAACTCATGCTCGGTATGGTTGTCTGTGATGGAGTGGATACACAGCAAGAGGCTGAGTTGTAAGTTTTTAAGAAGAGATCGAGAGGGAGATTATTAGTTCGATCTCTTCCCGTTACGGACCAAAGGCCGTAACGGGCCTTTCTCTGCGCCCTAGTCGGGGTCGCCCAACCCTAATCATGGTTGGTGGGCCCCCGTCGCACAGTGCTATAAAGAGAGGGTGGGGCCACGACGCTTAACACGAGGTTCACCGAGCCGCCTACACACCCCACCTACAAACCCTAGCCCGACCCGAGGGAGCACTGGAGCGGCGGGAAGCTTCACCACCACCGCCGTCCTGCTACATCGTCCGACGCCGGTGCCACCGACCGGACCTACGCCGACGAGCTCCGGCCGCCCCTGCGACCTTCACCATAGACATGGCCGCACCGGCACCCACGACTCCACCACCACCGACGGTCTGCTACTTGGTTACCCTCTTTGCTAGTAGTATTATAGGTGTTCGTTCTTGTTGTAGTTATAGATCTATGTTCAAGAACCCTTTTATCATCAAAGTTATTAACCCGAAATAGATCTACTGCTAGAGATACTACGTTTAAGTCTACCAGTAGCCGCATCACCAATTCACCACGGAACCTTACCTTTTGCATGTAGTGTGCTAATGACCCCAGCCCAGCAATTCACAACAAAAATACTGATGCTAAACACTTTTCTATGGAGCATTAAAAAAACAGCAAACCTAACGACCCCTAGCTGCTCTGGTGAGTGACTGATACCAGAAAGAACGTCTACGACTACGAGGATAGATAGACAGGTAGATTCAGAGCCTTGCTGAAGCTACCGGCCATGAGTCCACGACGAGTCGACGGGCTTGTTTAGGGGGCTAAGCAACCGGAGTGCTGGTATATCTTAAACTCTGGCCAAGTGCAAATCGGAATCCCACTGCGGAACAAAAATTGCCGGCCGCCTTTATGCTTGCTTCCGGCGGGCGCCCATGCGGTGGCCGCTTTATTCCCGATCGTTGTTTTTTGCTTCGCCATTGCTGCGCCGGAGATTGTTCTCTCCGCCCTCCAATTGTCAGCGACGGCTCTTGTTAACCACACGCCACTCTCGTGCAGTGCAGAGGCTGAGCCCTCCTTTTTCTTTCTACAGGTAGGTGTGCGCGCGCCGCCGGCCGTCCTCTCTCGAAGACGAAAGCACCGGTTTGTCAGTGGCCAAGAATATATGATCTTTTTTATCATATATGACGGCCTCAATTCAAGTTACAGAAGCAAACGATGGAGCGAAGGATAGGCAGAATTCTCACTCTGGGATATATGGGACCAAATTGTGGTTCGTAGAAGAACAAAGGTTTAAAACGCCATAACCATTGATTGATTTCACAGCAATAACAGAGTAGCAACATAGGCGGTAGAATGCACTGGTTAACGCACCACACCTACCTTTACAACCTTGCTAAGCGCACGCAATCGACTCTGCTCATCAACACGAGCAGAGCGACCGGCGGCAAAGCCAGGCGACAGACGACGCACTCCAATTTTAGGACACTAATAAGCAGGCGATCAGATCAGACCATTACAAAGTTTACAACGACGACGGTGAAAAATATTGTTTTTTTTTCTCGCGGTAGGATCATTAGTCCTAGCTAAAAACCGGGCTGGTGGTAGATTCACGGACGGCGGCGGCGGCGCGGCCGGTGGCCTGGTCAGCACCGCCACGCCGACACGGAGACCAGCTCGCCGCGCTGCCAGTAGAGGCATAGCGCGCCGCCGCGCTTCTCCACGCGGAACCCCATCATGGCCATCCTCTTGAGGAGCGCCTCGGCCTGCGACTCGGCGAAGCTGCTGCCCTGCACCGGCACGAACCCCGCCGACGCGAACACGGCCCTCCATGGCGGCGGCGGCTTGTCCATGCCCGCCGCCGCGCGGTGGCGCGCCACCACGCGCTGCTCCACGCCGGGCTGCACCAGGAACCTCTCCATCTTGGCGACCGCGTCCGCGTCCGGGCCCACGGCGTCGACGGACTCGAGCAGCGACACGCACGACTGGAACGCCTGGAACAGGTGCGCCGCGAAGGGGAGCTCCGTGCGGTCGCAGCCGTGGTCCACGGACACCACCACCTTGGCGCCGAGCCGCTTCACGAGGCGGAGGATGGCCGGCATTGCCGCCACGTGCGCCGACCCGACGGGGAGGTGCACGGCGACGGCGTCGCCGTTGGTGATGGCGACCAGCTCCGCGGGGTCCAGGGTGTCGATGTTGAAGGCCGCGAACTGGAGGAACACGCCGAGCTCGGCGGCGAAGCCGGAGAGGTTCTCGTGGATGAGCTGCAGCTCCAGCGGGTGGTGCGACGCCGAGGACACCAATGCGGTGACCTTGAGCGTCGCCGCGGGGCAGCGCTGCGCGAGCTCCTGCATCAGCGACGCCCACTGCTCGCCCATGCCGATGTCGAAGTCGAGCACGTGGATGCGCCCGGCGCCGCCGAGCTCGTCCAGCACCGCCTGCACGCAGGTGAGGTGCGCGAACTGGAGCACGGGGGAGACCTCGGAGAAGGCCTTGTACGCGCCGAGCTTGAGGACCACGTCGTAGGGCGTCGACACCGGGGCCGCGGGGGCCTCGCCGGTTGGGGACAGCGCAAGGCGCAAAGCCTCCTTGAAGTAGAAGGCTGAGCGGAGCAGTGGCGTCCCGGCCGCGGGGGCGGCGGGGAGCCGGTAATTGAGCCGCGCCAATATCTCGCGGGCGCCGAAGGCGTCGCCGGCCTCGGCAAGCTTGGCCGCCTCGGCGAGCTGGTCCACCGCGGCGGCCGCCTCGTCGTTCGCCGCCTCCGCCTTGGGCTTCATGGCGGGGGCGAACCCGTGCCCGCCCGCCGGGGCGGTGGGGCCGGCGGGGAAGGACGGCAGCTGCGACGCCGCCGCAGCGGCCATCGGGTGGTGCCGCTTCGGCGGCGGCGCCGCCGCGTCGAAGGACGGGTGGGTGCCGAAGAACGCCGCGTGTGGCTGGGGGTGGTGCTGGTGGTGGTGGAGCAGGAGGTTCGACGCGTGGCCGAAAGGCGCCGTGGCCTTGGTATCCTCCATGGCCGGCGCGAACGGCATGTTGGGGCCGAACGCCGGCGACATCATGGACGGGGCGTGGTCGAGCTCGAGGACCGGCGGGTCCATGACGGCCCCCATGGCCGCGGACGCGTCCTCGCCGCCGATGATCCACCTGAGGAAGGTGTGGTCGGGGGCGAGCCCGCGGCGCCGCGCCGTCGGACAGGACAGCGCCGGCGGCGTCCCACCCCTCGCCGGCGCCAAGGCCCATGTCAAGCGGCGTGAGGTGCCAGTCCTCCTTGGCCCCCGCCGCGGCGTCCTCCCCAGCCGCTCCCCCGGCCATGCCGCCGCCGGTGGCGGCGGACCGACGTTCTTGGCGTTGGCACCAGCGAGGGCCGCCACCGCGGTGGGGGCGCCCAGGGGCGACGACAGCGTGGAAGCCGAGTTGGGCGGGCTCGGGCTGGGGCTGTGCCGGTGGTCGAGCACCGAGGTGGGCTCCCAGAGGCCGCCGGCGCCGGAGATCTTGCCGGCGGCGAGCCCCTGTTGGTGTTGTTGCAGCAGTAGAAGTGTCCCCGCGTGCCCCTCTCGTGCGCTACCAGCAAAGGGCATTCCTCTCATCTAATCCAACACCTCATAACAGCAACCAAACCAAGGAATGGCGACGGTGCTGCTCCTTCTTCCTCCTCCCGACACGTCTTGTCCTATGGCGAGTTGCCTCTCCTCTCTCGCTTCAGACAACGCTCCGGTGGAGAGTCCAAGGACTCATCAGTACGCTCTCGTACTACGACAGCAGCTAGCTAGACGGCCCTTCTCCTTCTCTCTCTGCCTCCTCTTGTGTCGTGGTGGTCTCTCTCTTGCGCAGTTTGTGAGGAGAGGAGAGGGGTGAGGAGGTTTGTGTGGGGGAGGGGAGAGTTTTTTATTCTCCTGGCAGCGTCTTGATCTCGAAATGATAGCGTGCAACATGAAAAAGGCAATAAAGTGGGGTGGCCTTCTCGCCGAGGACTTGCCTTCCTCCTCTCCTCTCCTCTCCTACTGTCCTACTAGTCAGCCTCTCGCTGCTCCTCTCTCTTTCATTTTTCCTTTTCTCTCTACATCACTTTCTTCTCTCCCCCTCCATACAGAAGGAGGAGCAGATTTTTCATCGAGACAAATAAAGGGAGGGGGGCTTTAGCACTGTAGCTCTCGTTTTGGTGGCAACAGCAAAAGGCTGCCCTGTGCAAAATTCCTGATGCATTGGTGCAGGGAAAAGAGAGATTTCTGCTGCAGACATAATACTGTTTGCAGGAGGAGCTTTGCATGTGCCAGGAGCTTCTGTGGCTGCCCTTGCTGCAACCTCACTTTCGTTACACCGAATGATCTTATTCGCTGTAATCCACATTTAGCACACACAACGATTCAGAACCACATGAAAGAATTCAGAGAAATCCTTCTTGGGAGCTCTTTTGGACGTGCCAGTGTCGAATAATTAGTCATTTTCAATTATTGTAATATTAAATCATGACTAATACAGAGACTAGCATGCCATTTTTTTTAAAAAAAAACGAAGTATAAAAAACAGCATATCACGATACAAGCATAATCTAATAAATATGTAAAAGCAGCTAACAAAATAGATCATCTATGTTCAAGTTCAACAAAATTAACAAAAAGAACAGTACATGATTAATCCGACGGGACGTGATATGCACATACCGATCTCCCGCAGATAAAGTTATGGTACATGAAGCAAAGCAAGAGGACCCGCCGTGAAAAACTTGAGTGACGCCCAACATTCGCCGTGTTTATCTGGGAGTTGAAATATTTTTCCACCCCGTTTGACCAATAATTAAGGGTATTAAATAAAATCAGTTTATAAAATTACATTCATAACCTTGAACTAATTCACAAGACCTATCTAACGAGGCATCTGACCGCATGATTAGAGAATAATTACTGTAGCATTATTGTAATAAATTATGAATTAATTAGGCTCATTAGATTCGTCGCGTAAAGTTACACCCATCTCTAAAAAGATTTTATAAATAGACTTCATTTAATACTTCATGCATACAAGATTTCCTTTGAAAAAATACTTTTAAAGGGAAAGAAACACGGCCAATTCTCTAAAACCTTATTCACGCAACGGGATTGAGTAGACTAACGTAACGGCGCGACGAAGAATAGTTAAAAACCTAATTTCCTGTAACATGTTTGGAGATTCCCAAATCTAAAGACCTCTGTGTAAAGAAGTCTGCGATGCAGTTTTATACCAAAGAGTCGCTCCCTATATATATAATAAAAAATCCCTCGTAATTTTATTGATTAGCATTACGGAACTAATGAAAGACATACATTTATCAAAAATTATTTGTATGAGCTACGCCGCCGGTATATCTAGCAATTAGCGCTTGCACCTCTGTCCATGCCAAAACCCAGCGTGCAGCGCATGGCTCTCCCGGCGTGGAGCCAGTGCTCCATCATATCAGCGCAGCGCCTGTGCAGCCTGGGTCTGGCCGTGCTGCCGTCGTTCTCCAGCGGCATGCGGTCGCGCGCTGCACTGCACACCAACACCTGCAGCAGCTCTCGGTTTGTTCAAGGCTCCAAGTCCCAAAGGCGAGTGGAATAATCAGACGACACCCAACCAAAAGGGTTGGAGCAAAGCGGTCGAAAGCTCGAGGCCGGTCGCCTCCAAAATCCACCATCATTGCGCCCACACTGCTTTCATCTCATTTTAGCGATCTTTTCGACGTTCAACGCCAATTTTAACACTCGATGGAAGTAAGGCCCTGTTTCTCGCCCGCTAAACTTTAGCGCCGTCGTATCAGATATAAATATATTAATTAGAGTATTAAATATAGATTAATTTAAAAACTCATTACATAAATGAGGAGTAATTTACGAGACGAATCTATCAAGCCTAATTACACCATGATTAGATAATATAATGCTACAGTAAACGTATGGTAATTATGTATTAATTATAGTAAAATTAGGCTTGTTAGGTTCATGTCGCAAAATAGACATGACTTATATAATTAGTTTTATAATTAATTTATATTTAATACATCTAATTATCATTTATTTAAAGCGCTAAATTTTAGCCCATTATCCAAACACCACCTAAAAAAGGTGATCGAATTGAGATCCTGCAGCAGCGTGTGCTGTTCCAAGCAAGCTCTAGTCGCCACGTGCGCGCTCTCTGTCTCTCCGTGCTCTCATCTCCTCTGTGTAACTGGCGCTCTGTGGTGTTTGGCGCCCGGTTGGCGACGTTTCAAATCCCCTTTCAACCCTATTTCTTTGCTTGGGAGCTTGCCAAAGCACATTGCTTTTATCTGACAAAAGATGGCATCCTTCAGAGCTGTATTTAATCCTCGGAGAAGAGTGTAATCTTAAAAAAAAAGACACTTGTTTTCACGAGCCCTGTCTAATCTGACTTCAGCAGGACAGTAACGGTGCCTAGCAATCGAAAGCCTGGTCCATTACCCTTACCATTTGCAGCCAACGCCAACTGAAATCTGAAACAGAAACCAAATGACCGTGGATTGTGGTAAATGTCAGGCAAATCGAAAGATGTTCCGAGACCAGACCAGAACATCTGTTGATCACCATTACAGGAATTAATGTGACCAGCTGCTCGCACATCATTGTCCTATGGTCCATGAGTTATTGCCGCTTTCAGTGTTGTTGCTCAAAAACTGTTGCAATTCATCCCAAGCCTTTGGTTTCTTATTCAACTCATTGTTGGATGGATCAGCATTACTATTTTCACTCAAAAATAAGCAACTGACTATAGGCCTGAAGAAAATGGAGGAAAATATTGACAGTGTTCTTTCTTTTGGAAATACTACTAGTAGTACTCTGCTAGTTAATCTGTTTGGGTTCCTTTTCAATATCGGTGCATGCACGCAGCCAACAAGAAACGGCAACTGATGTCAGAATTACATGTCGAAATGGCATCTGGTTCCTGTCCATTTTCTTCAGACGAGACGTCTTAACTTGAGAGACGTCTAAGCCAGGATTACATGTGAAAAGCGTTCACGGCCTGCGCATCAGTAGCGGAGGTCAAATCACATCCTGCCGGGCGTCGCCGCTGCACCAATAATCAAACACAAATGTCTAACGATCGATCGATAAAGCGATGGACCAAGCGACCCATGAACAGTTTGTTTAACTATAGCTAGAGGGAAAGACTGATGGAGACAAACCGAGCTATTCTTTGTTTGGAAGTCCCAACAACCACAGGCGGTGTTTAGTTGAGTGAAAATGCTACATCCGACACTGTAGCACTTTTCGTTTGTTTGTGGTAAACATTGTCCTACCATGACCTAACTAATCTTAAAAGATTCGTCTCGTCGTGTACATCAAAACCATCCAACTAGTTTTTTTATTTATCCACGTTTAGTACTCCATGCATGAGGAGAGAGATTTGATGTGATAGGTGAATAATGAAGTTTGGAGAGAGAATTTTTGAAAGTTTGATGATGGGATGGGGAACTAAACAGACGTATCCTCATATGCTTCAGGCATCTCAGCGCCTACATCGAGTGCCTCAGCAACCACCATAGAGCTAGTGCTCACATCATCTATGTTTGCACCAGTTATACCTGAAATTCCAAGATCACAACGTGAGATTCTATTGTATAACTTGGAACGATATGGCGGAGAGGAGTAAACAATGTAATTACTTTTATTAGTGCCATCTTTGCGAAACCCACTCCTAGGTGGAGTCACAGCTATTGGAGGCAATGTATCTCCTTCTTTCATCATCACTAATGGCTTCCATAATGGGCATGGTCGATTTTTCCCCAATGGCGTGAGCGCCACCTGCATCGGCTCTGGGCCACTTCCTGCCTGAATATTCTGTTCGGTATTAGTTGAACTTTTCTGCTCCCCATCACCTCTCCTCTTCTTTGCTGCAGAGGACTCATTAGCCTTGTCCCCATTACCTTTATCCGAACCAGGACCGTCCTCATCCATAACAGAAAAGGCCATCTCGGATTAAAATTATTTTTGTTCTTTTCTCGGCTGTGCCGCATTATGTTAAAATCCCCCCAATTAGAACAGGCAATGGATTCTGTTGGCAAGTCCGTACTAGTTCCGCTAAAAAGGCAGACTTAAAGTCGTCTTGAGCCGGGCCGTATACCGCCAGTAAAATCCATTTGAAGTCGTCTTGTCTATTTCGCAGATGGAATTTAACAAAAAATTCCCCTTCAGCGATAATAGAAAGGTCAAGGGCAGTTGAATTGATACCTAGGAGTATGCCACCGGATCTACCTCTAGGTGGTAAGCAATGCCAAACGAAATCAGCATTGCCAGATAACCGATTAAGGTTGGCTCTAGACATATCTTGTCTGCCGGTTTCCATTATTGCAACAAAATCTAAACTATTCTCCCTGATTGCCTCAGAAATATACCGGTATTTAGCCAAGGGTCCCGCATCCTGGGCGGCGGCGGCGCACGCGCCGCGGCCGCAGCGCTCCGGCACCGCGCCGGCATGGGCCTCCCCGTCGGCCGCCACATCGTCCCCGACAAGCCCGTAAGTCCCCCCGCCCCCTGAGTCCAAATCCAAATCCAACCCTAGCTAATGCTGTTCTCCCCATGCATGGAAATCCCGTCTCTAATCGATTCTATTTGGGGGATTTTTTTTTTGGTCGCAGCTCCCCACGAACGACGAGCTGTTGTGGGACAACGGCACGCCCTTCCCGGAGCCCTGCATCGACCGCCTCGCCCCGCACATCGGCAAGGTAGTATAGGCCTGATCTGATCCAATACATTGCGCTGCGCTGCATATAGGCGTCTGGATTTGTTTGATTTGACTTGATTGGTCCGTTGATGGGTTGTATGTTTGACTGTGGATAGTATGAGGCGTTGGCGTGGCTATGCGGAGGACTGGGGTTCTTTGCTGCTCTTGGTTTGGCTGCCACTGTGAACGACAAGGCCTCCAAGATCCCATATGTGAGTGCTCAATGCAAACTTACTTTAGTGCAATGGCATTTTGAATTTCCAGTGTTTGGATGTGCTGCAGAGACCAGTCATGGTACCCTAGTGTTGTTTGTACTTTGTACTGTGATATGGAAACTTGAATTACTGGATTGTTCCAAAGATACTAGTATAGCTGTATGACTAGCCAAGTTAAGCCTTCCTTTCAGATTATGCAAATGTCAGAAATGCGGAGGTTGTCCAGGATTTGTAATTTGTATTGTGCTTGTTTGTCAGTTTGTAGTATCAAAAGTAAATGCTCGACAGGGAAATAGGTTAATGCATTAAGATATATTCTGTCTGAGTTTGGTATTTAGGGCCTGTTGTAGTTTTGGAAAACCATAGAATCAAGAAATTGTAGTTTTAGAAGCAGAGACCTGAAAAGCCATGGTTAAAAAAAAGAAGACCCTACAGTTTTAGCAATACCATGGTTTCCGAAGCTACAAAGTTTTTAGCATCCAAATAGTCCACAACTTTCTAAAACCAAAATATTTCACGATACTGTAGTATTTTTCTAAAACTCCAAAAATACATTGCATCCAAAGAGGGCCTCATGTGACATATAGCCATAGAGGATCTTGTTTGATGTATCAATTATGCCTCATTTCAGTAAAATTGATGATGCCATTTGTTGAATTGTTGTTCGTATTTTGGACCTAAAAGTCATTTTCAATTATTGTAATATTAAATCATGACTAATACAGAGACTAGCATGCCATTTTTTTTAAAAAAAAACGAAGTATAAAAAACAGCATATCACGATACAAGCATAATCTAATAAATATGTAAAAGCAGCTAACAAAATAGATCATCTATGTTCAAGTTCAACAAAATTAACAAAAAGAACAGTACATGATTAATCCGACGGGACGTGATATGCACATACCGATCTCCCGCAGATAAAGTTATGGTACATGAAGCAAAGCGCGCATCAGTAGCGGAGGTCAAATCACATCCTGCCGGGCGTCGCCGCTGCACCAATAATCAAACACAAATGTCTAACGATCGATCGATAAAGCGATGGACCAAGCGACCCATGAACAGTTTGTTTAACTATAGCTAGAGTGAAAGAATGATGGAGACAAACCGAGCTATTCTTTGTTTGGAAGTCCCAACAACCAATCTCCATTGCAAAAAAGATGAAAGATACATAGGCTCATCTGTTCACATCAGATTAATTTGCGATTATAAATGACACTATTTCGTTCACAGTGCACAATAAAAAGGCATGGGGTACTACAATTCTCATGTTCTGACCATGTTGCATCACAGTTGATAGATGCGGCATGTTGGCATATATGGTTGGTGAGTTTACCCAGCATGTTGGGCATATCTACGGCTAGATTACGGCACCAAACGCCTAATAAGTAACATACTGTAGCTGCCAAGCAAAAATAAAAATAAACAATAGTCCACTGTCCACTAGCCCAAGTTTTCTTTGGTGCGAGGTGAAGAGACATGACACATCAACATTGAATGCCATGTGAGCCTCGGCATAGTTTATTCCGCCATCGATCTCGCAGACTGATTTATTTATGATCGAGTGATTAATTATCCGGCTCCCCGGGGCAGTTAGCTAACTGCAAGATTAATTGAACATAACCAGGTCGGTGCAGTTGGAGTCGTAGTCCGCCAATAGTCAAGTAGTTCTGTGCTTGAATTTGTAATTCAGTTAAATTCAAGCACAGTACAAGCATGACGTTGGCACAGCTTAGTTTTCAAATGTTTTTGTGTTTATCTAGCTGTTTTTTTCTGATCACATTAGCTTGCATATTTGTTTATAACTAAGCATATTTTTTAGATGATGGCAGTACATCAGTCTAAGCCATTAGACAAAAAAAGTGTTGAATTTTAATTTGGTTGCTGCGTAAGTACTGGGGGTTTGGGACTTTCTCTTCTACTATACCTGTCCATGTTATTTATGTTGATAACAAAGAAAAATGGAAGATACATACATTGCCAAATGCAAAGCAACCGGGAAGAGGAGGTGGTCCTTTGGCCGATGATTAGCAGCGGAGAGGAGAGTGATTGGACCTGCTGGACAGCAGTAGGCGACCTTAAGCCGGCGACAGGCCGATTTGGCGGTCTGATTTGTGCTGACGGCAGGCAGTGGCAAAATCATTTTGATGTGGATGCTCATGGAAACATCTGCATCAGATGTCGGTACTATGTTTAATCCGTCACCTGCCCTCGAGTTAACAACGCGTGATTGCTGCTTCGGTGACGGGTCGCGCCGGTGCAAGGGAGGCGCATAAACAACTGCAACTGTCTTGGACAAAACTTAAAAGACTGCAACTTGCCTGCTTGATTATGCCTATTATGGAGTTATAAGCTCAAATACTACGGCAATATATAGTGGTAGAGCAAGGAAGATGATAAAAAATGTGGTGCAGCGCAGCTGGACTGTCGGAGCTCGCAGGGAAAAACAAATAATGAAAGCTACGATAGAGCAAGCAATGGTTCAGACTTCAGGGGAACATTGTTCCACAGTTTTTTAAGAATTGCATCAGATGATATTTTTGTATGAATCTTTGAGATTTCTTCTACAGATTTATTATGTGTTTTTGTACCATTTATATTATGAGGTTTTTGGCATGAACATCATTCCCCCCAATAATGGGCCAACAAAAATGGTAAGCCCTGACGATAATGACCCACTGGCCCAGCAAACATATCCTAACAAGGCCGAAACAGAAACCCATGTCCAGCCTTCTGCAATGGCCCAGAACACGAAGCCCGAACAAAGCCCACTCAACTTCCTTCTGTCCGCCGCCGCGCAAGGCCGCAAGCACACCACTCCCACACGACGACTCGCACTCGCACAGATCGGAGAAAGGGAGAGATGGCTGGCAGGCTAACCGCAGCGGGGTCCCGCATCCTGGGCGGCGGCGGCGCACGCGCCGCGGCCGCAGCGCTCCGGCACCGCGCCGGCATGGGCCTCCCCGTCGGCCGCCACATCGTCCCCGACAAGCCCGTAAGTCCCCCCGCCCCCTGAGTCCAAATCCAAATCCAACCCTAGCTAATGCTCTTCTCCCCGCGCGTGGAAATCCCGTGTCTAATCGATTCTATTTGGGGGATTCTTTTTCTGGTCGCAGCTCCCTACGAACGACGAGGTGTTGTGGGACAACGGCACGCCCTTCCCGGAGCCCTGCATCGACCGCCTCGCCCCGCACATCGGCAAGGTAGTATAGGCCTGATCTGATCCAATACATTGCGCTGCGCTTCATATAGGCGTCCGGATTTGTTTGATTTGACTTGATTGGTCCGTTGATTGGTTGAATATTTGACTGTGGATAGTATGAGGCGTTGGCGTGGCTATGCGGAGGACTGGGGTTCTTTGCTGCTCTTGGTTTGGCTGCCACTGTGAACGACAAGGCCTCCAAGATCCCATATGTGAGTGCTCAATGCAAACTTACTTTAGTGCAATGGCATTTTGAATTTCCAGTGTTTGGATGTGCTGCAGAGACCAGTCATGGTACCCTAGTGTTGTTTGTACTGTGATATGGAAACTTGAATTACTGGATTGTTCTAAAGATACTAGTATAGATATACGACTAGCCAAATTAGGTCTTCCTTTCAGATTATGTAAATGTCAGAAATGTGGAGGTTGTCCAGGATTTGAACTTGTATTATGCTTGTTTGTCTGCATTAAGATATATTCTGTCTGAGCTGGATATTTAGGGCCTATTGTAGTTTTGGGAAACTGTAGTTTTAGAAGCAGAAACGTGCAAAACCATTGTTTAGAAATAAAGAGGTATGGAGTGGAGTGGAGTTTTTAGAACTAAAGAAAACCCTACAGTTTTAGCCTTACCATGGTTTCCAAAGCTATAAAGTTTGTAGCATGCAAACACTCCACAACTTTCAAAAACCAAAGAATTTCACAAAGCCGTAGTATTTTTCTAAAACTCCAAAAATACTTTGCATCCAAAGAGGGCCTTATGCAACATATATCCATAGAGGATCTTGTTTAATGTATCAATTATGTCTCCTTATTTCAGTAAAATTGATTATGCCATTTGTTGAATTATTGTTCATATTTTGGACCGAACTGGATTCAATCTTTGATCCAATATCAAATAGTTATAGCCTTTAAGGTTTAAGCTAACCATTTAGCAACTTGTTTTAGTGGCTAACTTTCAGCTATGTTCTTGAATGGGATAATATTGCCAGTGGTTTCATACTGTAAAAAACCTATGGTGACGTTCAATTTACCTCTCTGTTGATTCTATTCTGAGTCCAGCACAATTTGATCTATTTTTTTGTGGATATGCCAGTTGAACTCAATTGCTCAATGACTAATAGAGATTATTAGGAGACAAAAGGCATGTCCTTGATTTCTATAGAAAACATCAAAGCAACATAAAATTGGCTGGGGTTTCCACCTCTCAATGGACAACACAACTGCACAAGTAACACCTGACACAAGCTCTAGCAAAATCTAACTCTAACCCATCAGCAGGACAAGGCACTAGACTATGTAAGCAACAGTTTGTTCCTAGGGCCAGCAATAGTTAACAATTATTAAGAACTTAACAAAAGCAAAAGCAAACTAAAACACAGTTCCAGAACAGAAAATAATTGCCAGTTAACAAAATCATCCAATCCCAGCCAGCAAAGACTCCATGGTTCAATGCTGGTAGCTCACCTTCACCTCGACTTCAATTATTTCTTCCATACACTTTGATATGTATATTTTGGTAGCTTTTGATGTTACTGTCTGGCACTGTAGTAAGTTGCGCTTGTTCATTTTCGAAACTATAACATCTCCTAAGCGATATTGAAATATGATTCTGCCGAAGCTTTGCAGGAATGTCATTACATGATAGAGTAATCTGTTATAATATTTGAAACATACTACAAAGACCTTATTGATATGCTATCCGCACGAGAAATGATGTTTGATGCTGCACATAGTTGTTTTTAGGTTTATGGGTTCTCCCCATGCATGGAAATCCCGTCTCTAATCGATTCTATTTGGGGGATTTTTTTTTTGGTCGCAGCTCCCCACGAACGACGAGCTGTTGTGGGACAACGGCACGCCCTTCCCGGAGCCCTGCATCGACCGCCTCGCCCCGCACATCGGCAAGGTAGTATAGGCCTGATCTGATCCAATACATTGCGCTGCGCTGCATATAGGCGTCTGGATTTGTTTGATTTGACTTGATTGGTCCGTTGATGGGTTGTATGTTTGACTGTGGATAGTATGAGGCGTTGGCGTGGCTATGCGGAGGACTGGGGTTCTTTGCTGCTCTTGGTTTGGCTGCCACTGTGAACGACAAGGCCTCCAAGATCCCATATGTGAGTGCTCAATGCAAACTTACTTTAGTGCAATGGCATTTTGAATTTCCAGTGTTTGGATGTGCTGCAGAGACCAGTCATGGTACCCTAGTGTTGTTTGTACTTTGTACTGTGATATGGAAACTTGAATTACTGGATTGTTCCAAAGATACTAGTATAGCTGTATGACTAGCCAAGTTAAGCCTTCCTTTCAGATTATGCAAATGTCAGAAATGCGGAGGTTGTCCAGGATTTGTAATTTGTATTGTGCTTGTTTGTCAGTTTGTAGTATCAAAAGTAAATGCTCGACAGGGAAATAGGTTAATGCATTAAGATATATTCTGTCTGAGTTTGGTATTTAGGGCCTGTTGTAGTTTTGGAAAACCATAGAATCAAGAAATTGTAGTTTTAGAAGCAGAGACCTGAAAAGCCATGGTTAAAAAAAAGAAGACCCTACAGTTTTAGCAATACCATGGTTTCCGAAGCTACAAAGTTTTTAGCATCCAAATAGTCCACAACTTTCTAAAACCAAAATATTTCACGATACTGTAGTATTTTTCTAAAACTCCAAAAATACATTGCATCCAAAGAGGGCCTCATGTGACATATAGCCATAGAGGATCTTGTTTGATGTATCAATTATGCCTCATTTCAGTAAAATTGATGATGCCATTTGTTGAATTGTTGTTCGTATTTTGGACCTAAATGGATTCAATCTTTGATCCAATATCAAGTAGTTATACTTATTAGTCGTTAATGTTTAGCCCACTCGTTTAGCAACTTGTTCTAGTGAATCTTAAATTCCAGTTTCAGATGTTCTTGAATGGGAGGATATTGCTAGTGGTTGCATACATAGTTAGAAATCTTAATTAGTATTCAACACTATGGCTATGGTGAAAAGTTCAGTCTACCTCTGCTCGTGGCCCTGGATATTTGTGAGTCTATTATGAGTCCAGCACACAGCTTGATCTATATTTATGTGAGATTGCTGGTTGAACTTAGTTACCGAATAGCTAACAGTGAATTCGCACAGAAAGCATCAACATAAAATAAAGTTGTCTGGGTTCCCAGCATTCAATTGACCACACACCAGCAGAATGTAACACCTGACACAAGCTCTAGCAAAAACTTACTCTTAACCCATGAGCTCAAGCAATACACTAGACTATGTAAGCAAATAGTTTTGTTCAACAATTACTGCAAACTTAACACAAGCAAAAGCAAACCAAAACACATTTCCAGAATAGAAGAAAAGAAGAATAACTGCCAGTTAACAAAATCATCCAATCCCAGGCGGCAAAGGCTCCATGGTTCGACGCTGGTAGCTCACCTTCACCCTGACTTCAATTATTTCCTTCGTACACTTTGATCTGTATATCTTTGTAGCTTTTGAACTTAGCTCCGCACAATTTGGGGTACCGTAGTAAGTTGCGCTTGTTCATTTTGAATCAATAACGTCTCCGCGGTATCGAAATATGATTCTGGTGAAGCTCTGCAGGAATGTCATGTCATGATTTGCATTTTGATGAGCCTCGTTTTGAGGAATTCATGGAATAATCCATTTTCATGGAAAAAAGAATAAGAACAAGGATATGAGTCTACCGCTTACAAGAAAGGATCTCATGATAGTCAATATGGGCCCTCAGCACCCATCAATGCATGGTGTTCTTCGACTGATCGTTACTCTCGATGGTGAAGATGTTATTGATTGCGAACCCATATTAGAGTATTATAATATTTTAAACACACGATAAAGACCTTATTTGACATGCTATCCACATGAGGAATTATACTTGATGCTACACGGAGTTGTTTTTTAGATTCATACTAAAGAGCCTATTTTCCATGAACGAAGCCCCTCACTCCCTCTTAGAACTGTTTACTTTAATCTGCCATCAGATAGTAACAACAGAAAGTATAGATGCTAACTCGACTTACCTGTGTACTCCTTTAGTGTTCCATATAAATCCACAAGTATCTTTCTGGTGCGAAACCATATAAATGGATAATTATCTTGCTTACTGCTGAGTACGATGGCGTACCTGTTGAACACTTTGTGATAGATCTCTGAAGAAGGATTCTTTAGGTTTGTGAATGTAGGCCAAATGAAAATTTTCAATCATGAATCGGTAAGGATGCCATGAGCTTTGATGTATTTTGCTGAATGAGCTAACTGAAACTTTTCACATTGTTTCTGCAGACTCCCAAAGTCTACCCGTATGATAATTTGAGAGAGGAGCTTGGTGACAGGCCATAAAAGACTAGTCACCCAGCACTGTGATAGTGTGATGAGCATCTACATCTCCTTTCACCAGATAAAAGCAGGGAACTTGTTGCTTATCATGTTTGTTATTGTTGTGATTGCCGTGTTGTAAACCGCTATCATGTGATTTGCTGATCATGTCAAGTGGCTTTGCCCTATAATAATGCAACCAGTGTCTTTTGAGCAACTATTTCACGGGCTAAGGAATCAACCGTGACGATTTGGTGTTTGGTTTCTTTGTTCATACGTGGTGTCTTGTAACTTACGCAGCGCTCTGAATCTTGATTGCGTCATTCGTCTGTCTGCCGACGTCGCGTGGGCGCAAATTGCCGTGCATCGTGATGCCGGCGACCGTGCAGCCGGCATGTTGCCATGCGAATAGTTCACAGTGGATGCACTGGAAGTCTGAGCAAGCTAAATTAGACGCACTGGAAGTCTGAACACTCTTAATTAGAATCCATAAACGAGTTACATAAACCTGATTAATCATCGCAATCTTGAAACGGATTAACTAAGCAACAGTCAACACCATTTCCTACTACCCGATAACACTCTGCGAGCGCACCAACCAACATCATAGCAGCACGATCTGACGAGTCACACACACGACACAAGTACACAAAACAGCGGGCCACCGAACACACAACATGGACTGCCTAGTCCTCTGCTCGATCAGTTGGAGCACTGGAAGCCCTGCGGGACCTTCTTGCCGCAGTGGTTGACGAGGACGCTGAGCTCGACGGGGAGGCTGAGCCGGACGAGGCCCAGCACGTTGGCGCGCAGCGCCGTGCACAGGCACACGGCCGCGTCCAGGTCCGCCAGCCCGCCCAGGAGCTGGCAGCACGGCTGCTGCGTAGAACTGGACGAGGCCGAGCCCTGCTGCTGGCCCAGCTCCAGGCTCAGCAGCCCGCCCAGCACGCTCGCGCACGCGCCCAGCTTCAACGCGTTCACAGGGCACTTGCCCGCGCCGCCGCCGCCGCTGGGCGCTCTAGGCGTCGGCGGGCACGGCGCCGGCGCGGGCGGCGGCTTGGGGCACGGCGAGTAGCCGCCGCAGGCCTCCGAGTGGGTGGCCAGGAGGAGAAGCTGGCTCAGCGCCAGAACGGCGGCGAGCGCCGTCGCGCCACGGCCGTTTTTGCGTGCCGCTGCCATTGCCAACTACGCTACCTGCTGTGCCGTGTGTATTCGACGATGTTACAGGCCGAGTACCACACAAGTGCATGCTCTGGCTGCTACGGCGTAGTGGTGGTATTTATAGGGCAGGAGGGGGGACTGAACCGTCATTTCTTCACGAGTACGTGTACCGTCCGATCGATGCGGCAGGCAACAACCACTTTGTTTGATCTTGCTATTCATGATGTCATCATGGTGAAGATGTTATTGATTGCGAACCCATATTAG
>OAMR01000101.1:2695573-2722204 GCA_900205405.1 Echinochloa crus-galli
TACGCGAGCTGGACCGCGGGTTCTATTTTTCAAAAACTCAGGGGCTGCCACATTTCCCATCCCAAGTAAACTAGTCCTCTTTTATAGTTTGAGGGGTCAAGTAAACTTTATAAAAAAATATTTTTCTTCGAAAACATATGTAATTAAAAATGCTACAATCTTGTTCAGTCTTAAAAAATTAATATAAAATATGTTTTAGCTCAAAAAAAATAAAACTGGTTTATATTTTTTCCTAAAATCATGCTCTACTCTTATAATGTCTGGTTAGGAGTATAATAAATAATAATAATCTAACTTAAAAAACTCAATAATAAAGTATTAATTTAGCTCGCTATCCACTCGTAATGAAACCTACTTGTCATTGAAGTGAGGTGGCCTTCTCCGTAGCATAGGCCATATATGTCCTCATGCCATTTTCAAGGTCTATTAGACTACTTAAAATAAATAATAGTGGTGATTTTTAGCTAAAAAAAATCAAAATATGATCATATAATCTCAAAATAACTCCTAACCAGGTACTATAAGAGTATAGCATGATTCTAGAAAAAAATTGATTCTACATTTTTCTAAGCTAAAACAAATTTTTATTGATTTTCTAAGAGTGAACTAGATTTTAACATTTTAATTTTATTTTTCTAAGAAAAAAATATTTTATAGCATTTTCTTGATAAAGTCTAGTTTACCCCCTCAAACTATCAAAGCATACCAATTTACCCCCTATGGCTGACGTGGCGCCACGTGGGATGATAAACGTGGTGCCACATCAGCGAAAACTGTTATCAAAACCAGTAAGGGGTGTAAATCTGACGGTTTATAAAGTTTGAGGGTGTTGAACATCTGGTTTTGAATTTGAGGGTCGCAAATCGGACATGGTAGATAGTTGAGGGGTGTGGAATAGACTTTTTCCAACTGCCCGCGTCTAGTATGGGCCGTAAAGCCTTGTAGCGCTACCGGGCCGAACCTGCCGTCGTCTTTACTGCGGTTAGTATTATGCAAAATTGGGCTGTGACTTGTGATCGAGGCTGTTCGTTTTCTTAATACTCTCTTAGTTTGTTTGACGTTTTGACTCTAAGTTTGACCGCTCGTCTTATTCAAAATTTTATATAAATTATTATATTTTTGTGGTGGCTTGCTTTATTAACAAAAATTCTTCAAAATGACTTAAATTTGACTATATTTACATAATTTTTTTGAATAAGATGAGTGGTCAAACTTATGGTAAAAAAAGGCAAACGAACTATAATTTGGAACGGATGTAATAATTTTTACAACGTGTTCTTTGTAATATATTCTTGGGTTGGGTTAAGTAAAAGATCTGACATCAACGAGATGTTTGTTTTGTTTTCATAATGTAGGAGCTAGGGCACTGCGGTGCGTTTTAATTTTGGATTTTGATGCACATCACATGCGCATCTCTGAGGTGGATCTCATCACTGGCACAGGCGTATTGCCTATCATCACAGAGCTGCCACATCACTCAGGTCGTGCATATACCATCGACTGATGAGCATTTTCTTCATTTTCTCACTCCAAAAATAGAACATTTCTTATTGACAAGTACAAATGATAATACAATTCAATACAAGTGAATCGATCAGATCAGATAAAAAAGATACAGTGAAAGAATTGGTAGTAACAAACATTCGATATATCATGCAACACCGGGGACGTTGCATGCTCATCAAGCAATTTACCCTCTCATTACATTCCGCTGCCAACTTACTGAGGGCAGGTGAAGTCCGCCGGGCAAATCTTGCCACACTTGTTGAGGATGAGGTTGAGGCTGACGGGCACATTGAGGTGGATGCCGAGGACATCAGCCTTGATGGCAGTGCAGAGGCACACGGCGGCGTCGAGGTCCACGAGCCCCTGCAGCAGCGGGCAGCACTGGTCGTACTGGGGCAGGCCAACCTTGACGAGGCCCAGCACGTTGGCGCACACCCTGAGTTTGAGCGCGTCGATGGGGCAGCGCCCAAGGCTGTGGGACGGCGTCGGCACCACCGGTGGTGTCGGGACGACGGGGCCGGGGCAGTCGGGTGCACAGCCATGGGCGGCGGCAGCGAAGAGGAGGCTCAAGGCCAGGAAGAGGGCAAGCTTGGCAGCCATTGTTAATCTGTGCAGTGTGGTCGCCGCAAGCAAGGAGTAGAAACCCTGTGCTACTATGTGTTCGTGTGCTTTGGGATGGTTTTCTTAGGGTGTTTTCGGATGGTTTTTATAGTTGGTCGATCACTGGAGAAAGATGCTTTTGCGCTTGTCGTCATGCATTCATGAACGCACCATGCATGTGTGATTCCATCGAGTTGAACATTGCTTGGTTGTCCTGGGATGCGCCAGTTGTGAAGTTGAGATAGGACAACATTTTGGCATGTGGAGATACAGAAAGAAGTTGAGTAATCATGTCAAATCACTCAACGAGGTAGCTGCTGATGCATCATGAGGACTATTTCTTATGCTGTAAACGGATTAATGCAGAAATATAGTCGTGCTAGATGGAATCATTTCAATTCAATAGTGGCCTTTAATTCTATCGTACGTATTTGGCCTGTAATATGCGACCGAGAGAAATTATTCCACAACATGTGCGTGGATTTTCTCAAGGGTTTCCAGCTTGTTGCATCTTGCATCTGCATGCGCTAAATCGTTGATTGATTGCAAAGCAACTCTGCATGGTTCACTAAATATTTTTCGAACCTTGTTTCCAAATGATCTAATAATAATTTGCAACAATACTATTAATCAGTGATGGTACATCGTTTGAACACACTAAGCATGAGTTCAGCCTTAACACAACACCGGTTAAATCGTAGAATAAATATAAAAAAGATTGAAACTAGTACCGAGTTAAGGACCCTTACCAACTCCATGTACATACTATCAATTCGCACAGCCATGTACACCATGTTGCTGTAAATGCTGAAGATTACCTTTATAATCTTCTTTCTGTAAAGTACATTTTTGCCATTAATAATCAATGCAAAAAAGAATTGTGTAGATTCATCATTAAAGAACTTTGGTAATACTTAATTATTTTTTCTAAATTATCATATTTTTATAAATTTTTTGTTCAATGTTTCGCTCACTACAGACATATCGTATCCTAAGCATAAAATATTTTGACGCCGTCTCTATATATAACACCTAAGTTTTTTTTATATCTTTAATTTCATATACACAGCTCAAACTTAATGTATCAGTGTGCCAAGAACCAATCGCAAACTTAGTGTAGTTCTGTAGGGTAGGTTGCACCTTGATTTGAGTCCTTTACTCAACACTTGTTGCTCACAACTTCTGGAGTCATTTTAGAAATTAACAAAGTTATTCTTTCATTAGTAGGGGATGTGCCAATTGAGAACGAAGCATCTATGATGTCTTTATAGTGTGAGTAAGCGTGTATGTGATTTTTATTTTGTTTAGGGAGGATGATTATGTTTTCGTGGGATATGAATCCCCGAGTACCCTTAAGAAAGAAGACCGAGTTTCAGTAGAACTACTCGTGTACTCTTACCGAGACTCTCACTTTGTAACCGACTAGGAGACTAGCCATGTAACCTTGCCCCTGGGACATATAAAGGAGGGCAGGGTCCCTAGTTCGGTAGAGACTTAGAAGACCAGTCTACAGATAATACAATATACAATCCCCATACATGACGTAGGGTACTATGCTACACTGGCAGCCCGAACCTGTCTAAATCCTTGTGTCCCGTGTTCTCACGTTAACCATCAAGTTCCAGGTCCGACGATCCCCACAAACTCTCTGCCGTATGCTGATGGTAAAACATCGACATTGGCGCCCACCGTGGGGTAGATCGCAGCGATCAATCGGTGAGCTTGATGGACCAATCATCAACAAAATCAGTCTACTCAGCGAGATTGAGTCCAATGTTCGAGCAGCCCGACAAGAAGCGCTACATCGACTTTAGATTGACTCTGAGCATTCTACTGTAGGATCTAGGATTACCGACTAGAGGGGGGTGAATAGGCGGTTTTAAAAACTTCAATCACAACACTAGAGAAATTTAATTAGAACCACAAGGTGAATAAATTCTCTAGCGCAAGGAGAATTAAATCTCTAGCTACTCTAAGCCTATGTTATGGTTTTGCAGCCTAGGGTGACAAGATAAGAGTCAATTTCTATGAACTTAATTTGCTTCAAGTAAATAATCAAGAAAATGAGCAAGCAATAAGAACATGTGACACAAGAACTTATCCCGTGGTATCGATGACTTGCCGGTCACCCCTAATCCACGTTGAGATGGATTCAATGTTCAACCGCTCCTCTATCAAGTCTCCACTTGATGAATGAGCCGGTTAGAACCAAAGCACCGCTCCAAATCTCGATTCCACTAGAGTTGCTCTTCACCGCTCCGGCGAGGTGAGCACAATGACCTCTCACAATCAACATCCACGGCAACCTCACAATCTTCTTGAAGTGCTCGATGGAATCACGAGCTCCAAGCCGGCTAGGAGGCGGCAACCCCCAAGAGTAACAAATCAACCACGAGCTTAATGAAATCCTAGTGCCACAATTATCAAATGTCACACCCGGATTTACACAAAAACCCGAATGTGGCCATATGTGTGCCCAGGAAGTCCACAGACACATATAGCGAACAAATATGGTAAAATCAGAGTACAATGCTTTATTAATCTCATCATAACGTAGCGTTTACATCAGAGTGCTTCAAAAAAATAAATTCATGGACAGCGGAAGACTAATACATCTCTCTAGCGTAGCCGCAATCCCACAGGGACTCTGACTGGGAGAACGCCAACTCAGAAGTACGGCAAATCCTCGGGAAACTCCACAGCATAATCAGCCTGACTCCAATCTGTTACCCGTCCGGGATTTTGCCCAAAAATGATAATAATAGCAAGAATCACACTAATCGGAGCTAAAACGTGAAAGTTATAGCGTTTCTAAGGTTCAGGGACTTGCTGGTGAGGTTTTAAAGCTTCCAGGGACCTAACTGCGATAAACCAGGGACCTATACGTAATTAACAGTAGCCACCAGGGGCTAACATATAAAACTACGCGAGAGGGACCGCGGGTTCTATTTTTCAAAAACTCAGGGGCTTAAACGAAGAAAACAGGACCTATCTGCAATTACTTTTGAACTGGGATGGGCCGCGGGTTGATTTCTAAAAAGTTGAGGGGCTCTTTAACAAAAGCGCCTCGGCGAACCGGTACGCGCCCGTTGGATTGGATCTGGACGGCTGAGATTAAAAACGCGAAGGGGTATGGCTTGATCTAATCTCGGCCATCGATCTGAGATCGGACGGCTCTGGCGCTGGTGCTCGACGGGGACGAAGGAGACGCGGCGGCGCCGCTCGGGCCGACGGCGATCTTCGCCAGACTTGAGGATATCTCGCGCTACAGGGCCCCAATCTCAACGCGGTTTGGTCCTACGGGTTCAGGGGAACACGGCAAGTCCGCCAGGGGTGATCTAGTCGAGCGTCGGCCGGCGTGGTGAACTGACGACGACGGGCGGCGGAGCTGAGTTCCGGTGAAACGCGGGGAGTGTGTTTCGGATCGGTTAGGGACCGGGTTTTTGGCTCTGGAGCATCAGAGAGAGGTGGCTAGTTCTTCTGTGATGTTCAAGTTGTGCTTCGTGCGGTGTAGCGACCGGACGACGACGGCCGGCGGTCGGCCAACGACGGTGATCGCGTGGAGCCATTCTGCGGCGCACTAATGCTCGAATCGAAGGTGTATGTGGACCTGTTACCTTCTGAGGAAGAGCCTGGTGCAGGGAATCGACCGGAGATGGCTCGGTCGACAGGAATGACGGCGATCCCTCCGCGGCGGCGCTGTGGACGTCGGGGAGAAGTTAGCCGCGATCGAGGCAGGAAAACGGATGGGGAGTGCATGGGGAGCTTCAGTACCTTCTGGCAAACAACTTGGTGGTGATGGCCGGCCAGGAGACACGCTGGAGCGGCGTGGACACGGCGGTGGAGTGGCTCGGGTGGACTTGGCGTGCGATGGCGAGGTCGGGTGAGGCTCGGGGGTGCTTAGGCGCCTTATGTAGGGGTTTGGGAAGGCTCAGGGCGACGGGAACGCGCTCGCTGGCGTTTATGGAAGGTTCGCGGCGGCGGCGGGCGTTTTCCAAACAGGGGAGCTGGTTTCCTTTGGTGGAGTGCTCGGGAAAGGAAAGGGAGGGGGAGGGAAGGTACGGCGAAGCTTCCTGGAAGGCGCTAGGAAGCTTCCTCGTGCGGGACCGATGCGGACCGGGGCGGCGGGTGCGGCTCGGAGCGGTGCGGTGCGCGGCGCTTGGCGCGATTGGCGCGATTGGCATGAGGGAAGAGGGGCCGAGCTGAGCTGGTGCAGCTCGGTGAGGTCATGCTGGAACAACGGCGGGGTCATCGGCGGCACATGCCGGCGGGGATGGCCGGCGATGCTGCTCGGCGTCGGGAGGAGGAAGGAGACGGGAGGAGGAAGAATGGGGGCTGACAGGTGGGGGCCGGGTTGTCGGTCGGAGAGATGGGGGAGGGGGAGTGGGCCGGTGCTGGGCCGAAAAGGGGAGGACGGGCCGGACGCTGAGAAAGGAAAGGGGAGGAAAGGTGAACTTGGGGAAAAGTCCAGGGGGCGAAAACAGACTTCTGTTCGCGGGCCGCGCGAGTTGCCGGGCCGGCTGGAAAGAGAAAGATAGGGGGCAAAAACAGACTTAGGAGAAGTTCAGGGAGGAAAAGTGAACTCTGGGTCGCACAACTTTTCTAAGGCTCCAACAAAGTGATTCAAATTCGAATTTAAATGAATTCAAATTCTCATTTGAACCACCAGCAATACAAAAATAAATGCAGCAGCATGAATGCAACAATAAATGTTTCTACCACTTATATTTGATTTTAACTTTAGAAATTTATTATTTAGCCTATATTAAATAGGAGCAAGCATTAATTAATTAATTAAATACTAAAAATTTTAAATTGGCCATTTTTGGGTGTTACTGTCGGTGGACTTCCTGGCCCCCTTAAGATGAATCTCGTCCTCGAGATTCGGATGTAGAAGCGAAGAGCGGTGGGTACTCGGACTTGAGATCTTCTTCCCGCTCCCAAGTCGCTTCATCCGCTGAATGCCGGCTCCACTGCACCTTGCACATCCGAATGGTCTTGTTCCTCAACACTCTCTCCGACACCTCCAGTGTAACACCCAAAAATACTCAATTTAAAATTTATGGCATTTAAGTAATTAATTAGAGCTTGCTCCTATTTATTATAGGCTAAATAATAAATTTCTAAAGTTAAAATCAAATATAAGTGGTAGAAACATTTATTGTTGCATTCATGCTGCTGCATTTATTTTTGTATTGCTTGTGATTCAAACAAGAATTTAAATATATTTAAATTCAAATTTGAATCACTTTGTTTGGAGCCCTAGAAAAGTTTTTAGGCTCTTAGTTCACTTCTGCTCCCTGGACTTTTTCCCTGGTCCACTTTGACCCCCTCTACTTCTCCCCCGGTCCGGCCCAGCCCCTCCTCTCTTGACACACCGTCTCTCTGAAGCTCATTCCAACTCTCGAGACTAACCTATTCTCATTATCTCAAATGAAGTTGTTAGTCCACAAGGGTTGTCATTAATTACCGAAACACAATTAGGGGCCTAGATGCCTTCAATCACCCCCTTTTTGGTAATTGATGACAACCATACCAAAGGAGTGATAGAGTTGAGGGTGAAATATGAAATTACTTACTCTCATTCAATGAATTCCATATAAGTGATAGAGTAAACGACTTCAAATTTCAATGAATAGAGAATTGCTCCCCCTATTTGTGTGCATGGATCACAAGTGACAATTTCCACACATGTTTGAATATGATAATCTTTGGTGAAGCATTCCCTACAACATGGAGATCAAGGCAACAACATGCACATATGTATATATATGAAAATTTAACCGCAACATTTGTTAGCCTCAAAAACCATAGTCACTAGCACAAATTCATCATAGGAAAGAGATATAGCAAGTAAGTTCATCACACAAGCGAATATTAAAGTACCATATGAGCAAATAAGTTCTATTACATCCACACAAAGTTCATCTCACACATGCCATAAATAAACATGCAATGCAAAGTTCAATTTTCATGCTCAATAGAAGTGATCACTGAAGTCGGTGAACGCCATGTTGAATGTAGCAAATGAGCCCTCAAGCTGAGTCTGGCGATCAACCACCTGCTGATACTGCTCTGAAGTAGATAAACCATCAAACCGTGCAGTCAGTGTCTCCATATCAGTGAAACCCCTGCTGTATCCCCTAGAGCTGAGTCATGATGGGCTGGAAGTACTGAGTGTTCATCTACTGCTCATGTGCAATGAACCTAGTATCAAGCTGCTGCAGTAGCACCTGCTGCATAGCCTCAAACCCCGTGGTGAACTGAGCACCGAACGACTGAGCCATACTGTCAAAGTATGGGTGAAGTACCCCTCTGGAGGAACCCAGTATCCCTGTTGCTGCATAGGAGGAGGAGGTGGTGGCATATCATGCATCACATATATCTCAGGAATGCCCATGTCAGCATCTACAGGAGCCTCAGCACTAATGTTATGACCACCCGGGCCCCCTGCTTCATCTCCAAGATTTTCATAAGGTGTGAGTGGCCTATTCAGAAAATCTCTGGCATTAACAAATGGCTGAAACCACCCATGATTGACCTCACAGGGACCATTGTATCTACACTTGACCTTAATCAAAGACATGATGTATGGTGCAAAGTACATATTTCCAGATCGGAAAGAGCGAGTCGACGCTCAAAGATCATCTTTATCACATTAAATCTAGTGCCACTCAGGATGTAGTGGATCACATTCCAATAGTATTCTCTAATCTTGTCTTTGTTTCCACTCTTAGGCATAAAGGTGCATCTAATGATCTTGTTAATAGCAGCGGGGTGGTGATCGGGCCTAGATGCGGTAAGATAAAGCAAGCTACCTATCATGGATCTATAGAGTTTTATATCAACTTTTTACCTCCCTCATCTAGATCAAGATGTACATTTGTGGCCATTGGAGTCTTGATTGGCTTTGAATCTTCCATGCCAAATTTCTTTAAAATATCCTTGACATATTTAGATTGGCAAACAAATGTGCCTTCCTTGATTTGCTTGATTTGAAGACCGAGAAAGAAACCCATAGAATTGTCTAATAAGTATTTCATTCCAATCACACCCATGCTCCATAAACTCTCTGAGCCTAAGCCTCTCAAGCATGATAGCTACCTCAGCCAACACATCTTTACTAGCAATGTGATTAAAATCAATTCTCTTATGAGCCCAGATAGTGCAACTTAGCAAATGACCAAAGAAAGCATTTTCTTGCACTAGGGTATGAATGAAATGATCACCCGTATCATGACGCTGAGTGAAGGCATTGATATTTCTTACCCTTGCATATTCTTTCTGTGTCCAGACTTTCTTTGAGGCGGTATGAGAGTGAATGTCAATAATGTCTTGATGCAAACCAGCTCATCCTTGATGCAATCCTGCATCTTCCACAATAATGTACTCGGACTGTTGTCCCACAGATGACTCAACTTCGGTGTTAGCCATGTAGTCACTGTCGCTGGAGTCATCACTGCTTGAGCTGCTGCTATCATAAACCCGACGTCTCTTGGACGTCTCATCATCACCTTTATTCTTGTTCCCACTTTTCTTGAACCGACTGGCCAAAGTCTTGGCGAGCTTACGAGGACCGGATGACATGGTGGAGAATCCTGTAGAGAGTCCGTAGATGTGCTCGGACCGTCCGGGGAGCACTCCAATCAAAAGATCCAAGAGAGAGACATTTTCTTCACCGAGAGCAAGAGAGAGAGGATAAGGATGGCTTTGACTCGAGTACGAGAAAGGATACGCCTCCCCTCCCCTTTTTGATCCCATTGAGTCAGACCCACGCGTTTCAGATCCCTCGCGGACGGTCCGCGTGACACAGCGGACTGTCCGACCCCCTGGAACGTGAGGTCCCGTAGCCCCTGTCTAATCTCGGGAAATTACGGACGGTCCGCAGTCCTTCGGCGGACGGTCCGCGTCCACTGGCGGACGGTCCGTGGTCCATTGCGGACGGTCCGTGCTGCACAATCTTTTCAGCCCGAGTTTCAATCCTTTTGACACTTGTTGTGATGGATCCATGTGGTTCATTGCTTGACAAAAGATGCTTATTTTCACAAGAAATATATGACAAGTAATTTAACAAGAGACTTAAGACATATGAATGCAAGAACAAAGATATGCGCATACATGTGTGTTAGAGATCAAGCCACATTTGAAATATCAATGACATTCGATTCATTTGCCTCCACAACTCTAACTTCCTATTAACACCTGCCCTACTCTCATCAACTAGCACCACATCATCAGCAAAGATCATACACCAAGGGATATCACTTTGTATATCCCTTGTGACCTCATCCATCACCAGAGCGAATAAATAAGGGCTCAATGATGATCCCTGATGCAGACCTTTTCACACCATAATCAAGAAGTGTTTGCTTCATCCATAGCAATTGAGCACAACAACTTCTCGCCGAGACATATTCCGCTTCGGCGGTTGAGAGAGCAACCGAATTTTGCTTCTTTGAACCAAGACACTAGAGAGCAACCCAAAAGTTGACATCCACCGGATGTGCTTTTCCTATCAACCTTGCAACCGGCATAATCCGAATCCGAATAACCAACTAATTCAAATTGAGCACCTTTTGGATACCAAAGACCAATATTTTGAGTGAATTTCAAATATCTCATGATTCTTTTTACGGCGGTCAAATGACATTCTTTTGGAGCGGCTTGAAATCTAGCACACATGCATACACTAAACATGATATCGGGCCTAGATGCGGTAAGATAAAGCAAGCTACCTATCATGGATCTATAGAGTTTTATATCAACCATTTTACCTCCCTCATCTAGATTGAGATGTCCATTTGTGGCCATTGGAGTCTTGATTGGCTTTGAATCTTCCATGCCAAATTTCTTCAAAATATCCTTCACATATTTAGATTGGCAAACAAATGTGCCTTCCTTGATTTGCTTGATTTGAAGACCGAGAAAGAAACCCAACTATCCAATCATTGACATCTCAAATTCCCTAGACATCATTTCAACAAATTCTTTGCAAAAAGATTCATTAGAGGAACCAAAGATAATATCATCAACATATATTTGACAAATGAAGATATCTTTTCCAATTTGTTAGTGAAAAGCATAGTATCAACTTTTCCAATTTTGAAGCCCTTTGATAGAAGAAAGTCCCTAAGCCTTTCATACCAAGCACGAGGTGCTTGCTTCAATCCATAGAGAGCCTTAGAAAGCTTATAAACATGATTGGGCAACTTGGGGTCTTCAAAACCGGGAGGTTGATCTACATACACTAATTCACTAATTTCGCCATTCAAAAAGACATTTTTAACATCCATTTGATATAACTTAATATTGTAAGAACAAGCATAAGCAAGTAAAATTCTAATAGCTTCAAGTCTAGCTACGGGAGAAAAAGTTTCATCAAAATCCAAACCTTCGACTTGAGTGTAGCCTTGCGTAACTAATCTTGCCTTATTCCTCACAACAATTCCATCTTCATTTTCTTTGTTACGAAAGACCCATTTGGTTCCAATAACATTATAATTCATAGGCCTCTCAACCAATTCCCAAACTTTGTTACGGGTGAAGTTATTTAATTTTTCTTGCATGGCCATCACCCAATCCGGATCACAAAGTGCTTCATCTACACGTTTAGGCTCAAGAGAAGATACAAAAGAGTAATGTTGACAAAATGAAGCAACACGAGATCGAGTTTGAACACCCTTACTAATGTCACCCACAATTTGATCAATGGGATGATCCTTGGCAATTTGACCATGAACTCTTGGTTGAACAACTTGATCTTGAGAAGATGTGGATGATGAAGTAGAGACCAATTGTTCATCTTCTTGAGGTGAGTCATTCACATTTGCATTGTTAATCCCTTGGTCTTGAGAAGTTGATTCACTCACTTGAGTAGATACGATATGCTCTTCATCGACCCATTGGTCTCATCAAATTGCACATCATAGGCTTCTTCACAAATCCCTTGGATTTATTGTAAACTCTATAGGCTTTGCTACTTGATGAATATCCAAGAAAGAAACCCTCATCACATTTACTTTGAAATTTGGATAACCGAGAGCCTTTTCTCAAGATATAGCATTTGCATCCAAATACCCTAAAATATGAAATATTTGGTTTTCTTCCAACAAGCAATTCATATGGAGTTTTGTTAAGAAAGCCATGACAATAAAGCCTATTTGATGAATGACAAGCGGTGTTAATAGCTTCGGCCCAAAATGAATCCGACACATTGTACTCGGCCAACATTGACCTTGCCATTTCAATCAATGTTCTATTCTTTCTCTCAACCAATCCATTTTGCTCCGGAGTATATGTGGTTGAGAATTCATGTTTGATTCCCTTTTCATTACAAAACTCCTCCACTCGAGTATTCTTGAATTCACTTCCATTGTCACTTCTAACTTTCTTCAATTTGCCTTCAAACTCATTTTCGGCTCTAGTGACAAAGTTCTTGAATAAATCACATGCATCGGATTTATCATGAAGAAAGAATACCCATGTGAATCTTGAGAAATCATCCACAATGACGAGACAATAACTATTGCCACCAATGCTTCTATATGTAGTAGGACCAAATAAATCCATATGCAATAGTTCAATAGGTCTTGTGGTTGACATAACACTTTTGGTTGGATGAGAGTTTGCAACTTGTTTACCGGCTTGACAAGAGCTACATAGTTTGTCTTTTTCAAACTTCACATCTTTCAAACCGAGAACTAGATCATGTTTGATTAATTTATTTAGTTGCCTCATTCCAACATGACCAAGCCTTCTATGCCATAACCAACCCATGGAAGCTTTAGAAAATAAACAAGTTGATAAATTTGCTTCCTTGGAAGAGAAATCCACTAGATAGAGACTATCATGACGAAATCCCTTAAAGATTATTTCCTTTCCATCAAGAGAGGTTACTACAAAGTCATTGCTAGTAAAAGAGCATCTATATCCATTATCACAAAGTTGAGCAATAGATAATAGATTGAAATTTAGGGAATCTACTAGCAAAACATTAGAGAGTTTGTAATTTTGAGAGATAGAAATGTCACCAATGCCTTGTACACCTCCCTTGCTATCATCACCAAAGGTAATATTATCAAAGTCGGAGATATCTTCATTAAGACATGAGAATATTTTCCTTTCACCGGTCATGTGGTTTGTGCAACCACTATCAATTACCCAATGTCTTCCTCCGGTTTTGTAATTTACCTACACATGAGAATCACTTCCTTTTATGTACCCAACTTTTCTTGGGTCCTTCTATGTTAGTGATCATAACTTTCGACACCCAAATGGATTTCAATCTAGTATTATCCATAGAGCGACCAACAAATTTAGCACATACAACACCCTTTGAATCTTTCTTAAGAATGTAAGATGGATCAAAAGATTTGGTCTTCTTGCTCTTGGACTTGTGATTCACATCTACCTTTGTCTTGCAAATGTGGCATTTCTTGAATTTAGCTTCTTCTTGCAATGTCACACTAGATGATACAAAATTGGTCTTCTTGGGAATGAAAGCCTTTTTCCCTTGCATGGGTAAATAATCAATGCCATTCTTGTTCAAAGTGAATTTTTGACTTGTCCAACAATGGTTAAATTTGACATGACTTCCAAACCATTTTGCAAGGTCCTTGGACAAGCACTCCACTTCTTTCTTCAATGATTCATTTTCCAACAATAAGAGAGATGCATCACTTGAATCTTTCCTTGCTTCACTTGAATCTATTCCACTAGTGCAAGAGCTTGTGCTTGTGCTACAAGAGGTGTTAGTTGAGCAAGATATACATGTTTTACAAGTATCGATGTTAGCAACAAGTTTTCCTTTGGCCTCTTGCGCAAGGAGAGAGTTGTGAGCTTCCTTAAGCTCCTCATGCTTTCCTTTAAGAATTCTCCATGATGTGTTGAGAGTGTCATGAGATTCCTTTAGGTTGGCATGAGAAATCTTTAGCTCCTCATAGGATTTTTGAATTGAAATATTCTTCAATTCTAAACCCCTCAACTTAGATTTTTCCTTGCGCAATTTTTCATCGGATTTTATAACCAAATTAGCAAGATATTCATAGGATATAGCATTTTCATCATCATCATTATCATCATCACTATCACTCTCTTCATCATTGATTATTGACTTTGATGTACCTTTGGCCATAAGGCAATATGGCTTGGAGAAGAGTGATGGGGCTTCCTTAATTGCAACCCCGGCAAGACTCTTCGAAGGCTTGACTTCCTCTTCTTCCTCATCGGAGCTTGCATCGGAGTCCCACTCAACAAAGTAGGCTTGCCCATTCTTCTCCTTCTTGTAGTACTTCTTCTTCTTGTTCTCACTCCTCTTGTACTTGTTCTTGCTTGTTTTGCCCTCTTTCTTGTTTGGGCAATTTATTGATATATGCCCAATCTCCCCACAAGAGAAGCACTCTTTGCCTTCAAATGGATTCTTCTTTGAGAACTTATTTCTCTTGCCAAATCTCTTCTTCTCAAGAACCTTTTGGAGCCCCCTAACAATGAGAGCCATTTCTTCATCCGAATCTTCATGATTTTCACAATGTGTTTCTTTTTCTTGAGTAGCTTTGGCCTTGAGAGCAATATTCTTCTTCTCTTCATTTGTTGTTTGACCATGAGCTTCCTTTTGAGATTGCTTGAAGATGTCATGTGTGAGCACTTCACCAAGCACTTCCGTAGGAGTGTATTTCTTCAAGTCTTCTCTCACTAGCATTGTGACAATGGTCTCATATTTCTCCGGGAGACTCCTAAGAAATTGCGAGAGAAGTCTCGATCCGACACATCATAGTCAAGGCATTTTAGCTCATTCACAATTTCATTTAACCGATTGAACATGATTGAAATGTCTTCATCCTTCTTCATTGTAAACTCATTGAATTTTCCTTGGAGCACATAGAGCTTGGCTTCTTTAACCGAGGATGTTCCCTCATAGATTTCCGCTAGAGCCATATGATAGGATTAGTTTCAAACTTTCTACTCATAAAAAAATCCCCCAAACTTTTCTTTCGGCCGTCCTTAGATAGGTTGTCATGCTAGTCTTCCAATAATCATAATTTTCCCCATCAAAGTAAGGAATCTTCCTTTGTTTCATTTTGTTATCTCTAGCCATTTTAATCCTACTCCGGGATGATTAAATCCTTGATTAGCGAGTACTTAGCTCTGATGCCACTTGTAGGATCTAGGATTACCGACTAGAGGGGGGGGGGTGAATAGGCGGTTTTAAAAACCTCAATCACAACACTAGAGAAATGGGAATTAAATCTCTAGCTACTCTAAGCCTATGTTGATGGTTTTGCAGCCTAGGGTGACAAGATAAGAGTCAATTTCTATGAACTTAATTTGCTTCAAGTAAATAATCAAGAAAATGAGCAAGCAATAAGAACATGTGACACAAGAACTTATCCCGTGGTATGATCAAACTACAAGTATGATACATAAATTTATCCCGTGGTATCGATGGATTCAATGTTCAACCGCTTCTCTATCAAGACTCTCTTGATCTTTAAGCCGGTTAGAACCAAAGAACCGCTCCAAATCTTGATTCCACTAGAGTTCCTCTTTACCGCTCCGGCGAGGTGAGCACAATGACGTCTCACAATCAACTTCCACGGCAACCTCACAATCTTCTTGAAGTGCTCGATGGAATCACGAGCTCCAAGCCGGCTAGGAGGCGGCAACCTCCAAGAGTAACAAATCAACCACGAGCTCAATGAAATCCTAGTGCCACAATTATCAAATCCTTGATGCAATGCACTAGAAGCTCTCAATCTCACAAAGAAATGCAATCTCAAAGCAAGTGAGTGAGAGAGAGGAGAACAAGGGCTCTAGAATGTGTTTTAAGCTTTCCCAAGTGCCAAGCGTGCTCACATGCCCGCGGGGTGTGAGTATTTATAGCCCCCACCTCGGAACTAGCTGTTATGTGCAATTCCCATTCAAAATCGTGCATCGCGGACCGTCCGCACGACACTCGCAGACCGTCTGCGTCCAAATTACAACGGCTATATTGGCTGTCAGTCATGTGTTAGAGGTGACCGTTGAGGTCTGGCGGACCGTCTGCCAGGCAACCGCGGACCATCCGCGATCACCACAGACAGTCCACTAGAGCAAGGCCGGACAGTCTACCCCTCTGGAAATGTGAAAACGCTTTCTGTGTGAACTTGAGTTAATTTACGGACCGTCCGCGGCTCCACCTCGGACCATCCGTGAGAACACTTAGCGCCAGCTCAAGTCAACGCACGTGGGCCCAAAGACAAGACAGTCTGCGGACCGTCCACGTTCCATCCGCGGACCGTTCGCGGTCCGTTCGGACACCACCGAACGGAATTTCCACAGGTTTTATATGTAGAAAGAAAACTCAAAAACCCGCGGACCGTCCGCCCGAGGGCCTCGGACGGTCCGCCAGCCACGACAGGGCTGAGGTGGAGCGGACCAGCAAGGGCATGCAAGTAAAGATAGAGGCCCAAATCAATTCGACTTCGAGTCCACCTCGGAGTCCAGGAGTAGTTAGCGCTAAATCGGACGCCCAGGTCGCATACGGGCTCGGATTTGGATGTTCTTTATATGCTTGGAAAGCTAAGAAGATAATATTTGCAATGGCACTGGTCTCATATCAAAATTCGTCCAGAGTCATCAGGAATCGACGAAACAAGTTGACGTCCAGAATCTGTTTCGGCGCTGCGTCGTCGTATTTTGGTCTTTGAACTGTGTATCGTGTTGAGCCCAATAGGGGCACGTCCAGGGGGGGTCGACCATGACCCTAGACTCTTTAAAACAGTAGCCGCCGCCCAAGTTAGGGTTTGGGTTTTGCTTAGATCAATTCTGTCAAGAACAGTGTCGCCGCTCGTCGGTTTGTGAGACCCCAACTTCGTGAGTTTAATCATACATCAGCAATTGTGTTGCAATCGTTCTCATTCTTGCTTGTGTTCTTCGATTCGGAGGAAAGGATTAGCCTTCTGGGCGAGGTCAACCGTGCAAAGCCGGTTGATAACCTGAGGAGACGTGGTGCTGCGATTGCAGGGTTCGGAACGTGTGGTTCGGAAGCCGGATCGATTTGAGTCACGACTCCACCAAATCGAGAGTTATCAGAACCTTTCAGAAGATTGGGAAACCCTAGTTACCATCAGACGTTGTCTCCCCTATAGGGCTCTTCTTCTTCGGTGTCGACCTCTTCAACAGTGCGAGTGGAAGCACGACGGGAGTGACGAGAAGGAGCAGCAGCAGGAGGAGGACTAGGAGGATCCGCTTCTTCTTCTTCAAAGTCCGACCATGGATTAATCCACAAGGGTTGTCATTAATTACCGAAACACAATTAGGGGCCTAGATGCCTTCACCTACTACTCGCCGACTCTGACACTGAACAATATCACACGATTCGCTGCAGCAAGGTTCCAAGTTGTGTTGTCTACACACCAACTACTACCTCAACTACTCGGTTCGACCCGAAACCACTCGGGAACAAGTCCCGCAAGATCAAGAACCAGTCAGGGACACATCCCGACTACTCGACTTCACTGACAACCACCTCATCACGCGTGACGATTAGTTTGACTACGAAACGAATCAAGCTAAGTCACTTTTAATAATTATTTTTATCATAATAATTTCATCATCTTGTTCTATACATGCTTGGTAAATATGCCAACTACTTTTCTAGGTACGTCCCTCGATAGCAACAACTTTCGAGGGCTACACCATTATCGACTACTTTTCTTGATGCGTCTCACGACAACAACAGCTTTCGGGGCTACACCATCCTACTTCTCTTTGGGTATATCCCTCGACAGCAACAACTCTCAGGGGCTACACCATCACCGACAGGTGGTAAACGCTCACGCGACCTCTCCAACAGGAGAAAAGTCCTCACCAACTACTTTATTATTTCTCTCAACTCTTAACGACCAACACTACTCAGTAGCATGCACCTTAACTCATGAAACATCGGCTCCTTCGCAACACCTACACACCTACACGTCCAAGAAGACCCAAGTCCCTGTGTTATGGGCTATGGTTAAGCGGGACCAAGTGCTTAAACGTAACAGAGCTACTACTCGAGTGGTTAAGAGTCTAATAAGAGCAATGAGCAGAAGGCTTAAACATGCATTATAATATGTTATTATTTTCTTTTGTTATTATTTTTTTCGATCCGATACTACTCATCCTATGCATTTAAATTGTAGGGTGGCCAGCTAAGTACTCACATCAGTCGGGACCTGGCACCACCTCTGCTCTCCATGGCGCTATGAAGCCACCCGAGTACTTACACTAGTTGATTCTCGCATGATGCGGCTTCATAATATCAGCCGAGTACTTCAACTAGTCGCTTAAGGCTCGAGGGTTACACAACACAAGTCAGGACTTGAAGCTGAGTACAAGAACTAGTCGATACTCAAATGGTGCAGCACTACAACGTCAGCTGAGTACTTTAAACTAGTCGGCACTTGCATATTACGACGACTCGATGACTAACCGAGCACTGGCACTAGTCAGTACTTAGATATCTACATGGAAGCTTCTTTGAGGATTATGTTATTGACCCTCGAACCGAATGGAGAACCTTTGCCTCGAGGTTCGGGGGCTATACTTAGGGGATATATTTTTTCGGTGCCTATTGTTGATCATTTCAAGACAAAGATTCGAAGATTTTTTCAAGACCCTCGACCTGATTATTCTAATCAGCTTGAGGCTCAGGGGCTAAGCATATATGCTTCACATTCGGTGAACATGTTTATTTAAGATATCTACGAAGCTCTTCACAACATCTCGTTAACCACAGGCACTCGGCGAAAGACTAGAAGACTTTGAAGGATGGTTGTTGTTCGGCTATGAAGCGCTCGGGGGCTTGTGAGATATGAATCCCCGGGTACCCTCAAGAAAGAAGATCGAGTCCTAGTAGAACTAATCATGTACTCCTACTAGGAGTCCCACATTGTAACGGACTAGAAGACTAGCCATGTAACCTTTTCCCCTGGGATATATAAATGAGGGCATGAGTCTCTAGTTCACTAGAGATTTAGAAGATCAGACTACAGACAATATAATATACAATCCCCCATACAGGACGTAGGGTATTTCACTACACTGACAGCCCAAACCTGTCTAAATCCTTGTGTCTTGTGTCCTCGCGTTAACCATCAAATTCCAGATCTGGCGATCCCTACAAACTCTCTGCCTTAGGATACCCCTAAGCAGGTATGCCAATGGTAATACATTGACAGTTTTCTAGCCTCAAGACCGACAAAACTCCATATTTGCATATATAACAGAAATGTGCACGCATAAATTCAAGTGTCCGTGCGACTTAAAATCTTCGACTACCAATATTTCAAAATGGAGGGAATATTCACCACTCCAAGGTGCGGGGACCTCCTGTTGGGAAATCGGTAAAGCTCTTTAGGCGTCGAGGTACTCCCTTCGGAGGGGGGGGGGTGACAAGAGTGTCTAGATAAGTCCAGGCTACTCGGAGTGTTCGTACCCTCGCCAGTATTATCATAGGCAAAACAGTACATAAGCTAGTTCTTTCTGTTCCTCGGTGGAACCCACTCATCAATAGACCATCGTGGGTACGATTTGGCTTGTAGTTCAATGATAGTACGGTTTAGTGGGACGCTACCCACCAGGGTTCAAATTCTGGTGCTCGCATCTTTTTCTGGAATTTTCTCAGGATTTACCAGCGTTAAGTGGTAAGCGACATTCCCGTCGACAACGATGCGCCAATGGGGTCTTCGAGAATCTTCAGATCTATCGGGTGCTCAGTCCTTTAGAGGTGCTCATAGGGATAGGGTTTGCGTGCATGTATTCATAGGGGTGAGTGTGCGTGCATGTTATGAGCGTATGCATTATACTGTGTAATTCTTAATAAAACCATTGTGGGTACTTGCATTTTTCCTGACCTATGATCCAGAAATAATCCATGACTATTCTTTCTATAGTATGGGTTGTATGCATGAACACTCGATAGCAAGATGCCAACGGTGACCTCGTCATTATCAATATTTGTGGTCCAGACACTCAGAGGTACACATAAAGGTAGCATGTGCAAATTATATGGAGTCATAAGGTGACTATGCATACGTGTATCTGAGCATCTACATCTGTATCTATTTCGGAAAATGAGATATTACTATAAATGTGATACCAAAGTTATTTAAAAAAGGTCAACATTTCTTATTGAAATTTAAAAATGGTACCATATCATATCGTAGTTGATCATGAATATTTGTTTACTCTTTTTCAACTAGCAAGAGGGCATGTGCCACATGCACATTCAATAAAAAATAAGACTACGTAACATGCGGTCAAAAGAATTAGGTAGGTCAACGTTCAAATACCAAATCAAATTAGAAATATCATAGCGTGGACAGGTACAAACGTGGGTACACACAAGGTAGGTAAGTTTTTTAGCCGGTGAAAAAAACCTCTAGAAACTGCTCTTTTTCGTTTGCACTTTTCCCACGGATCCGATACGTGGCTTCTCTGTTAGGGGTAGGTAGAAAACATTTTAAATGAGAATTGTTTTCAATTCTACTAGATTCTTATAGTATAGAAAAAGACGAACATTTTCTTTTAGAAATGGTAGTACAATTCCATATAAGTATAGAAATCAAAGGTACAGTGTATGAACTTATAACCAACTTATTGATCTTACAACAACCCAGATATGTAGAGGGTGGAAGCAACAATGAAGTAACTAACTATCTGAGAATTACGTGACGGACGACTGCGAGTGTGCATTATGTGGATGCGTACTGCAGCTCAATCATATACTTTGTCAGCTCTCCAGCTTACTGAGGGCAGGTGAAGTCAGCCGGGCAATTCTTGCCACAGTGGTTAAGGATGAGGTTGAGGCTGACAGGTATGTTGAGGTGGATGCCAAGGACATTGGCCCTGATCGCGGTGCAGAGACAGACGGCAGCGTCAAGGTCTACGAGCCCCTTTAGCACCGGGCAGCACTCCTCGTACCGGGGCAGGCCGACCTGAACGACACCTAGCACGTTGGCGCACACCCTGAGCTTGAGCGCGTCGATCGGGCAGCGCCCGATGCTGTCGGTTGGCGGCGGCGGAGCTGGTGGCTCGGGGCCGTAGCTCGAGGGTGCTGGCTGGGCAGGCGGAGCGGGATCGGCTGGCTCACAGTAGGGTGCACAGCCATGCACAGCGGCGGCGAAGAGGAGTAGGTTGAGGGCAAGGAAGAGACTGAACTTTGCAGCCATTGGCGATTAAGTGATTTGCTACCACGTACGGCGTGATCCTAACAAAGCAATGGATGGTGGTCTAGTGCTACTGTGTGTCTGGTTCTTTTGGTTGTGGTTTCCTGGGGTGTTTGTCCATGGTATTTATAGCTTGGATCGAAGGTGCAAATGTCTAGAATATCATCCATGCATGACATGCATGTGTTATATATTGTGAGATCGGTTCATGTATAATTGGATGGGGCTGATTGTTTGCCGCGTTGTCAAGGATACGCCAATTGCTAGGAGAGATTGGTCAACAGTAGAGTTAGTTAATAAGCGATAAACCATGTCATGGACTCCTGGTGCAATTAAATTAATCATTATTATTCAGTTTAGGGACGTACATCCTGGACACGCATGCTGCGAGGGCTACCAGAAACTGATCTGTACCATATGAACTACACGTGTACAGCTGTGCAGCATCTACGATCTCTGTAAGTCAACCAGCAGCTGGATGTCCAGGCCAGAGCGTATGTGTTCACGGGGGAGTTTGAACGACTCGAATATATCACTCCATTCTCTCTTCGATGAAGGTATATTTGCATATTTTCAATTCAAATTACTACTGTTGACCATGCAGATACATGTGTGTGTTTTTGTATACGGTTGTTGTGTAACTAGGAGTAGAGTTTAGGACCTATAACTGCATACTGTACGTGCTCTTGTGATGCTGAGAAAACTCTAAATCACCTATTTTTGAATGCACGTTTAGCTCCTAGTCAGTGGTGGAGCTAGAGTTTTGAGCTAGGGTGGTCCAACTTAATACTATTTTTACTAGTATTTTTTCAACACTATAATTTTAAGATAGCATGGCATGCGAAAATACAATATGACATGGAACTATAAGATTTATCAAATACAATACAATCAAATAAAAAATATCTGATACATATGTTTTGTTTACATCAAATTTTAGGGTGGGCCATGGCCTGAGTTTTATGGATCTTTCATGGGAGATCAGCCAACCCATTCGTGATCGATCTGAACACGCGAGAAGAGCTTCACACTGTCTTGTCTTCAAAGAAATTATTATAATTGCAGCCTGGACAATCAGGACACATAGAAATAGTATTGTCTTTGATGGAAAAAGATTATCCTTACGATGGTGGAAGGCTTGTTTCAGAGAAAAGTAGCCACCACTCTCCTTAAGCTCCAAGTTCCAAAGAAATCTGTTCTTAGATCCTGGCTCTATTCCTATTGTAACCCTCTGTTTGACCGTTTAGTTCCTTTCTCGTTTTTGTATAGATGCTTGTACAGTTTTCTTCTGTATTAATGAAAAATGAGATCAGTAGAGGGTTCCCCTCTTGTTCACCTAAAAAAAGAAGTTTAGGACCTAGAATCAAAATATATAGGGAAAATTGGATACGTACCATTGAAAGATTGCATCTTTGGGGATATACCATTAAAAGATTGAACATTTGATATATACCATTAAAATGTTGCATCTCTTTGAATCTTACCACTTCTGTGAAGTCTCTGTTAACTAAGACATATATACCCCTACCCATTACATCACATGATATATAACTGATAAAATTTCAGCATGCATTCCCATAAGTTCACCAATTACAACTGCACATCTTTCTCCAAATCGACGAGTGCATGTTCTTCGTTCTCAGCTTCTGCAAAAGAAGCACACACACATGGAATGGAACAAACAACAAATGCAAGGACCTATCGACAACAACCTAGCTTAGGTCCCATTTATTCGCTTCATAAAGCCATATGCTGATGTTCATTTACACAAATACCAGCAAAATTAAAATGATTTAGAGATTTTTAGAGGAGAGATTACCCTTCGGAAACCCCAAGAGAATCCTTCCTACATCCCACCTCAAGCCCCAGTCGATTTCCTTTGTGAATGTGCAAGGGTAAAATGGTCTTGTCATACATCTTTTATTTGTGAAAACTTCAGAATTTTGTAACAGAACTTGACGGAATGGTAAAAACCTATAAATTACAACCTTTTAATGGTACATACCAAATGTTAGATCTTTTAATGGTATATTTCCAAATATGCAATCTTTCAATGGTATGCATCCAATTTTTCCAAATATATAGTTGTACAAGTCGTGTAATCTTCTCTAAATAACACATTCTAGGCTCACCAACCGAGCCCTAGTATATTTTCAAATGGCGAGCACACGGTTTACTGTTACTAAATATATATTTTTCTTAAAGCGTTTCTTTAATCCTCATAAGACGCTAGAAAAAGAGAGAAACCATAGATGGATAACTTAGACATACTTTTAGGTGTTACTTTTATGGCAGTGATGAGATTTTTTTTGGAAAATAGAATACACTCAATAATGCTTATTATTCTTGATAATGGTGATTAGAGTCCACTCAAGTGATGGCCGCATAATTATGTTTTTTGTGAGAATTTCTTTGCTTTATCTTTTTATTAAGTCCATAAGACATGTTTAGTAAGTTTGTGAAAGCTTTATTGTATATTTGTCACACCCGGCCCAGTTTGTATGGCCCAGTAGTGGCCCTTGAGTGCGGGATGCACATGTTTAGTGCCACATTACTAGTTGAGCAAGGGTGGAGGCAACTTATAAGCCTTTGTCTTCCAGCCATAGCACCTTCGGGTTAACCCTTTTACACGAAGCGAGGACGAAAGTGTAAGCAGGGTGCTATGTGTACGCGTGCGCGCCCCTCGGAAGGGCTGTGCGGGGCGGCTTTGGAGGACGAGGTGTAATAAGCCTTTATCTTCCAGCCATAGCACCTTCGGGTTAACCCTTTTACACGAAGCGAGGACGAAAGTGTAAGCAGGGTGCTATGTGTACGCGTGCGCGCCCATCGGAAGGGCTGTGCGGGGCGGCTCGTGGAAGGCGGGGTGTTACAATATTACTCTATACTTCCCAGGAAGAACAACAATTTAGGAGTTTTTAAAATAAACAAATTAAAGATGGAAGCAAAAGATGCACGTACGCCTGGTTAGGGCCTGTTTGGTTCACGGTGCTAAACTAAATTTAGACACTTTACGGTCTAAACTACCAAACAGGGTGTCTAAACTAGTGCCTAAAACTGTCTAAACTATTGTAGCACCTTTAGCACCCAAAGACTATCTAAAACTTCATTTTTCCCTCAACTACCCCCATCATTTATTGCTCTCCCCACCCTTTTCAAACTATGGGTAGCAGTATTGAGGGGTATTTTTGTAACACCCAAAATACTCAAATTTAAAATTTTTGGCATTTAATAATTATTTAGAGCTTGCTCATATTTATTATAGCCTAAATAATAATTTTCTAAAATTTAAAATCAAATATAAGTGATAGAAACATTTATTGTTGCATTCATGCTGCTGCATTTATTTTTGTATTGCTTGTGATTCAAACAAGAATTTAAATTCATTTAAATTCAAATTTGAATCACTTGGTTTGGAACTCTAGAAAAGTTGTTAGGCCCGTAGTTCGTTTTTGCTCCCCGAACTCTTTCCCCAGTCCACTTCTGCTCCCTCATCTCTTCCCTCCCGAGCAGCCCAACACCCCCGGCCCAGCGCCCCATTTCCCTTTCTTTCCTTCCCCGCCGGCCCAGCAGCTGCTCTTTCCGGCCCAACTCGGCCCAGCCTGCAGCCGCGCCGCGCCTCCCCTCTCTCCCCCACTGCCAGCCCGGCCCAACATGTCAGCCCCTCCCCTCCACCTTCCTTCTTCCTCCTCCCGCTAATAGCGCGCCCCTGCCGGTCCAGGCCCGCACGCCGAGGCCGCCTCCGCCCTCGCCTTACTTAATCCCCAACGCCGCTGCCTCTCTCACCCCCATCGCCCAACCCTAGCATTGCCCCGAGGTAACGCAGCTTCCCAACCCCTCAATTCTAGCTTCCGAGCACCGTAGCACGCATCCCCTCGATCGCCGACGATGGCCGTCCGCCGGTCGCCGTCGTCCACCCCCTTCCTCTGCACAAAGCTCACCTAGAACCACCCAGATCCACACTCCACCTCACCATGCAGCTCTAGAGCCGATTAACCGAACCCCAAACCCACTCCCCGCGGTACACCGGAGTCCAACTCCGCCGCTCGTCGTCGTCAGCACGCTACGCCGGCCGACGCTCGACTTGAACTTCCTAGATCGATTCGCCATGTCTTCCTGAGCATGTAGGACCAGATCTCGTCGAAAGCCGAGCACCCTAGCCCGAGTTAGGCTCAACTCCGGCGAACTCTCGCCTCGGAACACCTCCCCCGCGGTACACCGGAGCTCCGCTCCGCCGCCCGACGCCGTCCGACCCCCTCGTCGGCCAAGGCTCGTCATGAACACCCTAATTGAACTCGCCATGCCACCCTGAAGCCATAGGACTAGATCCCATTCAAATCCGAGCATCCTAGCCCGACATAAGGCCAACTCCGGCGAAGTTCGCCGTCGGCCCGAGCAGCGCCGCCGTGGTTCCTTCTTCCCCGGCGAGCCCGAGCGTCACGGTCGTCCGATCCAAGATCAACGGCCGAGATTAGATCGGCCGATACCCTTTCGCGTTTTAAATCCAGGACGTCCGATCTCAGATCGACGGTCAAGATTAGAACCTAGGATACCCCTTCGCGTTTTAAATCTCAGCCGCTCGATCCAGATCCAACGGCCCAGATCTGACCGCCCCCGAGTCAAATCCCGGGATACCGGTCAGCGCTGGCTCTTTTGCTAAAGAGCCCCTGGACTTTCTGGAAATCAACCCGCGGTCCATTCCAGTTCGAAAATAATTACAGATAGGTCCTGTTTTATTCGTTTAGGCCCCTGATCTTTTTAAAAATTGAACCCGCGGTCCTGCACGTGTAGTTTTGCGAGTTAGCCCCTGGTGGCTACTGTTATTTACGTATAGGTCCCTGGTTTTTCGCAATTTAGCCCCTGGAAGTTTCAGAAACTTGCCAGCAAGTCCCTGAAACTTAGAAATGCCTTAACTTTCACGTTTTAGCTCCGATTAGTGTGATTTTCGCGCTCATGTGTTCGTAGCGAAGCGTAGATTATTTCTAGCTCCTGTTTTTATACTGTTTTCACTGTTGGTGTACTATTTCTAATATTATTAATTTGTTTGCATGTAATGATTGCTTTGGATGCTTGCGTGATGATCGTGTCCAGTCGGCGAGCCCGTAGCTTTGGACTTCGAGTACGTTGAGGACGTGCCGGAGCAGGACTCGCAGCAGCAGCCGTACTCCGAGGAAGGCAAGTATTAGCACGGACAATCCTTGCTACCTATCTCACTTTTAATACACTGTTCATTACATACGCATGTGTCTAATACTGTTTACCATTAAGGTTGTACCTAGCACTTATTTCCCTGTCCTTGTATTCCTATGGGTTTTTGCATACGGGTAGTATTTTGCTAGGC
>OAMR01000101.1:2748611-2774155 GCA_900205405.1 Echinochloa crus-galli
CGTGGCCAGTTCCAGCAGCAGCGTCCTCAGTTTCCTCGGGCGCCACAGCAGCAGTTTGCTTAACTGTTAAACTTGTATTAATGGTCCACTTCAACTATAATATTAAAACTTGCTTTTTAGCAACTTGGATCAGGGAGCTGGGGCTTGTGTGTTTTGCCTGGCCCCAGTGTCTCTCCCTAAGGACTGGTTCGTAAAAGCGGCAACCTGGGAGCCTGTCGCCGCCGCCGGAACTATAATGGCTCTGGTCTTGGTTGAGTAGCTTGTACGTCTCTAGCTTGGCAGTGGTTACCGAGTGGCCTACGGCGTTGTAGGAGGCAAGGCACGGGGTGATTTCGGTTTCCACCGAGGACGGTAGCCCCGTCGGCTGGGTCACTTGATTGTGATGTCTAACACCGACAAAGCAAAAGTGTCACACCCCAAAATTTCCGAATTTTGGGTTGTGAATTTCAACATAATTAAAATAATATTTTTCTCAATTTTCTAAAATTTTCTAAGATTTATGAAGTTTACAGAATAACCCGAGCCGTCCGATCCCGATCTGACGGCTGTCAGCGCCCCGAGCCTCGGGTCAAACCAGACCATACCGGTCAGCGCCGGTGTTTTGCTAAAGAGCCCCTGGCTTTTCCCGAAATTAATCCGCAGTCCTTTTCTAGTTTAAAAGTAATTGCAAAATGGTCCTGTTTTATTCGTTTAGGCCCCTGGAAATTTTAAAACTTTGCCAGCAAGCCCCCGAATCTTAGAAACGCTATAACTTTCTCGTTTTAGCTCCGTTTTGCGTGATTTTCGCGCTCATGTGTTCGTAGCGACGCGTAGAATATTTCTAGCTCCTGTTTTTGTACTGTTTTTACTGTTTGGTGTACTGTTCTAATAGATTTAATTTGTTTGCATGTAATGATTGCTTTGGAATGCGTGCGTGATGATCGTGTCCAGTCGGTGAGCCCGTAGCGTTGGACTTCGAGTACGTTGAGGACGTGCCGGAGCAGGAGTTTCAGCAGCAGCCTTACTCCGAGGAAGGCAAGTTATAGCACGGACAATCCTTGCTACCTACTCACTCTTTTAATACACTGTTCATTACATACGCATGTGTCTAATATTGTTTACCATTAAGGTTATTCCTAGCATTTATTTCCCTGTCCTTGTATTCCTATGGGTTTATGCATATGGGTAGTATTTTGCTAGGCGCAACTACTGTCACTTTTACTTAATTGTTAATATTGACTTAATGGTCCACTTCAATCTTAATGTTAAAACTTGCTTTTTAGCAACTTGGATCAGGGAGCTGGGGCTTGTGTGTTTTGCCTGGCCCCAGTGTCTCTCCCTAAGGACTGGTTCGTAAAAGCGGCAACCTGGGAGCCTGTCGCCGCCGCCGGAACTATAATGGCTCTGGTCTTGGTTGAGTAGCTTGTACGTCTCTAGCTTGGCAGTGGTTACCGAGTGGCCTACGGCGTTGTGGGAGGTACGGCGCTGGGTGATCTCCGATTCCACCGAGGACGGTAGCCCCGTCGGCTAGGTCCCGTTAGACCCAGTCCCGTGTTGGGAGCCCCCGTGAGTGCGGGAGCTCCGCACGTTGCACCATTTACTTTCTTGTTGGCATGATTTGCCGGTGCGTGGATGCCATTGACCCCCTCACGTTGCGCCCTGAGGGTCAGTCAATCTCGGTGCCTAGGTTCTCACCACTTTGTAGTACTCCAGCGGCTACTGTCTTGTTAGGGTGTCTTGTGAAAGCCTCGTAGCGTCCCTATGCAGTCACACCTCGGAAGTGTTGATGTGCGTGGTTGGGTGCAAAGTTCCTTTGAACTTTTACGCGACTGGTGGGTAAAGGGCGAAACCTCTGCAGAGTGTACGATCTATCATGATAGCCTTGCTCAGGGTCACGAGCGGCCTGGATCCTTTTTGATTAGAATATGGTATTTATTCCTGTTTAATGTCACTTACACTATTAATTGGGTTACAACCGGGTTCTCATTCACTTGTAGTAACTTGGATAAAGTTAAAACGAACCAACTAAAAGTGCTAATGCAGTTAAGCCAGTGTCAAGCCTTCTTTGCCTCATCCCCCGTGCTATACTTGCTAAGTAATTTCCATTACTTACACTTGCTGTTATTACTATTTTTGGGCTAAATCCCGGACGGGTAACAGATTGGAGTCAGGCTGATTATGCTGTGGAGTTTCCCGAGGATCTGCCGTACTTCTGAGTTGGCGTTCTCCCAGTCAGAGTCCCTGTGGGATTGCGGCTACGCTAGAGAGACGTATTAGTCTTCCGCTGTCCATGATTTTATTTCTGAAGCACTCTGATGTAAACGCTATGCTTTCATGAGATTAATAAAGCATTGTACTCTGATTTTTACCATATTTGTTCGCTATATGTGTCTGTGGACTTCCTGGGCACACATATGGCCACATTCGAGTTTTGTGTAAATCCGGGTGTGACACTTTTAGACAGTACATCCAAACAGAAGTGTCTAAAATTTAGACACCTTTTTTAGACAGTACAGTTTTAGACACTACTAACCAAACAGGCCCTTAGTTGAGTTGCGTGTAAAACATGGAGGGAATCTATTTTCATTGAATCATGCATGCACAAGATTAGCGCACCAGATTATGCATGCATGAGGTTGAATATTAGAATGTTGCTGTTTTTGTGTTAAATTTGAATCACGACGCATGATGTCGTTTTTTCCGGGACAGAGCAAATAAGAAGTAGAGTTTGAATACCATTCTATTTTTATAACCACAATCGTACACACTGCAAATTGAATACTATTTTAAGAATATTTGGTGGGTGAAAACAGATTTTATCCTATAATGGTTCAGTCAGTTACTATGTTTATTAAACAACAAATAGGCCATGAACTTTCCAGAAAAGTTATTTACTTTACCATTTTCCTCACATATTACTTAACCCTTAGTATCCTTGAAAACCTTATATATGGGACCCACTATATGAACTAGATATTGCTTCAGCTAATTTATTTTGGATAACCAACCTACGTGATGAAGAACGACTAGTTTACGAGCAAACTAACAAATGTTGTTAAAGCTCTCGCCTGGGAGGGTCCCAGTCAGGGGTGTGGACATCGCCGGCGTGCCCTAGGTCAACCAGCAAGCCTAGGTCCCCATCCATGGTGGTGGAGATGAGTACAAGGGTAGAAGCATGGGGATGGAAGAGTAATTGGGATTTAGAGGATAAAAAGTAAAGACATAATTGTCCGATTCGATTGGATTCAACTCAGTTGGCCATGGCCGTTCATATATATAGGGAGGGTAGGTCTTGCTCCAACAGGGGTCAAAGCTAATACAAATGATGTGATAAAATACAACTCATACTCAGATTACATAGACTAAAATCGGTCTGACCGGTTTCAAAACCGGTGTGACGTGTTTTCTCGGGCACAGTTCTTCCCGAAGCCATAACTCATTCATTTGGACTCCAAATTAGGCATTCTACATGTGCATCTTGACTTGTCTCGATGTGATCTATCCAATGGTGGACTCCGTGTGACAATTTGATAAAGTTTTCCAAGCCGTTCTGCCCAGATTTTCAGCAAACTTGATCATTGTCCATTTTGGTTGTCAGCATTTACGGATCAATTCACTGTGCCTCCAAGTCTTCATTCTCTTTATAAAATAATTTTAAATATTTTCTAGCTAATAAAATGAAGAAAAGTATATTAAGTTTGTGAAAAAATCAAAAAGACTCAAAATCTAGTGACTTTTAAAATGCTCCAAAAAGTAGGATGTTACAAACTTACAATAGGTTAGCAACCTTGCTTTTTCTCAAATTAATAAGTACTCATTGATAGAAATTTCACATAATTCGATTAAAATGTTGTCCATTTATATTTCTAATGTTTGATTCAAACCTTGTCCAAAACGACTTCTAATATGAAACTGGAGGGAGTATTTTCAGTTCTAATAATTACTACGGTTGAGGTAGCCATGCATATATATGTGTGTTTTTGTATACGGTTGTTGTGTAACTAGGAGTAGAGTTTAGGTCCTATATATAACTGCATACTGTACGTGCTCTTGTGATGCTGAGAAAACTCTAGATCACCTATTTTTTTAATACTGTACACATTTAGCTCCTGGTGCTGGTGTTTTATGGATCTTTCATGGGAGATCAGCCAACCCTTTTCATGATCGATTTGGACACGCAAGAAGAGCTTCACACTGCCCTGTCTTCAAAGAAATTATTATGATTGCAGCCTGGACAATCTGGACACATAGAAATAGTATTATCTTTGATGGAAAAAGGCCGTCCGGACGGTGGAAGGCTTGTTTCAGAGAAGTAGTAGCCACCGCTCTCCTTAAGCTCCAAGTTCCAAAGAAATCTCTTCTTAGATCTTGGCTCTCTTCATTCCTATTGTAACCCCTATATGTTTAGTTTCTTTCTCTTTCTTGTATATATATATATATGCTTGTACAGTTTTCTTCTTATTAATGAAAAATGAGATCAGTAGGGGGTTCCCCTCCTGTTTACCTAAAAAAAGAGTTTAGGACCTAGAATCAAAATATATAGTTGTATAAGTTGTGTAATCTTCTCTAAATAACACATTCTAGGCTCACCAACCGAGCCCTAGTAGATTTTAAAATGGCGAGCACACAGTTTACTGTTACTAAATATATATTTTAAAGGGTTTGTTTAATAATCCTCATAAGATGCTAGAAAACCGAAACCATAGATGGGTAACATATACATACTTTTAGGTGTTACTTTTATGGCAGTGATGAGATTTTTTTAGAAAATGGAATAGACTCAATAATGGTTATTATTATTATTGATAATGGTGATTAGAGTCCTCTCAAGTGATGGCCCTATAATTCTGTTTTTTTTTTGTGAGAATTCCTATGGTTTATTTTTTTCTTAAGTCCATAAGACATGTTGTGAAAGTTTGTGAAAGTGAATCGCCCAAGCGCCAGTTTGTGAAAGTTTTATTGTATATTACTCTATACTTCCCGGGAAGAATAACATTTTAGGAGTTTTTCATACAAATTAAAGGTGGATGAAAAAGATGCATGCAGTCTTAGTTAGTTGAGTTGCGTGTAAAACGTGGAGGGAATCTATTTGCATTGAATCATGCATGCACGAGATTGCCGCGTGAGATTATGCATGCATGAGGTTGAATATTAGAATGTTGCTATTTTTCTGTTAAATTTGAATCGCGATGCAGGATGTCATTCTTTCAGGGGCAGAGCAAACAAGAAGTAGAGTCTGAATCTATATAACCTATATAATTGGTACCCACTATCAAGTCATGGTTGGATGTCACACCCGGATTTACACAAAACTCGAATGTGGCCATATGTGTGCCCAGGAAGTCCACAGACACATATAGCGAACAAATATGGTAAAAATCAGAGTACAATGCTTTATTCTCATCATAAAGTAGCGATTACATCAGAGTTTTGCATAAATGAAATACATGGACAGCGGAAGACTAATACAACTCTCTAGCGTAGCCGCAATCCCACAGGGACTCTGACTGGGAGAACGCGAACTTAGAAGTACGGCAAATCCTCCGGAAACTCCACAGCATAATCAGCCTGACTCCAATCTGTTACCCGTCCGGGATTTTTCCCAAAATGATAATAACAGCAAGTGTAAGTAATGGAATTTACTTAGCAAGTATAGCACGGGTTATGAAGGCTCACAAAGGCTAGACTCGGCTTAACTGCATTAGCACTTTTAGTTGGTTCGTTTTATCATTGTCCAAGTTACTACATGTGAATGAGAACCCGGTTGTAACCCAATTAATAGTGTAAGTGACATTAAACAGGAATAAATACCATATTCTAATCAAAAAGGATCCAGGCCGCTCGTGACCCTGAGCAAGGCTATCATGATAGATCGTACACTCTGCAGAGGTTTCGCCCTTTACCCACCAGTCGCGTAAAAGTTCAAAGGAACTTTGCACCCAACCACGCACATCAACACTTCCGAGGTGTGACTGCATAGGGACGCTACGAGGCTTTCACAAGACACCCTAACAAGACAGTAGCCGCTGGAGTACTACAAAGTGGTGAGAACCTAGGCACCGAGATTGACTGACCCTCAGGGCGCAACGTGAGGGGGTCAATGGCATCCACGCACCGGCAAATCATGCCAACAAGAAAGTAAATGGTGCAACGTGCGGAGCTCCCGCACTCACGGGGGCTCCCAACACGGGACTGGGTCTAACGGGACCTAGCCGACGGGGCTACCGTCCTCGGTGGAATCGGAGATCACCCAGCGCCGTACCTCCCACAACGCCGTAGGCCACTCGGTAACCACTGCCAAGCTAGAGACGTACAAGCTACTCAACCAAGACCAGAGCCATTATAGTTCCGGCGGCGGCGACAGGCTCCCAGGTTGCCGCTTTTACGAACCAGTCCTTAGGGAGAGACACTGGGGCCAGGCAAAACACACAAGCCCCAGCTCCCTGATCCAAGTTGCTAAAAAGCAAGTTTTAACATTAAGGTAGAAGTGGACCATTAATACAAGTTTAACAGTTAAGCAAAGGTGACAGTAGTTGCGCCTAGCAAAATACTACCCATATGCATAAACCCATAGGAATACAAGGACAGGGAAATAAATGCTAGGAATAACCTTAATGGTAAACAATATTAGACACATGCGTATGTAATGAACAGTGTATTAAAAGAGTGAGTAGGTAGCAAGGATTGTCCGTGCTATAACTTGCCTTCCTCGGAGTAAGGCTGCTGCTGAAACTCCTGCTCCGGCACGTCCTCAACGTACTCGAAGTCCAACGCTACGGGCTCACCGACTGGACACGATCATCACGCACGCATTCCAAAGCAATCATTACATGCAAACAAATTAAATCTATTAGAACAGTACACCAAACAGTAAAAACAGTACAAAAACAGGAGCTAGAAATATTCTACACGTCGCTACGAACACATGAGCGCGAAAATCACGCAAAACGGAGCTAAAACGAGAAAGTTATAGCGTTTCTAAGATTCGGGGGCTTGCTGGCAAAGTTTTAAAATTTCCAGGGGCCTAAACGAATAAAACAGGACCATTTTGCAATTACTTTTAAACTAGAAAAGGACTGCGGATTAATTTCGGGAAAAGCCAGGGGCTCTTTAGCAAAACACCGGCGCTGACCGGTATGGTCTGGTTTGACCCGAGGCTCGGGGCGCTGACAGCCGTCAGATCGGGATCGGACGGCTCGGGTTATTTGGGGGGGTTTGGTCGCCGGCAGGGGAAGGATCCGCGGCGGCGCCGCCGGCTCTCACGGCGGAAGTTCGCCGGAGCAGGCTCGGAATCGAGCTAGGGGCTACGGATTGGGACATGGTCGGGCGCTACGGGACCGGGAGATCATGGCGAACTCGGCTAGGGGGTTCCCGTCGTCGATTGCGCGACCAAGGCGGCCGGCGACGGCAGACAGCGGCGGGGCACTCCGGCGAGCATAGCGGAAACGGGTTGCGGGGCATGGGAGCGAGCGAGAAGGGGTTGGGAAGGGTCCTCACCAGCGTGCGAAGCTCCTTGAGTGGTTGATTTGGCAGCGCAGGCGCTCGGTCGTCGGGTCGACGTTGGCCGGCGGCTCCAATGGCGGCGGCGGCGCTGGGACGTGGGGGAAAGGGCACTGCGGTGCTGGAGCTCGGGCTTGGGGACGGGGTAAAGGCCGAGGAACTCGGTGGGTTGGTTTAAATTAAGGCCGGGGGCCTCAGCGTGCGGTCTACGCCGAATCGTGCGGCGGCCGGCGATTGCGCTCACCTTCCAAATGCGGCGGCGGCTTTCCAAACGGGGAGGGATGGAATTAAGGAAGGGAAACGGGGAAGGAAGCTTCGGGGAAGGTGCGGGGTGGGTCCAGGGGCGCGGAGCGGGACCGAGTCGGCCGGAATCGCGGTGGCGATGGCGCGCCGGAAAAGGAAGGTGCTGTCGGGCGGGAGGAAGGGGATGGTTCCGACCAGCGGGGTCCACCGGCCAGTGTCCGAGCGGCGGGCTCGGTGTGGAGGGGTGGCTGGGCTGGCGGATGGGCCGAGCGACGCGCTGAGCTGCGGGGCTGGTGCGGGCCGCGGAGAAAAGAAGGAGTTGGGCCGCCTTTACACCTAGCTTTGAGTTCGATCCGCCTATTCACTGAATAGACTAAGTCAATCTCAAAACCCTTATTATGTAAATCTAAACTGAGTCCTATCCCAAAGTGATTCAAATTTGAATTTAAATAAATTTAAATTCTCGTTTGAATCACAAGCAATACAAGAACAATGCAGCGGCATGAATGCAACAATAAATGTTTCTATCACTTATATTTGATTTTAAATTTTAGAAAATTATTATTTAGCCTTTATAAAATGGGTGGAAGCATTAAATAATTAATTAAATGCCAGAAATTTTAAATTTGAGTATTTTGGGTGTTACAAACCTACCCCCCTTAAGGTGAATCTTGTCCTCGAGATTCGGATGTGGAAGCGAAGAGCTGTGGGTACTCGGACTTGAGGTCTTCTTCCCGCTCCCAAGTCGCTTCATCTGCTGAATGCCGGCTCCACTGCACCTTGCACATTCGAATGGTCTTGTTCCTCAGCACTCTCTCTGACACCTCCAGGATCTTGATCGGATACTCCTCGTATGTGAGATCCTCCTGAACATTCAATTCATCAATCGGGATCACTGCACCTTGCACATCCGGATGGTCTTGTTCCTCAGCACTCTCTCTGACACCTCCAGGATCCTGATCGGATACTCCTCGTATGTGAGGTCCTCCTGAACATTCAACTCATCAATCGGGATCTGCTCTTCTGGCACCCGCAAGCACTTCTTCAACTGGGACACATGGAACACATCGTGTACTCCGGCTAGTCTCTCAGGTAGATCTAGCCGATATGCCACTTCGCCTATCCGTTCCTGTATCCTGAACGGTCCGATGTAACGAGGCGTCAACTTGCCTTTGACATTGAACCGCTTTACACCTCTCATGGGTGACACCTTCAGGTACACAAAATCATCAACTCTGAAGCTGAGGTCCCTCCGTCTGACATCGGCGTAACTCTTCTGTCTGGACTGGGCCACCTTCAGGTTCTCTCTGATCACCTGCACCTGCCGCTCTGCATCTCTGAGTATCTCCGGACCAAAGACCTGACTCTCTCCAGTCTGGTTCCAGAACAATGGGGTCCGGCACTTCCTGCCATACAATGCCTCGAACGGTGCCATCTGCAGACTCTTCTGGTAGCTGTTATTGTAGGAGAACTCTGCATACGGCAAACTCTTATCCCAGCTGACTCCATACTGCAATGCACAAGCCCTCAACATATCCTCTAGTATCTGGTTGGTCCGCTCTGTCTGACCATCTGTCTGCGGGTGATAAGCTGAGCTGAATTGCAATTTCGTGTCCATAGACTCATGTAATTTCCGCCAGAAGTGTGAGGTGAACTGAGTACCACGATCTGATACAATCTTCTTCGGCACCCCGTGTAAGCACACAATCCGCTCCATGTACAACTCTGCTAGTCTGGCGCCTGTGTAGGTGGTCTTCACTGGCAGAAAGTGGGCCACCTTGGTCAGACGATCAACAATCACCCAAATGGAGTCGAATCCTCTCTGAGTACGGGGCAGACCAGTGATGAAGTCCATACCAACTTCTTCCCATTTCCACTCCGGGATCTTCAACGGCTGAAGCAATCCAGCTGGCCTCTGATGTTCTGCCTTGACTCGCTGACATGTGTCGCACAATGCCACGTGAGTCGCCACATCACGCTTCAGTCCGTACCACCAGAATCTCTCCTTGATGTCCTGGTACATCTTAGTGCTGCCTGGGTGGATCGAATAAGCTGAGTCATGTGCCTCTCTCAGAATCATCTCTCTGATCTGCGCTATATCTGGCACACATATCCTCTTCCCATGCCATAGAGTTCCCTGATCATCAACTCTGAATCCAGGGGCCTTTCCCAATGCAACATTCCCCACAATCTCTCGGATCTTCTCATCCTGCAGCTGACCTCTCCGAATCTCCTACTCAAGTGTGGGCTCTACTGCCATTTCGGTGATGCTGGTGACGAATCCCAGACTCATCCTCTCAAACTCTCGGCTGAGCTCCTCAGGCAAACAGTGTCCAGTGATCCTGTTCACATAACTCCTCCCGCTCAGAGCATCTGCCACCAAGTTGGCCTTCCCTGGGTGATAGTGAATCTCCAGATCATAATCCTTGATCAGCTCTAACCATCTGCGCTGTCTCATATTCAGATCTGACTGAGTGAAGACATACTTGAGGCTCTTATGATCAGTGTAGATATCACATCTGTGCCCAATCAAGTAGTGTCTCCAGATCTTCAGGGCATGTACAACAGCTGCCAACTCCAAGTCGTGCGTCGGGTAGTTCTGCTCATGCTTCCTCAGCTGCCTGGACGCATACGACACGACTCTGCCCTCCTGCATAAGGACGCAACCCAGTCCTAGACGGGATGCATCGCAGTAGATGGAGAAACTCTTAGCCAAATCTGGCAATACCAGCACTGGGGCTGTAGTCAACCTCTTCTTCAACTCTTCGAAGCTGACCTGGCATGCCTCTGTCCACACGAACTTGGCATTCTTCTCCAGCAAAGCAGTCAACGGCTTAGCAATCTTGGAGAATCCTTCAATGAACCGTCTGTAATAACCGGCCATCCCAAGGAAACTCCTGATCTCGCTCACATCCCGTGGCGGATTCCAGCTCAACACATCGCTGACTTTCTTCGGATCAACTGCCACTCCTCCATTGGACAACACGTGTCCCAGAAATGTCACTTCCTTCAGCCAGAATTCACACTTACTCAGCTTGGCATACAACTGATATTCCCGAAGTCTCTGCAGTACCAGCCTCAGATGTTCTTCATGTTCTTCCTCATTCTTGGAGAAGACCAGAATGTCATCAATGAATACCACCACGAACTTGTCCAGATAGTCCATGAACACGCTGTTCATCAAGTACATGAAGTATGCAGGAGCATTGGTCAATCCAAAAGACATGACCAAGAACTCATACAACCCATACACCTTGAGATACACAAAGTCATCAACCTTGAAGTTGAGATCCCTCCGTCTGACATCGGCATAACTTTTCTGTCGGGACTGGGCCACCTTCAGATTCTCTCTGATCACCTGCACCTGCAGCTCTGCGGCAGCGGGTACTTGTTTTTGATGGTAACTTCGTTGAGGGCTCGATAGTCCACACACAACCTCTGAGAACCATCCTTCTTGTCGACGAACCATACTGGTGCTCCCCATGGCGAAGCGCTTGGACGAATGTACCCCTTGGCCAACAATTCGTCCAACTCCTTCTTGAGCTGCTCCAGCTCCTTCGCTCCCATCCTATACGGCCTCTTGGCTATAGGTGCAGTGCCAGGTTTTAGTTCAATAATGAATTCAACATCTCGTTCTGGAGGCATACCTGGCAACTCGTCAGGGAACACATCCGGGAACTGGCTCACCACCCTGATATCTTCAGTCATTGTCCCTTCAGCTTGATTTGCTTGGCCTTGCTCTGAGGAACTGGCTGCCTGATACTCCACCTTGTCACCGGACTCTGCCGTCAGCTGGATGGTCCTCGTAGCACACCTGATCACTGCATCATATCTGGTCATCCAGCTCATACCCAAGATCAGATCAAATCCAAGGGTCTCCAGCACTACTGGGCTCGCCTTGAACCCTACCCCCCTTATTATGATGGGGACATGGGGGCACCGTAGGGTGGCCCGCTGCTCACCCCCTGGCGAGCTCACTATCATGGCGCTCATCATAGGCTTTAATGCTAGCATATTCTTCTTTACAAAAGCAGCAGAAATGAAAGCATGCGAAGCTCCAGAATCGAATAGAATAGTGGCAGGGGTCGAATTAACAAGAAACGTACCCACGACACATCAGTGGCTGTCTCTGCTGTCTCTGCACCAGTGTGGTTGAGCTTGCCCCGAACAGGAGCCTGCGGAGCACGACCTCCCGACTGCTGACCCTGCGGCTGCCCAACTCTCTGAGTACTGCCCTACTGGTTCTGTCCGGCGGCGTTCTGGATCTTCTTGGGGCAGACGTTGGCGAAGTGTCCCTGCTCGCCACAGTGGTCGCACACTCTCGGACCCACCGGTGTAGTGTTGGCTGGGCTGATGCGCGGAACTGGGCTGGGCTGCACCTGGCTGCGCTGAGCTGGACCCATCTGTGACTGACCCTGAGGACGCTGCTGCTGTGGCGCCCGAGGAAACTGAGGATGCTGCTGCTGGTACTGGCCACGACTGAGCAAGCCGGACTGACCCTGGAAACGCTGCTGGCCTCCCACCTGCTGACTCTGGGGAGGTGCGAAGCGTGGACGACTGCTGCTGCCCACCTGCTGTCCCTGGAGCTTCCTCTTCTTGTCCTCCATCTCACGGCGCTTGTGCTCCAACATCTTGTCCCTGGAGTTTCCTCTTCTTGTCCTCCATCTCACGGCGCTTGTGCTCCAACATCAGAGCGCCGTCCACCAGCTCGTGAAAGGTCGGGAACTTGGTGCACATGAGCTGGTACTGGAGAGCATCCTGCAGTCCGTCACGGAACCTGGCCTGCTTCTTCTGGTCGGTGGCCACGTCTTCAGGAGCATATCGGGCCAACGCGATGAACTTGTCACGACAAGCAGTGACACTCATCCCTTCCTGCCTCAGTGCCAGGAACTCCCTCTTCTTCAAAGTCATCAAAGCCTCCGGCACGTGGTGTGCACGAAAGCTGCTGCAGAACTGCTGCCAAGTGATCTGAGTACCGGCCGTGCTTGAGGACTGGTATGAATCCCACCAATCCAACGCCGGCCCCTGAAGCTGCCCTCCGGCGTACAGTACCTTCTCTCTGTCATCGCACTGGGCGATGTCCAACTGTCTCTCCACTGCCTTGAGCCAGTCATCTGCCTCAAGGGGGTCGCTGGCCTTGCTGAAAGTCGGCGGGCGTCCCTTCAGAAACTCGCCCCTCTTGTCTCTGGGCGGTGCAGCTGCCTGAGGGTGCGGGTTGTTCTGGTTCTGCTGGATCAGCCTCATGGTTTCCGCCATCTGGTGCATCATCTGAACCTGAGCATACATCAGCTGCTCAATGGTGGGGATCTGATGGTTCGGATTCAGGTTCGGGAGCGGATTCTGGTGCGGAGGCTGTCCGCTCGCATTGCCCCCGGGGTGAGCCATCTATAATCACAAAGGTTAGATGTCAGATGGTTAGTATGAGAAAATATATATATACCCCTGCTATCTAAACAATAAAGTCCTTAAGCCTTATTCCAATATCTAGATGGTTGCAGACAGGTGTCTACGCCCATCACAATCATTACAAAGAACCAAATCAAGCATATGCATAATAACAATAAGTACAAGCAGGTAAAGACATAAACTCACACAAGACTCGACTGTTAGATTTTTAAAATTTTTAAAACATGGGGGTCTCCTAGTAATTTGTCAACCGTACTATCTAGGCTGCGTTCCTACAGTCAGCACGGCTCTGATACCAATCTGTCACACCCGGATTTACACAAAACCCGAATGTGGCCATATGTGTGCCCAGGAAGTCCACAGACACATATAGCGAACAAATATGGTAAAAATCAGAGTACAATGCTTAATCCTCAACATAAAGTAGCGGGTACATCAGAGTTTTGCATAAATGAAATACATGGACAGCGGAAGACTAATACAACTCTCTAGCATAGCCGCAATCCCACAGGGACTCTGACTGGGAGAACGCGAACTCAGAAGTACGACAAATCCTCCGGAAACTCCACAGCATAATCAGCCTGACTCCAATCTGTTACCCGTCCGGGATTTTGCCCAAAATGATAATAACAGCAAGTGTAAGTAATGGAATTTACTTAGCAAGTATAGCACGGGTTATGAAGGCTCAAAAAGGCTAGACTCGGCTTAACTGCATTAGCACTTTTAGTTGGTTCGTTTTATCATGGCCCAAGTTACTACATGTGAATGAATACCCGGTTGCAACCCAATTAATAAAGTGTAAGAGGAATACAAGGGCAGGGAAAGAAATGCTAGGTACAACCTTAAAGGTAAACAGTATTAGACACATGCGTATGTAATGAACAGTGTATTAAAAGTGAGATAGGTAGCAAGGATTGTCCGTGCTATAACTTGCCTTCCTCGGAGTACGGCTGCTGCTGAAAGTCCTGCTCCGGCACGCCCTCAACGTACTCGTAGTCCAACGCTACGGGCTCACCGACTGGACACGATCATCACGCACGCATTCCAAAGCAATCATTACATGCAAACAAAATTAATCTATTAGAACAGTACACCAAACAGTAAAAACAGTACAAATGTCTCTCACCTTGGAAATGATGAATAGTTGCTCCCCACCCCGCACCTTCGCGGAACCTTCCTCTCCTCCTCCCTTTCCTTTCACGAGCACTCCACCAAAGGAAACTCGCCCCCTGCTTGGAAAGCGCCCGCCTCCGCCGCAACCCTTCCTAAAAACGCCGGCGAGTGCGTTCCCGACGCCCTGAACCTTCCCAAGCTCCTTCTTAAGGCGCCTGAGCACCACCGAGCCCCACCTGACCTCGCCATCGCACTCCAAGCTCGCCCGAACCATCCACCGCTCTGTCCAAGCGCCGCCGAGCTCGCGCAGCGCCGCCGCACGCCGCCAGGCTGCTCCGGCGGATCTCCCGGCGCCCACCACCACCAAACTGTTCGCCAGGAGGTATTGAAGCTTTCCATGCACTCCCTGTCCTTTTTCCTGCCTCGGCCGCGGCTAATTACCCCTCGACGTCCGCAGCACCGCCGCGGAGGGATCGCCGGCGTTCCCCGTCGACAGAGCCATCTCCGGTCGATTCTCTGCACCAGGACCTTCAGCAGGAGGTAACAAGTCCACACGCCCCTTCAATTTGAGCTTTAGCGTGCCGTAGCTAGCATCCCCGCGATCGCCGTCGTCGGTCGACCGCCGGCCGTCGTCGTCCGGTCGCTACACCGCTCAATGCACAACTTAAGCACCACGATGCACTTGTTAGGACCTCCAGTAGCTCCTGAGCCCAAAACCCGAGCCTTAAACCCTCGCGGCGTGCGGCGGCGCTGCGCGAGCTCGGCGGCGCTTGGACAGAGCGGTGGAGTGGTTCGGGCGAGCTTGGAGTGCGATGGCGAGGTCAGGTGGGGCTCGGTGGTGCTCAGGCGCCTTAAGAAGGAGCTTGGGAAGGTTCAGGGCGTCGGGAACGCACTCGCCGGCGTTTTAGGAAGGGTTGCGGCGGAGGCGGGCGCTTTCCAAGCAGGGGGCGAGTTTCCTTTGGTGGAGTGCTCGTGAAAGGAAAGGGAGGAGGAGAGGAAGGTTCCGCGAAGGTGCGGGGTGGTTCCAGGGGCGCGGAGCGGGTCGAGTCGGCCGACGTGGTGGCTGCGATGGCGCGCCGGGGAGGAAGGGCGTGTCGGGCGGGAGGAGGAAGAAAGGAGAGGGAGGAGGCGTCGCTGACATGCGGGCCCTGTGGGGCAGTGAGAGAGGAGAGGGGGGAGAAAGGCGGGAGCGGCTGGGCCGTGCTGGGCCGAAAGCGGGGCGGCGGGGCTGCTGGGCCGAGGGGAAAAGAAAGAGAGGGGGATGTGGGCCGGACCGGGGAAAAAGAGGAGGGGGCAAAAGTGAACCTGGAGAAAACTTCAGGGAGCAAAACCGAACTAGGGGCCTAAAAATTTTTCTAGAGCTCCAAACAAGGTGATTCAAATTTGAATTTAAATAAATTTAAATTCTTGTTTGAATCAAAAGCAATACAAAAATAAATGCAGCAGCATGAATGCAACAATAAATGTTTCTATCACTTATATTTGATTTTAATTTTTTAGAAAATTATTATTTAGCCTTTATAAAATAGGTGGAAGCATTAAATAATTAATTAAATGCCAGAAATTTTAAATTTGAGTATTTTGGGTGTTACATTGGATTTCTCTCAACATGCAACCATTCCACATCATCATTCACTATGCGCCATATCACTATCCACTATAAGCCATGTCATTATCCATTGGACCATCTATTTATTCTTCAATCGATTTTCTGTGACCATATTTTTGTGAGTAGCAATTACAAATTACAGGAGTAAAAATTACATGTATGATCAGTCATACTTCCATGTATAATGTTTACTAAAGAACGTTGCAATACAATCACTTTGGTGTTTATACTTTCACATTTCACTTTAAAATTTTGTTTAACAAATTTCCACAGCAACGCGCGGGGTATCACCTAGTATCATTCTATTTTTATAACCGCAGTTGTACACACTGCAAATTGAATACTATTTTAAGAATAATTGGTGGGTGAAACGGATTTTATCCTACAATGGTTTAGGCAGTTACTATGTTTATTAAACAAATATGCCATGAACTTTCCAGAAAAGTTATTTACTTTACCATTTTCCTCACATATTACTTAACCCTTAGTATATATAGGGAGGGTATGTCTTGCTCCAAGGGTAGGTACATTGGTATCGTCTAATAGGCGGTCTCATGCAGTGACACGTAATCTTAATACGACTTATCAGACAACCTATACAATGGGTTGTTATTTTGACTGTCTCGTAGTAATACAATATCCCTTAATTTATAGAAAAATAAAGAAATACTATTGGTTGTATGGCAATAAAACTCATACAATGGTGAAGGAGTTGTCTCATAGTCCTAAAATTTAGCTCATGAGGCGGTTGTTTCACGACGCAACGACATCGTTCTCTCACATCGCTCTCTCTCTTCCACATTAGCAAAAATCCTACGTGGCACTGCATGAGACGACCTATGAGACCGCTAACGTGTAGCAATGTACCTGCCCCAACAAGAGTCAAAGCTAATACAAATGCCTCGCTAAAATACAACTCATACTCAGATTACATAGACTAAAATCGGTCTGACCGGTTCAAAACCGGTGTCTTGTTTTCTCGGGCACAGTTTTTCCCGAAGTCATAACTCATTCATCTGGACTCCAAATTAGGCATTCTACATATGCATTTTGACCGTCTCGACGAGATCTATGTGTTGGTGGACTCCATTTGACAGTTTGATAAAGTTTTCCAAACCGGTCTGCCCAGAGTTTCAGCAAACTTTATAATTGTCAATTTTGGTTGTCAGCACTTACGAATCAATTCACTGTGCCTCCAAGTCTTCATTCTATTTATAAAATAATTTTAAATATTTGTTTGCTAATAAAATGAAGAAAAGTATATTAAGTTTGTGAAAAAATCAAAAAGACTCGAAATCTAGTGACTTTTAAAATGCTCCAAAAAGTAGGATGTTACAAACTTACAATAGGTTAGCAACCTTGTTTTTCTCAAATTAATAAGTACTCACTGATAGAAATTTCACATAATTTGATTAAAATGTTGTCACTAAGAGCGAATGCATTGGATTCTTTTAGCTATCCTCTTTTACAATTCTGATCTTTTACAATTATTATCATAAGCAAAGTGTACGTAAATTAGTTCTTTTGGTTCGTTGGTGGAACCTACTTATTATTAAGTCAGCATGGGTACTCTTATTTTTCTAGACCTATGATCAGGAAATAAAAATCGCTATTCCTTATTTGGTGTGCGATGTACCAATTGTCTTTCAAAGGTGCAAATAGTGATATCATCATTATCTAAATTTCGCAGTCCAGTCTCTTGGTAGTGCACATAGGACGAGTACATGCAAACTTGCAGTCATAAGGTTGACTATGACGTGTGCGTATATGTGAATGTCAGCATCTGTATTATATTTTGGAAAATAAGATTATTAGCATAAATGGGATACCAAAATTGAACTAAACCGAATTTTGGTACCACATAACGTAGTATATTTTTGGGGTAGCCATAAATATAGCCGAGGTGCATATGCGTGTAATTGATCATGAATATGTATTTCCTCTTTCTCCAAAGAAGGTGAACATTTCTTGTTGAAATTTAGAAATGGTAGTACAATTCCATATAAGTACAGAAATCAAAGGTACAGTGAATGAACTTATAACCAACTTATTGATCTTGCAACAACCCAGTCATGTAGAGGGGTTGAAGCAACAATGATGTAACTAACTATATGGGAATTGTGTGATGGACGACTGCGAGTGTGCATTATATGGATGCGTACGTCAGCTCAATCATATATGGCAGCTCTCAAGCTCACTGAGGGCATGTGAAATCAGCCGGGCAATCCTTGCCACAGTGGTCGAGGATGAGGTTGAGGCTGAGAGGTACGTTGAAGTGGATGCCAAGGACATCGGCTCTGATCGCGGTGCAGAGACAGACGGCAGCGTCGAGGTCCACGAGCCCCTTTAGCAGCGGGCAGCACTCCTCGTACTGGGGCAGGCCGACTTGGACGACACCTAGCACATTAGCGTACACCCTGAGCTTGAGCGCGTCGATCGGGCAGCGCCCAATGCTGTCGGAGGGCGGCGGCAGAGCTGCTGGCTCGGGGCCGTAGCTCGAAGGTGCTGGCTGGGCAGGTGGAGTGGGATCGGCTGGCTCACAGTAGGGTGCACAGCCATGCACAGCGGCGGCGAAGAGGAGTAGGTTAGGGCAAGGAAGAGACATAGCTTGGAAGCCATTGGCGATTAAGTGATTTGCTACCACGTACGGCGTGATCCTAACAAATCAAGGGATGGTGGTCTAGTGCTACTGTGTGTCTGGTTCTTGTGGTTGTGGTTTCCTGGGGTGTTTGTCCATGGTATTTATAGCTTGGATCGAAGTTGCAAATGTCTAGAATATCATCCATGCCCGGTCAATTGGATGGTGTTGGTCGTTTGCTCCGTTGTCAAGGATACGCCCATTGCTAGGAGAGATTGGTCAACAGTACGTTTGGCATCCAGGAAAACACAAGCACACCTTGATCAATCATGTTAATTACAAGGTGACGATGGCTTAACTATCTAACCATATATAGATTAGTAAGTTATATATATCGATTATAGCAGTCTTGGAGTAGCAATGAAACATGGTCCACGCTAGTTAGATCATGTGAGTTCCTTGTTCTTGATCATCATAGGTTCTTTTTATCCTTCTGACTGGTACAAACCGTCGTCGGTTGAAATTTTTAATCAACATGCTATCATTTATACTGTTGTCACAGGTTAGCACGTGCATTTTACTGAATTCAATGAAGCATCTGCGTTTTACTTAATCCACTGAGTCATATGGTTAGCATAGCACATGGCGATGAACTCTATCAGTTGCTATAGCAAATCCGCATAACTCATGCTTGATATTTTGCAGCTCCGTTCCTAACCAACAAAGTAGGGTTGGTTAAGCGCTACCACGTCGTGTGGGCTCGTGGTGTGTACATAATCATAATTATTCAATTCACAAGACGTACAACCTTCAAATGCTCCGAAAAGTTGGATGTGACGCACTTACAATAGGTTAGCAATCTTGATTTTTCTCAATAAATAAGTACTCACTCATAAAAATTTCACATAATTCAATTAAATTATTGCCACAAAGAGCAATTGTATTGGATTCTTATAGCTATCCTCTTTCACAATTATTATCATAAGCAAAATGTACGTAAATTAGTTCTTTTGGTTCGTTTGAGGAACCTAATGCTTAAGCTAACTATCTGACAATTGCGTGACGGACGACTGCGAGTGTGCATTATGTGGATGCGTACTTCAGCTCAGTCATATATGTCAGCGCGCCATCTTACTGAGGGCATGTGAAGTCCGCCGGGCAAATCTTGCCACACTTGTTGAGGATGAGGTTGAGGCTGACGGGCACGTCGAGGTGGATGCCGAGGACATCAGCTTTGATGGCGGTGCAGAGGCACACGGCGGCGTCGAGGTCCACAAGCCCCTGCAGCAGCGGGCAGCACTCGTCGTACTGGGGCAGGCCAACCTTGACGAGACCCAGGACGTTGGCGCACACCCTGAGCTTGAGCGCGTCGATGGGGCAGCGCCCGATGCTGTAGGAGGGCGGCGGTGGAGCTGGTGGCTCCCGGCCGTAGCTCGAGGGTGCTGGCTGGGCAGGCGGAGTGGGATCGGCGAAGAGTACTAGGTTGAGGGCAAGGAAGAGACCGAGCTTGGCAGCCATTGGCGATTAAGTGATTTGCTATCACGTACAGCGTGATCCTAACAAAGCTAGTGATGGCAGTCTAGTACGTACTACTGCGTGTCTTGTTCTTTTGGTTGTGGTTTCCTTGGGTGTTTGCCTATGGTATTTATAGCTTGGATCCAAGTAGCAAATGTCTAGAATATCATCCATGCATTCCATGCATGTGTAATATTTTGTGAGATCAGTGCATGTATAATTGGATGGGGGTTGATTATTTGCTCCGTTGTCAAGGATACGCCTATTGCTAGGAGAGATTGGTCAACAGTACGTTTGGCATCCAGGAAAACACAAGCACCATGATCAATCATGTAAATTACATGGCCATGATGGCTCAACTCTCTAACCGGCCATATATAGATTATTATATATAGATTAATAACACTCTTGGAGCACTAACGACTGGTTTACAATCATGTTAATTAAAAGGTGACAGATGGCTCAACTCTCTAACCGGCCATATATAGATCATTAGGCTGTATAGATTAATAGCAGTCTCAGCGCAGCAATAAACGAACCACGGCTAGTTAGACCATACGAATTCCTTGTTCTTGTTCATCATCGGTTCGATTTATCCTTCTGACTGTACACACATACATGACCGTCGGCCGAAATTTAATCAGCACGCATTCAGTAACACAAACTGATTGTTTTGGAAGTGTAGATTTTCCTGTTTCCTCCCTAGTCAGAAATACCTATATATGGTACTTTGAATACCTCAGTAATATAGATTTTCTCAAACAATATACACTAGTAGAGAAAGAACATTCCATCCATTATATTTAGCCCGGGTATATTTAGGCCCAGGACTAATGTTAGGACCGGTTGGTATTTTCCAGGGTCCCCAAGGACACCAACCCAAAGAATCCCTCCGTTCAGAAATGATAGTCGTATTTTGAATGAGGAAAAGTCTTTCGAAATGAATTTTGAACATCAATTTCTCTAAGAATATAATACGAAATGTAAAAGACTCAATATAATCTCAAAGTCACTTTAGACACAATACATTGATGCAAATTTTATGCATTAAATGTATATATAATTTAACCAATTTTTGGTTAAAGTTTGTAAAGTTCGACATTTTGCTGATTGAAATATGCCTATCATTTCTGAATGGAGGGATACCAAAAGAAAAGCATCCCATCCAAGGTTACAAGTGTTGTGTAGGTGGGGCGGTTGGTACACTATACGCGAGGCAAGCAAGATGCTATTTCTCCATTAGTGATATATAGAAATTTCACATGATTCAACTAATTTTTGTTTACTATAGTTCTGAATTGAACACTTATACTGGTATTTCCCCTTAGATATAGTTAATTTCCCCTTATATACTGGTACGAGACGTGCCCATTGAAATTTAACATTGAGAGGCCTACAATGAATTCACCATTCTCTTCAAGGTTGCCAAACCAGTTTCTCGAAGGTTCTATGATCATAGGGGTAGGGTGTTTATACACGTTTATTTTGGTAAGTGTGCATGCTTGCATTAGTGTTTATATTTGTTTTCAGCAAATATTATATAACCAACACCGTGTTAGCAACTCGCTGGCACACCTCACCACATGAGTGCTCGCTGCGTTCTGATACGAGCTGCCACTGCAGTCAAGAGTCTCAGACGCAGGTCGTGCCGTGCATACCATTATATATCAACCGATGAACATTTTTTTCTTTTTCTCACTCTAAAAGAATATTTTTTATTCAGTGCGAAATCGATAGGAAACTATATCTATTCAGTGAATCGAGATGGAGGTGGGCTGGTGGGAGAGTTTGGCTGTTTGGGCCGTCTGCCCATCTTTGGGCCTTTAGAAAGAGGCGGGGAGGTTGGCTTTTTGGCTCAACGCGCTAGAATTGACGGAAAAGATCATTTTATAGTGTTATTTTTTTGTTTTTTACACATACTTGATATACACTGCATATATAAATTCTTTTGCCAAAAATAATAGATATTCAACTGAATACCCTTGAATACACATGGGCCCGCCTCTGGACTCAAATATCTATTTTGAGAGTTCGGGGACTAGATAACACCACGAGACAAGTTGAAGGACCGCTCGTATATTTTACTCTAGAGTAAAATTATAATCAGGGTAGTCCGTGCTAATAGCATATGGGTTGCAAGCAGAGTACTCTGACTGGCGACACGACAGAGCAAGTAGGATGATTACTGTGCAAAACTTGTGATGACGCCCCTCAATACTGTTTTCGTACGTGTTGAGTGAAGTAGAAGATCTGAAATCATCGATAAGATGCTGATTTTGGGTGGATATGTAGGGGCTAGGGTACTCCTTTTATTTTTGGATTTTGATGGACACATCGCAGCCTCATCTGATTATGAACCTAGCTCATCACAGGCACACAGATGCGTATTGGCGGATTGCCTAGCAGCTTCTGTGATGAAAGCTCATCACACACGCTAGTTCGGTAGTTTCCCGTCTCTGGATTACGGCTTTTTAATGACTGAATCTATAGCAAATGTTTGTCAGCTACGGCTATATGCATGGTAGCTCCGACCGAAAATTACTCACGAAAGAGTAAACTCATGTTACTTCGTGCGTGCTCGCTGCGTTCTGATACGAGCTGCCACTGCACTCAGAGTCTCAGGCGCAGGTCGTGCCGTACATACCATTATATATCAACTGATGAACATTTTTTCCTTTTTTCTCACTCTAAAAAAGAACATTTCTTATTGACAATTACAAGTGACAATACAACTCCATAGAATACAAGTGAATCAAATCAAAGATACAGTAAAAGAATTGTAGTAATAAATTAAACATCCGTTCATGCAACAACGGGGTCGTTTGCATGCTCAAGCAACCATATGTCGGCTCCTCGGTCAACTTACTGGGGACAGGTGAAGTCCGCCGGGCAAATCTTGCCACACTTGTTGAGGATGAGGTTGAGGCTGACGGGCACGTTGAGGTTGATGCCGAGGACATCGGCCTTGATGGCGGTGCAGAGGCACACGGCGGCGTCGAGGTGCACAAGCCCCTGCAGCAGCGGGCAGCACTGGTCGTACTGGGGCAGGCCAACCTTGACGAGGCCCAGCACGTTGGCGCACACCCTAAGCTTGAGCGCGTCAATCGGGCAGCGCCCATGGCTGTGGGATGGCGTCGGCACGACCGGTGGTGTCGGGACGACGGGGCCGGGGCAGTAGGGTGCGCAGCCGTGCGCCGCGGTGGCGAAGAGGAGGCTCATGGCCAGGAAGAGAGCAAGCTTGGCAGCCATTGGTGATCTGTGCAGTGTGATCGTGCCGCGAGCAATGAGTTGAAACCCTGTGCTACTGCTTGCTCGATCGTGTGCTTTCGGGATGGTTTTCTCAGGGTGCTTTGGCTTGGTTTTTATAGCGGGTCGATCACCGGAAGAAAGATGCTTTTGCGCTTGGCGTCATGCATGCATGAACGCGGCAATGCATGTGTGATTCGCTCGAGTTGAACATTGCTGGGTTGTCCAGGGATGCGCGCCAGTTGCGAAGGATATATAGGACAACATTTTGGCATTTGGAGTCGTGGAGATACAGAAGCAAGTTGAGATGCATCATGGCAAAATTCACTCATAGCAACAAGCCAGCTACTGATGCATCATGCAGGCGGACGTACTCTTATTATGCTCTAAACAGATTAATGCATCCAGAAATATAATCACGCTAGCTGGAATCATTTCAATTCAATATTTACCGTTAATTCTATCAGAACTGATCGCACTGGTTGCATCTGCATGTGATAAATCGTCGATTGCAAGCAACTCTGCATTATTAACTCAATATTATTTCGAACCTTGCTCGCTAATGACCAAATAGAAATTCGCAAAGAAATGCAATTAATCAGTGATAACACGCCGTATGGACACGATAATTAAGCATGATTCCGGTCTTGATCTTTCATCGTGCTAACGAGTCGAGCGAACATGGGTGCGCCGCGCTCCACCGGGAACTGAGCTCAAGATAATTGCAATGGTATCTCTGCCCATGTCTCCACGGTAGATGATGAACGATGCACGCAAACTTAGTGGTCTGAATGTAAAGTCAGAACAAGCTAGCTAGAAGTCCGCACCAGACAAACGTACTGCAGGCCTGCATGTGTTCACCGTACCACTCACTCCCTTCGGATCGAGTAGCTGTGATTGGTTGACAGACTACTACATCTGATTCAGTATATATATGTTTTAGAATTCATACCCATATAAGCTTGGTGTGGTGTGGGTACATGGCAACTAAGTGTAAAAAAGATAATCAAATTAATTTTTTACCTTTTTTTTGCAGGGCGCAAAAGTGTTGATTGTTTTGTAGAAGTGTCAAACTCCATATTTTACCGGTAGCTCATACATCCTACACAAATTCTAGTGTCGGTGGGACTTTGCAAATACTGGAGTGCCAATTAGGTTTGTATATTTAAAATCAGAGTACTCACCACCCCAATCTGATTGATGTAGATTTTCATGTTTATCTCCTAATATGGTATTTTGAATACCTTCACAGCAAACCCTTGCTTTTCTCAAATTTAAAAGTATCCATCGATAGAAATTTCACAGAACTCGATTAATTTTTTGTTCACTAAGAGCAAACATAATGACTTCTCTGTTGACACTCAAATTGGGCCAGAGGCCAAACCGGTCTGACCGGTTTGCCAAACCGGTCAGACCGGTTTTATTCTGCAATTCGAGTAGGATTAGGATTCCGAGTTTAATCCCATATTGTAACCTATTCGAAAGGGGTAAGACTTCCCCGGCCTATAAATATAAAGGCTAGACGGCCGATTGAGGTATTCCCAATCGAATCAAACATTTTATCTTCTACTTTGTGTATCTCTCAAACCCTAATCTTTTCCAACCCCCATATTCTGTTCTTTGCTCGTCTCTACGGCGTTCAAGGACGTTCTAGGTGGCCTGCCGACCCTAGAGCAACCCTAGATTAGCTCGAGCTCCGACGGGGTCCCTCCCGAGCTTGGGTTTCTAGGTCTCACGACTCCCCCGACCAAAAGCGGTCAGACCGGTTCTTAGAACCGGTCAGACCGGTTTGCCCCGGGTGATCAGGAGTTGGCCGTTGTGACGGCCGTGCTGCGCGTTCGATCGATCTCGAGTGTGTTGGCGCGTTTTCGTGTCAACATACTTTTTGGCGACTCCGTTGGGGACGATTAATCTGGTGACACAACCGATTCAATCTACTCCAATCATGTCTGGATCGACGTGCGACCTCGACAAGGACAACATCATCACCGCGACGATGGAAGAGCTCACGGACGAGGAGCGGAAGCGGTACCTGATCGCTGAGGAACACTTCAGGGCGCAATTCCTGAAGGGCTTCAAGAAAGATCGCGGTGGCCTTGTCAAGAGGGTAGAGGAATTCGTCATGCCGGCTTTCAAGCTGGCAAACGACCAAGTTGAAGAACTTCCAAAGGTAACTGGCGAATCCTCTGATTTGATGCAGCAAATTACTCGCATGATGGATGATAAATTACTTGCTGCACAAACTGTTACTAGCGAGTTGATTTCTAGTATGACAGGTAATTCAGATAAAGGAAAAAATAATTTAGAATTTAATGAATTGATTAGATCTTATTTTGTTGCATTAATTCTAAATAA
>OAMR01000101.1:2775300-2797782 GCA_900205405.1 Echinochloa crus-galli
TAAATCGGATGGCTTGAATTCTCCGCAGCTCATGGACAAGTACACGAAGGCCGTTCAAGTTGATCGGCCAACAAAAAAGAGACAGAGATCACCACAACGATGGAACAGTCCCATAGATTATAAACGTCGTGGTGGTGCTACTGAAAATTCGGTGCATAACCGATCAGGCTCGTACCAATCAGGTCGCTTGACCGCTTTCCAAAGCGGTCAGACCGGTTCTGTGAACCGGTCAGACCGGTTTCGGTCTGAGCCAAATTTTCAAGCTCCTCCTAAGCAAGAATACCGTGTCAAGGAAAAGAAGGGGGATTTGCAAGCCCAAGCCAATGAATTCATAAAAATTGGTGATATTCCAGTGGCTATGCAAGACTTGGGTCGTAAGCCGATAGTCATTGGAGATTCGGCTCCTGTTCCAGTCAAGAAGCCGATCATGGTTAATGATCATGAGGCTAGCAGTAGCAAGGGCATGAAGAAGATCTTCCAGCCAAGGTGGTGTCCTTCCGGCTTGACTCACACGCAAAAGCGGAAGCTACAGCGTTTACGGAACAAAGAGAAGAGGGAACAGGAAGCCGAGAAACTGAGGGATGAATATTTCAACAAATATAGACCCATGATTCCTCAGACCAAGACCTGGCGAGTTGTGCAGCCAGCAGCACAACCGGTCAGACCGGTTTCAGAAACCGGTCAGACCGGTTCTGATCAGCCCACCGCTGCAGAAGCGGTCAGACCGGTTTCTGGAACCGGTCAGACCGGTTTGTCAACAGAGGCAGGGGCCGGAACTACTTCAACCATTGATGCTATTCCACCAATTTCTCCAGTGGTTGAAGATGAAGAGTTAGTTGATTTTGAGCCTTCTCCAGAACGTGACAACATGGAAATTAATGTTGTCTATTTATCTTCCGATTATTATGTCGTGCCGGAGGAGGAAATTTCTCATCTTCAACTTGGGCCTCGAGATGCTGTGTTTCAGAAGCCTAGTGAATCAGAAAATCATCTCAAGGCTTTGTATATGAGAGGGCACATCAACGGGAAGCCAATTTCTCGTATGTTGGTTGATGGTGGAGCCATTGTGAATCTCATGCCATACTCTCTCTATAAGAAGATTGGCGGGAAAGACGAAGAACTGATCAAGACGAACATGACGGTCAGTGGAGTTGGTGGAGGTGATCCCATTGGTGCCAAGGGGGTGGCTTCTATGGAGTTGACCGTCGGGAGCAAGACTATTGCTACGGCTTTCTTCGTCTCCGAGGTGCAAGGTAACTTCAGTTTAATCCTTGAGCGAGATTGGATTCATGCAAATAAATGTATTCCATCTACCTTGCATCAATATCTTATTCAGTGGATCGGCGATGAAGTTGAAGTTGTCCATGGTGACAATTCTTCCTTTGTTGCAACGGCCGATTCCGATTCTCTTAGTGCAAATGAGAAGGTCCAATGTTTGTCGGGCATGGATTTGACCGACTATGAGCTGATCAGTTGCACCAAGGATGGTTTTGTTCCTGCTACATTAAAGCCGATGGAAAATCGGTTGAATTACTTATTATAATTAATGGAGCAACAAAATCAACAGAGACAAACCGGTCAGACCGCTTCTGGAAACCGGTCAGACCGGTTTGGGTCTGAACAGCGCCGACCGAGCCAAACCGGTCAGACCGCTTCTGGGAACCGGTCAGACCGGTTTGCGTCTGGACAGTGGCTTCAAGACCGAATTGATCATCATCGAGCTCATTCGGCCGGCATGTTCGAAGCTATTGAAGATCTTGGTGATATGGACAAATTGGGTCAGGGGTTTACATCAGCTGATCCTTTAGAAAAAATAGATATTGGTGATGGTACTATTCCTAGGCCTACTTTTATAAACAAGAATTTATCGGCTACGTTTAAAGCCGAATTAATAAATTTGTTGAAAGAGTATGTCGATTGTTTTGCTTGGGAGTACCGTGAGATGCCTGGTTTAAGTCGTGACTTAGTTGAGCATCGTTTACCAATAAAAGCCGGTTTTAGACCTTTTAAACAATCGGCTAGACGTTTTAATCCCGCTATTTATGACCGAATAAAAGAAGAGATTAATCGTTTATTAGATGCTGGTTTTATTCGGACTTGTCGTTATGCGGAGTGGATTTCTAATATTGTTCCCGTTGAAAAGAAAGATTCGGGAAAACTTAGAGTTTGCATTGATTTTAGAGATCTTAATAAAGCCACTCCAAAAGATTCATATCCTATGCCTATAGCCGATGTCTTAATCAATGAAGCTTCTGGACATCGTGTTGTTAGTTTTCTTGATGGTAATGCCGGATATAATCAAATCTTCATGGCCGAAGAGGATATGCACAAAACGGCCTTTCAATGTCCGGGATTTATTGGTTTATTTGAGTGGGTGGTTATGACCTTTGGATTAAAGAACGCCGGTGCAACTTATCAAAGAGCTATGAATTTAATCTTTCATGATTTACTTGGTGTTATTGTGGAAGTATATATTGATGATATTGTAGTTAAATCGGATGGCTTGGATTCTCATTTAGCCGATTTGAGACTTGCTCTTGAAAGGATGCGACGGTATGGATTGAAGATGAATCCACTCAAATGTGCTTTTGGTGTTTCGGCTGGGAAGTTTCTTGGGTTTGTTATTCATGAGAACGGCATAGAAGTTGATCCCAAGAGAATTGAAGCTATGAAGAAAGTCGAAGCTCCTACTTGCAAGAAGGACTTGCAAAAGTTTCTAGGCAAGGTAAATTTCTTGAGAAGATTTATAATTAACTTGTCTGGAAAGGTTGATGCTTTTACTCCTTTACTTCGGCTAAAGAATGAAGCCGATTTTACTTGGGGGGCAAAACAGCAAGAAGCTTTTGATAAAATCAAAGAGTACTTGTCTTCACCACCGGTGCTTAGGGCGCCTAAGCGAGGAGTTCCATTCAGACTTTATGTGGCGGCTGAAGATAGAACTATTGGAGCTGTTTTGACTCAAGAAATCGGCAACAAGGAGTATGTGATTGCTTATGTAAGCCGACGGCTCATTGACGCAGAAACAAGGTATACTTTCATTGAGAAGCTATGTTTATCCTTGTATCATGCTTGTACTCAATTGCGGCATTATCTACTATCTAGTACTTGCATCGTGTTGTGTCAAACCGATGTGATTAAACATATGTTGCAAAAGCCGATATCTAGTGGAAGAGTCGGCAAGTGGGCTTATGCTTTGGTTGAGTATGATTTGACTTGTGAACCTTTGAAATCAATGAGAGGTCAAATTGTAGCCGATTTTATTGTTGAACATCGGATTAATGATTCTTGTGAGTTCGACGTCGGTTATGTTACTTGTACACCATGGAAGCTATACTTTGATGGATCGGTTTGCAATGATGGGCAAGGAATTGGTGCTGTTTTGATTTCTCCAAGTGGCGCCGTTTTTGAGTTTTCAAACCGATTGGAAGAAAAGCGAACCAATAATCAAGTTGAATATGAAGCTCTTCTATTTGGCTTGGAATTGTTGCAAGACATGGGAGTAAAACATGTTGAAGCTTTTGGTGATTCGCTCCTGGTGGTACATCAAGTATCAAAGGTATGCCAATGTTATAATGGTTCATTAAATGCATATCTTGATAGATGTCTCGATATCATTGCTTCTTTTGATGAATTCACTATAAGACATATTCCGAGAGAAGATAATGGTAAAGCAAATACTCTGGCTCAGAAAGCATCTGGTTATATATTATGTCGTGCCGGAGGAGGAAATTTCTCATCTTCAACTTGGGCCTCGAGATGCTGTGTTTCAGAAGCCTAGTGAATCAGAAAATCATCTCAAGGCTTTATATATGAGAGGGCACATTAACGGGAAGCCAATTTCTCGTATGTAAGACTCGGGCTTGAATTGGGTAGTTCACGCTTATATCAGAAACCGTATCCGCCTGAATTTGATTTGGTTCCTTATCCTAATGGTTGGCGTGTTCCTGATTTTATTAAATTCAGTGGTGAAGACAATAGAACTCCTTGGGAACACATTAGCCAATATGTTTTGCAATTAGGAGAGGCATCGTTTTATGAGGCATTGCGTATACGGTTGTTCTCATTATCTTTAACTGGAACTGCCTTTTCATGGTTTTCTTCGCTTGCTCCTAACTCTATTCAAAATTGGACTCAATTGGAGCGTAAATTTCATGATCATTTCTTTAGCGGAGAAAACGAAGCTAAATTATCTGATTTAACATCGGTTAAGCAAAGCCGAGAAGAATCGGTTCTCGATTATTTTAAAAGATTTAAAGATGTTAAGAACCGATGCTTCAATATAACTGTTTCTGAAAAGGATTTAGCAGATTTGGCTTTTGTAGGCTTACGGTCTCATTACAAAGAAAAATTAGAAGGTTCTGATTTTCTCACTATTAATCACTTGCAAATGAAGGCCATGAGTCTAGAATTGAAATTTAAAAATGCAAAAGAATCTGCTAAACCTCATCGTTCGAATGTGCATATTATTGATAATGATTCTGATAGTTCGGACGATGATAAAGAAATTTATGCTGCTGAATTTGTTTGGTCATCAAAAAGTAAACCTGGTTCTTGTCCTTCATTGAAGCCGATTCAGAAAAATCGGCAAGAAGAAAAATTTACTTTTGATGTAGCCAAATGTGATCGTGTTTTTGATGAATTGCTTAAGAATGGCTTTGTTAAACTTTCTCATGCAATTCCACCAGCCGATCAATTGAAAAATCGTGCATATTGTAAGTGGCATAATTCCTTTTCTCACGCAACGAATGATTGCAATGTTTTTCGACGACAGGTACAATCGGCCCTTAATGAAGGTCGATTGGTGCTCGCTGAAATGCAAGTTGACAAGGCTCCTTTCCCTGTTCATACCTTGGATGTGAACACCAAGATGCTGATTCGGCCGGAACAAGCCGATGGAGCTAAAGGGAAGAACGTGGTGATTGGAGATCCAAGGCCGGAAATAGTTAATGACAAAGTTCCGGCCAGAACAGTGATGATTGGGAGGACTCTTGATGGTAAAGATCTCTTAACTATCTTATATATTAAGATTATATATTATCGTAAGTGAACCTTGCGTAACTTAGTTGTTAGGTTCTTCACGTTGGAACACGCCCGATACATTATTACATCCGAACTCTCAACTTAGCATAAGTGGTTGCATTACAAAATTTATAATCTAGAAATAAACTACACTTTTCTTTTAGCTAGACATGTCCAACTACATTCTCGATAACGAGGCGCCCATGATGACCTTACCATGTTCAAGATTTGTCGTTACATTATTCTCTTCTGACATTCATAAGATGTGTTCTAAAAAATATTATCATGGATGAGATACCAAGCTTAGTACCTACATACAAATTTCGGTACCATAACACTACAAAACTTACTATTTTTCCCAACAGTTTCTTGGTATAAATGGCCAACAGTTATAATAAATTTTATTTACTAGCTAAAAAATTGTCGGTAATGAGTTTGTGGACGATTATCTTGTTGGGAATTGCCAACACTGTTAGGAAAGATGGAAAATTGTACTATAAACACTATGGGCCATTTAGGAAAAATACTAGTTGTGCTAACTCTGTTAGCCACTTGAAAAACTGTAGGAAAGATGTACTCTTGTAGTTGATCGTGAATATTTCCGATCCTTGCTCTTTCTCAAAAGAAAAGGCGAACATTTCTTATTGACAATTCAAAATGGTGGTACAACTCCATAGAGGTATATAAATCAAAGGTACAGTGACCGAATTTTATAACGAACTTGTTGAACATGCAACAGCCCAGACAAGCCTAGGTTCCATGGATGCGGGCTCTGTCTGCGTCCATCGATCAGCTCTCCATCTTACTGAGGGCAAGTGAAATCGGCCGGACAAATCTTGCCGCACTTGTTGAGGATGAGGTTGAGGCTGACGGGCACGTTGAGGTTGATGCCGAGGACGTCGGCCTTGATCGCGGTGCAAAGGCACACGGCGGCGTCGAGGTCAACGAGCCCATTCAGCAACGGGCAGCACTGATCGTACTGGGGCAGGCCGACCTTGACGAGGCCCAGCACGTTGGCACACACCCTGAGCTTGAGCGCATCGATCGGGCAGCGGCCATGGCTGTGGGACGGCGTCGGCATGACCGGTGGTGTCGGGACGACTGGGCCGGGGCAGTAGGGTGTGCAGCCGTGCGCGGCGGCGGCGAAGAGGAGGCTCATGGCCAGGAAGAGGGCAAGCTTGGCAGCCATTGGTGACCTGTGCAGTGTGATCGTGAGTAAGAGTGGTGACCTTGATGTTCTACTGTGAGCTCGTGTGTTTTGGTGCAGTGGGTGGATTTCTGAAGGAGTTTGGCTTGGTTTTTATAGTTGATGGGTAACCGGGGAAAGATGCTTTTGTGCTTGGCTTCATGCATTCATGAATGAAGCAACGCATGTGTGATTCGATAGGGTTGAACGTTGCTTGGTTGTCTATTGATGCGCCAGTTGTGAGGGCGAGATAGGACAAAATTTTGGCATTTGAAAATACAGAAGAAAGTTGAGCCAGTTAACTCATATAAATCATCGATAGACGTGTTAATGTTGAAATATGATAGTACTAGTTGGAAGGATTTTTCTCCGGTAGATATTATTGGACTCGCGAACAACAGGATGATATCAACGGCTCAAAATGATGTTCGAAGTTGTAGAGGTAAATTCTCGGCTGAGTACCTAGATAACTTTTGTGCAGGTGCAGATTGTTTTTTGGTATTGTAATCCACCTAGAGGAATGTCAGGGGGGATTTTGTTAGGTGTAAACTTGTCAACCTATGTGGTTGACAAAGTTGAAAGTGGTGATTATCACATTAAGTTACATTTAACAAAAAAAATTGACGGTTTTTGCTGGGTTCTTATGGCAGTCTATGGGGCTGCACAAGAAGAAGACAAAGACGTATTCCTTTCGGAGTTGGTGAGAGCTTGCAGCAGTTGTGATGATATGCCCCTGATGGTTGGGGGTGACTTTAATATCCTTAGGAATCCAACTGAGAAAAACAATGATAGGTTCAGTAATAGGTGGCCTATGCTTTTTAATGCAATAATTGAAACAATGAACTTGAGGGAAACAGAAATGTCCGGTAGAAAGTACACATGGGCCAACTATGTGGAGGTCCCAAGTTTTGAAAAATTGGACCGGATTTTAGTTTCCACGGAATGGGAACTTAAGTATCCACTTGCAACAGTGCAAGCTTTGACTAGAGAGATTTCAGACCATACTCCTCTTATGCTTAGCTCGGGTGACCCGACTCATAGAGGTAATTCGAGGCTCTTTAAGTTTGAGCTCGGATGGCTCACCAAGGATGGTTTTTTCGAGTTGGTTAAAAGTGTATGAGAATCTGAAACTAAAGGTCGAACCCATATAGAGAAATGGCAAAACAAAATCAGAAGGCTCGGAAGTTTTTTGAGGGGGTGGGCAAGGAATAGAGTATCCGAGAATAAGAAGAGAAAGCATCTCTTGTTAGAATAGCTTGACATACTCGACAAAAAAGCTGAATATGTTGACCTGAATCCACATGAGCTAGAGCGAAAAAATAGCCTTAAAGCGGAGTTAACAAGGTTGCTGCGGGAAGAGGAGATTTATTGGCTCCAACGTTCCAAAGCAACAAAACTATTGTGTGGGGATGAAAACACAAAGTATTTCCAGTTAGTGGCGAACGGGAGACATAGGAAAACAAGAATTTTACAACTAGAGCAAGACGAAGGTACGATTGTGGGGGACGAAAATCTTAAAGCTTACATAACAAACTATTATAAGAAATTATTTGGTCCTCATGAGGAGAACCATTTTACTTTAGATGAGACAATGAGGGATGATATCCCACAATTATCGCAGGAGGAGAATGAGATGTTGACGGCCCCTTTCTGAGCAAGAAGTGAGGAAGGCAATTTTTCAGATGGACAAGGCGCGGGCTCCAGATGGGTTCCCGGCTGAATTTTATCAATTTTTTTGGGTAGTGATCAAATCGGATCTCTTAACCATGTTTAAAGAGTTCCATTCTGGTTGCCTTCCTGTTCATAGTCTAAACTTTGGAGTCATCACATTGCTTCCAAAAGAGGTGGAGGCAATAAGGATTCAACAATATAGACCTATCTGCTTGTTGAATGTAAGCTTCAAGATTTTCACAAAAGTGTTGAATAATAGGATTTTGCATGTAGCAGAAAAGATAATAAGTCCATCCCAAACTGCATTTATGCCTGGTCATTTTATCATGGAAGGGGTGGTTATTTTGCATGAAACGATTCATGAGATGGATAGAAAAAAGAAAGATGGGGTCATTTTAAAACTAGATTTTGAGAAAGCGTACGATAATGTGAAGTGGCCTTTCATTCGGCAAGTCCTTCATATGAAGGGATTCTCACCTAAGTGGTGCGAATGGATAGAAAAGATTATGTCTAGGGGTAGTGTTGCCATTAAAGTAAATGACGATAGTAGCCACTATTTTCAGACAAGGAAAGGAGTAAGACAGGGAGACCCCCTCTCACCGATTTTGTTCAACATTGTGGTGGACATGCTTGCTATTCTCATTACCCGGGGGGAAAGAAAATGATCAATTTAGGGGCGTGGTTCCACATTTAGTGGACGATGGTCTGTCGACCTTACAATATGTTGATGACACAATAATTATCATGGATAATGACCTTGACCAGGCAAAGAACTTGAAACTACTATTGTGTGCTTTTGAACAACTTTCTGGGGTTAAAATTAATTTCCATAAGAGCGAGATGTTTTGTTATGGGGCTGCTAAGGAAAGGCAGATAGAATATTCGCAGATCTTTAGGTGTGAGGTTGGCGTCTTGCCCTTTTGGTACCTGGGAATTCCTATACATCATAGGAAACTCAGGAATAGTGACTGGCGACATATAGAGGATCGTTTTCAGAAAAGGTTGAGTTGCTGGAGAAGTAAGACGTTGTCAACTGGGGGACGCTTAGTCTTAATTAACTCAGTGCTTAGCAGCTTGCCAATGTTTATGTTGTCATTTTTCAAGATTCCTAGAGGGGTGTAACACCCAAAAATTGCCAATTTAATTTTTTTAGTAAATAATTGGCATTTATTTAAGTTGTTCATATTTAATATAGACTAAATGAATTATTTATGAATATTAAAATCAAATATAAGTTGTAGAAACATTTTTGTTGCATTTAATTTTTGTATTGTTTGTGATTCAAACGAGAATTATTTAAATTTAAATTTGAATCACCTTGTTTGGAGCCCTAGAAAAGTTGTTTAGGTTAGAGTTCGTTTTTGCTCCCTGTTCTTTTTCTCGGTCCATCCCTGCCCCTCCAGGTTTCCTCTTCGGCCCAGGCACTCCCCTTTTTTTCTTCTTCCGTAGCTAGCCCAGCCCGCTCCGCTTTTCCCCCGAACCGGCCCACTTCCTCCTTGCGCCGGCCCAGCTCGCGCGGTGCTTTTCTCTCCCTCCCCAGCGGCCGACACACGGGCCCCGCTCTTCAGGCCCGTCTCCCACCTCCCGCCGCGCCCCCTTCTTCCCCGGCGCGATCCCCGCCGCTCGGCCGGCCGACACCACCTCGCCCTTCGCCCCTTGGGCCGCTCCCGAGCTTCGCAGAAGCTTCCTCCCCTGATTTCTTCCCTTTCCCGCCCGCGCCAAGCATGGCAACCCCCTTCTCCCCGCTTGGAAAGTCCCGGCTCCGCCGGCGACCAAATCCTGCATGACCCGCACGCCAATGGTCCTCCTCTGGGCTATAAAAGCCAAGTCCCACGCTCCCCAACACCCCACCAACCCCCACCCGAGATCCCTTAAAAAGTATACGCACTCTGCTTCGCAGAAGCTTCCTCCCCTGATTTCTTCCCTTTCCCGCCCGCGCCAAGCATGGCAACCCCCTTCTCCCCGCTTGGAAAGTCCCGGCTCCGCCGGCGACCAAATCCCGCATGACCCGCACGCCAATGGTCCTCCTCTGGGCTATAAAAGCCAAGTCCCACGCTCCCCAACACCCCACCAACCCCCACCCGAGATCCCCAAGCCCCAAGTAGCCCCGAGCTCGCTAGCGCCGCCGCCATAGCCCGGAGCTCCGCCGGCCGACGTCGACTCGCCGACTCACCGCCGCTCCGGCCCCTCTGACGCCCCTGCCAGCTCCGCGCTGCGGTAAGGAATCTTCCCATCTACTCCCCGCCTGCTCTCTCCCTCACTATCACCCCTGACGCCTCGCCGGAGTCGCACCGCCGCGGCTCACCGACGTTGGCCGCCCCCGCTGCAAAACTCTCGACTTGAACCCCGTGGGAGTGCTCACCATCTTCCCCCGATCCCGTAGAGCCCGTTCGCACCCCAAACCGAGCCCCCTAGCTCCCTTTCGAGCTTACTCCGGCGAGCCCCGCCGCGGGAGCAGGCGGCGCCGCCGCGCCCAACCCCCGCCAGTGACCCAGCTTCCCCCCAGCCACTGGATCGCCATCCGAACGGCCCAGATTCACCCGCGCCCGAGTCAAACCCGGCACGTACCGGTTAGCTCTAGTGACTTTGCTAAAGAGCCCATCGGTTTCTGTTGAATTAACCCGCGGTCCACACCCTGTTGAAAAATATTTACAGTTAGGTCCTGTTTTCCTCGTTTAGCCCCCTGAGTTTCTAAATATTATAACCCGCCGTCCTTTTTAGTCAGTTTTGCACGTTAGTCCTCGGGTTTTAACGCTTATTTACGTATAGGTCCTCGGTTTTCTTCAAATAAGCCCCTGGAAACTTTTAAAACTTGCCAGCAGGTCCCTAGAACTTAGAATTAGCATATCTTTTTCGTTTTAGCTCCGATTAGTGTGATTTTCGCGCTCATGTGTTCGTAGTGAAGCGTAGATTATTTCTCGAACATTTTTATGTATTGTTTCTACTGTTTGGTGTACTGTTCTAATATATTATTATTTGTTTGCATGTATTGGTTTGCGTGCTCGCTTGTGTGGTGATTCGTGTCCAGTCGGTGAGCCGCACGCTTTGGAGTTCGAGTACGTGGAGGACTTTCCGGAGCAGGACCCACAGCAGCAGCAGCAGCAGCCACCCTTCGAGGAAGGCAAGTTATAGCACGGACAATCCTTGCTACCTACTCACTTGTATTTATCGGTGAGTACCTAGTCACCGCCGGAACTATAATGGCTCTGGTCTTGGTTGAGTAGCTTGTACGTCTCTAGCTTGGCAGTGGTTACCGTGTGGCCTCCGGCGTTGGTGGAGGTACGGTGCTGGGTGTTCCCCGATTCCACCGAGGGCGGATGTTCCGTCGGCTATGCCCCCGTGAGGCACAGTCCCGTGTGGGAGCAAACGTTCTCCGAACGGGAGCTCTGCACGTTGCGCTTTTATTTTCCTTGTTGGCCTGCGTGCCGCGCGTTGGACGCTATCGACCCCCTCACGGTGGATTCCGTGGGCGTACGTCGATCTCGGTGCCTAAGTTTACACCGCCGTATAGTACTCCAGCGGCTACTGACTTGTTAGGGTGTCTTGAAAAAACCTCGTAGCGTCCCTATGTAGTCACACCTCGGAAGTGTTGATGTGCGTGGTTGGGTGCAAAGTTCTTTGAACTTTTTACGCGACTGGTGGGTAAAGGGCGAAACCTCTGCAGAGTGTACGATATATCATGATAGCCTTGCTCAGGGTCACGAGCAGCCTGGATCCTTTTTGATTAGAACTTGATATTTATTCATGCTTAATGTCACTTACACTATTAATTGGGTTACAACCGGGTTCTCATTCACTTGTAGTAACTTGGATAAAGTTAAAACGAACCAACTAAAAGTGCTAATGCAGTTAAGCCAGTGTCAAGCCTTTTCTGCCTCATCCCCCGTGCTATACTTGCTAAGTAATTGTTTACTTACACTTGCTATTTTATTCAACAAAATCTCAGATGGGTAAACAGATTGGGTTGGGCATGAGTCTGCTGCTGAGTTTCCAGAAGATTTACCATACTACTGAGTTGTGATCTCCCAGTCAGAGTCCCTGTGGATTGCGGCTCCATTAGTTGAGAGTTTTATTAGTCTTCCGTTGTCATTGTTTAGATCATTTATGAAGCACTCTGATGTAAACATTTTATTTAATGAAGAATTTATTCCAGCATATGTTCTCTGTTTATCATATTTGTTCGCTATATGTGTACTATGACTTCCTGGGAACACATATGGCCGCATTCGGGTTTTTGTGAAAATCCGGGTGTGACAAGGGGTCCTCAAGAAGCTTGAGTACTTTAGATCTAGGTTCTTTTGGCAGAGCGATGAACACAAAAAGAAATATGGATTAACTAAATGGGGGGTTGTGTGTACCCCCAAAGATCAAGGGGGCTTGGGGTGTTAAATCTAGAGGTCCTGAAAGGACCAACACTAGGCCTAAAGGGGGGTGAATAGGCCCTGTAAAAATTTCTGCAAAATTTCTCTGAAAACTGTCAGACGTCGGATGATCCGACACTGTGTAGGATCTTCAGACGGGATAAAAACTTCACTTCATAATTTGAGTTCTAGTACACTTTTTAAATATTCTACTTGAATAGAAGTGTGACAATACGTGTATAGAGCCTTCTAGATATGATCAGTGCAATAGAATAACAACAAGCAAGTAGATCGGATCAAATCGAGCAAATCCAACAATAAAACAAGTGAGCACAAGGGGACAATGGATTTACTTCCGAAGTTCACTCCACAAAGGAGCTACGTCTCCGTTGAGGAGCTCACAAAGAGCCGGGCTGTCACACTAGCCCCTAGTCTCCCTCAATCAACCACAAAGGAAGATTGAGTCACTTACTATTGGCTCTCACAAAGAGAGGGGTAATACAAACTTCCGGGGCTCAAGCACAAAGGAATGGGAGCTCACCGGCACCTCTAACCGTCTAGGAGCAAAGCTCCAAGAGTAACGAACGCGAATCGACAAATCAAAGTTCCACCAAGTGCTTCAAGAGATGAACAAATGAGCCCCAAGGTTAGCACAAGCTTCACACCACCAAACTTCTCTCACACTCAAACCCTAGGTGAATCCTTGCAAGAATCAAGCTTGGGAGGGAATGGAGGAGTGAAATGAATGCTCAAGTTGGTGTTTGTCACGAGTTAGGTCAGTGGAGGCAGCAACAATGAATGAGGGAGTGAAGGGGTATATATACCAACACCCCAAAATGTGACCGTTATGTGTTTTGCGAAGGGGTATCGGATCTTCCGACCATGAGTCGGATCTTCCGAAGAATGACAGATTAGTGTTAGAAAACCCCAGAAAAATTACAAGCATCGGATCTTCTGACAGAGTGTCGGATCTTCCGATGAGGGCCGGAACTTCCGGCAAGTGACTATAAACAGAGCAAGAGATCCTCAGAACAGTTCCAGGCGTCGGATCTTCCGACACCCTATCGGATCTTCCGACAGGCGTCGGATCTTCCGGCCCCGGAACAAACCAAAACCGAGCTAGCCGGAACTTCCGGTCGGATCTTCCGGCTAGGGGTCGGAACTTGCAAGTGACACACAAAAAGGCTGAAATCTGGCTAAGTCCCGAAAGATCCGACATAGTGTAGGATCTTCCGATGGAAGATCCGATGCTAGGATCGGATCTTCTGATGGAAAACAACTCGCAACCGAGCCAGCCGGAACTTCCGGTCGGACCTTCCGGCCTAAGTTCCGACCAAGCAGACAACATGTGAATGTGACTTTGTGTGTCTCTCAAGTGGATTTTCATCTCAAGCATAGCACTTATAACAACTAGAATTTGTCGAACACGTCCCCCTTGATAGTACGGTGGTCCTATACTCAAATTCAAACCGAAAATCAAATTAAATTCTTCGATTGAGTCCACCAAAATAAGAAATCGAATTGGGGACCTTCTTTTCACATTTGTTTTCTTTTCTTTCATTTTATTCCTGCACAACTCATTCAAAGCATTATATCCAAACTTCTATTGTCATTAATCACCAAAATAGATTAAGGGCCTAGATGCACTTTCAATCTCCCCCTTTTTGGTGATTGACGACAATATCAATTTTGTTTTACAAGATAAGAATAAAATTCATGTGTTTCACATCCAACAATAGTTAGAAAAGCTCCCCCTAAATTTGTGCATTTTTAACTTAAAAAGCCCCAAATGCTTTTGCACAAATTTAAGCAAAACTTTCTTATTCAACCTTTTCATCCATGTGCTCAAGTGTGATAATAAATCCGTGATGTGTATGACATATATTCACAATCATTAAAGAGAAAAATAACATTACACCAACCACAAGCATCACATAGAAATAGCATAACAAGTTCAACATCACACTAGCATGAATTATAAATAAGTCTTACAAATATAAAAGTTCTCACTTGGCACACCACACATAACTCCAAATAAGGTTCTTACAAGTCCACAAGGTAAAACATGAATAAAAGATAATGATGGGTCTCTAGTGACCACATTCACTCCCCCTTTGTCATCGATGACCAAAAAGGGAGCTACTCAGTGGCTTCGTCGTCGTCCCCATCATCACCGGCAACGCCATCATCATCGTCCTCGCCATCCTCACCATCATCACCACCATGTGTCCTCATCGTCGCCATCTCCCGCACCGGCTTCTTCCTCGTTTTCCGACTCACTTTGGTAGAATTCCTCTTCGCCGTCGGTGTCTTCCTCTTCCACTTCTTCAATCTCATCCTCATCGTGTTGTTGAGGGGCTCCAAAGACATATTCTTGAGTATTAGCCTCCCAAGGATTGTAGAACTGAGGAGGAGGAGAGAACTCTCTAGGCTGGAGAACGGGGGAATGAGGCAACTGATAGTGATCCAAGAGTTCTTTGTGTTGCTTGTCAAGCTTGCACATCTCCTCATCCAAGCGAATATCACGCTCATGAGCTTTCTTGGCTTGATAAGAACATGCGGTGAAACAAGCAAAGAGCCCTTGCACAATAAAGTCTAGCTTCCCTTTCTTGCTCTTGGGACCAAGAGGAGCACCACGAGAGGAAGATGGACCTTCTGAAGGAGGAGGTGCACGAGAAGATGAAGCACCATGAGTAGTAGTCAGAGCACGGACATATTTATGGGACCTTGATCTTTAACAGCTGCTCAATTTTGCCTTGGGGAGAGCGATATGGGAAGTGAGGCTTGTCAGTTATAATGTTTACTCCAGTCACATGCTTAGTCATATGGAAGATGTAGGGAGCTAAGTGGCAGCCACTAGATGACTCATGGGAGCACAAGATAATTTCATTCCAAATAAAGTTGAACACTTTGAACTTAGGCTTGTCGGGGGCCATCTGAAACAGCAAGTTCTTGGCCCTCTTAGAAATGTTATCAGCATCACCTGCCCTAGGATACATGGTTCCCCTGAAGAGTTGATTGAACAACTTGTAAAACGGAGAGAGACCCTTGTACTTCCCAAAGACAACGGCTCCATAAGCCCCATCATACATGAAAGAGAGATTCACATCATCAATCTCACGCCCTTGATGAAGATCTACCTTGTTTTGATCATTGATAGTGTGAGCATAGGCGGTTTCCTCAGCTAGCCCAAACAGTCTCGCAAAGGCATGCAAGGAGATAGATAGGCGTTTGTCACAAAGAGTCCAATGCATCTCATCCCTCTCTTGGTCAATCCACAAAGTGGCATAGAACTGAGCAATCATCGCTTCATTGTAGGCACACTCAAAAGCCATGATCTTGGCCACATCCATCTCAACACACCGCTCATAAACATCATCAACAACTAACTTCAGCGGTGGTGGCATGCCCTTCAAATAATTCCAATCTTCCCAATACATGGGTGTACACAGCCTACCCATCTTTAGAATCACCGACTCATACCAATCCGCTTGATGAGGCAGCCAAAAACGAGGATCACCCTTGAATTGCTTGGAGGTGATGGATCGAGGGTCCTCATGTGCACTAAACCGAAGTGGTTTCATGCTATTGGCTACAAACTTGAAATTTATCAAAGCTCTATCACTCGGATGACGAAATGGAATAGTAGTGGATATGAAATTCTGGGCAAGAGTGGATAGATCAATGTCATCATTATATTCTGACCCAGCATGTTCATCACGGTTAGCTCTCTTGGTCCTTGGACGTGGAGGGGAGGAGGTGGTTTGAATTTCCTTTCCTCGCCCTTCACCACTAGCCGACCCCCTTCCTCTGACTGCCCTAGCAGCAAGTTGTTTCTTTATCCGTTTGCCTCTTCCTTGCTCCCTTGTCCCATCATCAGAATCAGACTCGGTGTCAGGAGATGAGCCAATATTTCTCCCATAGCTAGGCCGAGCTTGCAAAGTTAACTTCTTCTTCTCAGTATGCTTCATACAACCCATCTAGATAGACAATAAGAAAGGATCAACAGATGGACCAAGATAGATGATTTCAATTTAAACATCAGAACCCAGGTCTGTCGGATCTTCTGACAATGTGTCGGATGATCTGGGACTCGGATCTTCCGATACGGGGTCGGATGATCCGGGGCTCGGATCTTCCGGCACATAGTCGGATGATCCGACACACTCGGGTTTTGACCTAAAATTGAGGATACGAAGATTTAGCCCACCAAAAGTTATGAAACTCTAGGAATATGTTCCAGGCATGTGTAGAAAGTGATTCACCAAGGGAAATCTCCTAGAACATCCTACATTGATAGATCGGGCGATGGAAAGTTTGAATGAGATACCTTTGAGATTTCCCGTGAAAACTCCGGAAGATCCGAAGGGGTTCGAGTTCCTTGAGGTTTGGGAAATCAAAGGAGGCTTGAAGATCAACAAATCCACGGCTGAACTTCAAAATCGCCGCACGAAGTGGAGAGAGAAGAGAGAGGGCGCTGGTAAAGAGAATGGAACGAATAGGAGAAGTAATGGTTCATCCAGATATTTATAGTCGCGCGCAGGCCGAAAGATCCGAGGCACAGTCGAAGATCCGACCCTGGAGAAAAACCAGAAGTTCCAGCGGAAGTTCCGGTCGCTCCCAGGTCCGGAAGATCCGACGGACCGTCAGAAGATCTGACGTCCAGAAGATCCGAAAGAGAGCTGAGAGAGGGAGAAGCGAGGCAGAGCTGTTCGGAACTTCATTGGGTAAGATCCGAGGGTGTGTCGGAAGATCTGGGATTCCAGAAAACAGACTTGACAAGGATTTTCGAGATGGATTTGATGGAAGATTTTGAGAGATATTGCCTATGGACATGTAAGACCCTTGACTCAAAGAGATCAGCCACAATCATCAACACATAACAATGATCTTTTGAGACAAGGAATGATCCACCGATCACAAGATCCAAAGATTTTGAAAAACTCACACAAAAAGGATAAAAACAGTTTTTCTTCTAGACTAGGCAACAACCAACTTGTGTAGCAACAATTCAAGCCAAGTTACAAGAATCCAAGATATTTAGCTCACTCCTCAAAGAACAAAACATTTGCTCATCAAGAGGCTTGGTGAAGATATGGTACTTTAATTAGTAGTTACATCCTTGTCAATAGTCGATACGGTGAAAATATCGGCTAGTTGTTTATTGGTTCCTACATGGCTTAGAACGATATCTTCTTTGGCTTCATGATCTCTAAGGAAGTGATGTCTAATGTCAATGTGTTTGGTTCTTGAGTGTTGAACGGGATTGTTTGCTAGTTTGATGGCACTCTCATTGTCGCACAAGAGAGTGATATTTTTGTACTCACATCCAAAGTCACTCAAGGTTTGCCTCATCCAAAGCAGTTGAGCACAACAAGCACCGGCTGCAACCTACTCGGCCTCGGCGGTGGATAGCGCAACGAAATTTTGTTTCTTAGAACTCCAAGACACCAAAGACCGACCAAGAAATTAGCAAGTCCCCGTTGTACTCTTTCGATCAACCTTGCAACCGGCATAATCCGAATCGGAATAGCCAAGTAAATCAAAAGTGGAGCCTTTGGGATACCACAAGCCAAGGTTCGGAGTATACACTAGATATCTAATGATTCTCTTAACAGCCATTAAATGACATTCCTTTGGATTGGCTTGAAATCTTGCACACATGCACACGCTAAGCATTATATCGGGTCTAGATGCACAAAGGTAAAGCAAAGATCCAATCATGGAGCGATATACCTTTTGATCGACTGATTTTCCTTCTTCGTTGAGATCAAGATGACCATTCATGGGCATTGGAGTCTTGATGGGTTTAGCATTGGCCATATCAAACTTCTTGAGCATATCACTTGTATACTTTGTTTGACATATGAAAGTTCCATGCTTCAATTGCTTGATTTGAAAACCAAGAAAGAATTTCAATTCTCCCATCATTGACATCTCAAATCTCTTGGTCGTTATTCTACTATACTCTTCACAAAATTTTTCATTAGTAGAACCAAAGATAATATCATCAACATAAATTTGACACACAAACAAATCTTTGTCTATTTTTCGAGGGAAAAGAGTAGAATCCGCTTTGCCCATTACAAAGCCATTTTGAGAAGAAATTCCTTAAGGCATTCATACCATGCTCTTGGGGCTTGCTTGAGCCCATAGAGCGCCTTACGGAGTTTGTAGACGTAGTCGGGATGCTTGGGATCTTCAAAGCCCGGTGGTTGCTCCACATATACCAACTCAGAGAGAGGTTCATTGAAGAATGCACTCTTCACATCCATTTGATATATCTTGAAGTTGTGATGTGAGGCATAGGCTAGTAGAATACGAATTGATTCAAGCCTTGCCACCGAAGCATAAGTTTCACCAAAGTCAAGACCTTCAATTTGAGTGAAACCTTGAGCAACCAATCTTGCCTTGTTTCTTGTGATAATCCCATTTTCATCTTGCTTGTTCCGAAAAACCCACTTGCTGCCAATTACATTTTGCTTGGGTCTTGGGACCAATTCCCAAACTTCGTTTCTTGTGAGGTTGTTTAACTCTTCTTGCATTGCAATGACCCAATCTGCATCGCCAAGAGCTTCTTCCACCTTGAGAGGCTCCAAAGAGGAAACAAACGAGTAACATCCACAAAAATTTGCTAGACGAGAACGAGTGGTTACCCCTCTTTGGATGCTCCCTAGAATGTTATCAACGGGATGATCCCGTTGAACGCTTTGATGAACTCTTGGGTGTGGAAGTGTTGATTGACGTTGAATAGGTCCATCATCATCTTCTTCATTGTGAGACTTGTCACCTTGAGTTTCATCACCTTGAACTCCCCCTTGATCGTTGCCATGATCATGATCGTCACCATGATCATGAACTTGATCTTGCGAAATACTTTGGTTGAACTGCAAAATCGCCGCATGGGTGGAGAATGAGTGAGAGGAAGCAGTTGCGAAGAGAATGGAATGAATAGAGGAAGTAACGGTTCATCCCAAACTTGGAGCTTTTGGTTTTCTTGTTAAGAATGTAACATTTGCAACCAAAAACTCGAAAGTAGTGCACCTTTGGTTTGTTACCGGTGAGGATCTCGTACGGAGTCTTGCCCAAGTACTTTTGAAGATAGAGGCGATTAGTGGCATGGCAAGCCGTATTGATCGCCTCGGCCCAAAAGATATCCGGAGTCTTGTATTCATCAAGCATGGTCCTTGCCATTTTAATCAATGTCCGGTTCTTTCTCTCAACAATGCCATTTTGTTGAGGTGTGTATGGAGCGGAGAGCTCATGCTTGATGCCTTCTTCATCAAGGAATTCCTCAACATTGAGATTCTTGAATTCCGTCCCATTGTCACTTCTTATTCTTTTGACCTTCAACTCAAACTCGTTTTGGGCTCTTCTAATGAATTTCTTGATAACCCCTTGAGCTTCACTCTTGTCTTGTAGGAAGAAAACCCAAGTGAATCGAGAAAAATCATCCACAATGACAAGTCCATACTTGTTCCCACCAATGCTTATATAAGCAATTGGCCCAAATAAATCCATGTGAAGCAATTTCAAGGGTCTTGAGCTAGTCAATATGTTTGTGGGTGGATGAGGGGCTCCAACTTGCTTTCCGGCTTGACAAGCACTACACAATCTATCTTTCTCAAAGACAACATTTGTTAGTCCTAGAATGTGTTCATCCTTTTGAAGTTTGGCCAAGTTCCTCATCCCAACGTGAGCTAGCCGGCGATGCCAAAGCCAACCCAAGCTAGATTTTGCCACTAAACAAGTCTTCGGTTCCACTTTATTTGTTGTGAAATCAACTAAATAAAGCTTTCCCTTAAGTTGACCCGTAAAAGCAATAGAGGAATCCTCCCTTCTAAGGACGCTCACACCCTCATTAGTAAAGAGACAATTGTAGCCTTTTTCACAAAGTTGTGATACGGACAACAAATTATACCCTAGAGAATCAACTAGATAAACATTTGAAAGAGATGAGTCTTGTGATATATCAACTTCACCTTGACCAATCACATCACCATGGTTGTTGTCACCGAATGTGATCTTTTCTTTAGGCGAGTCAAATTCTTTCAACTTAGCAAACATGTTCTTCTCTCCGGTCATATGATTTGAGCATCCACTGTCAAGCAACCATGAAGATCCACCAGAAGTATATGCCTACAAAACAAGTTTAAGCTTTGAATTTAGGTACCCAAAAGAGATTGGGTCCTTGAGTGTTAGCTTTTGAAATCTTAGGCACCCAAACACTCTTCATCATCTTCTTTGCATGAGCACCCACATACTTTACCACCATCTTCCCACTGTGATCACACACAACCGTGTAGTCAATGGTGTAGTTGGGAGATGACTTATGCTCAATGCTCTTTTCTTTTTTCTTGATCTTGGTTGAGCTCTTGACATTGTTGGTTATTGCCTCAACCTTAGGCTTGTCTTCAATGGTGTTCACCATCACACCATGAGCAATGTTCATCAAGTCTCCAAGGTTTGCACCCTTGGTGAACATTGACACTTCATGACCTTTCAACATTCTTGTACCATTTGCTTTTCCTCCTCTAGTGAATCCGAGCCCATCCTTGATACTAGGATATCTTCCAGCTTTATATGTCGGATGGCTCTCAAATTCACTCTTATCTTTGGCCTTGCCTTTGCCAATTGTATTGGTCAATTCTTGAATCTTTGCATCTTTAGCTTTGACTTTCTCTTCTAGTTTTGAAAGGTTAGTGGCACAAGCATTTATATCAAACTTATAGCATCTTGAGCAACCTTCACTAGTAGAGACATTTGAGTCAAGAATTGTCTTAGAGTTAATATTAGTGCTTTCCCAAAGAGCGCTAAAGTTGACTTCTATATCTTTATATTTGACCTCTAGGCTTGAATGCCTTTCTTGAAGCTCACTTTGTACATTCTTTAGGTTGGCAAGAGATTCATTTGCCAAGGACAATTCCTTAGACATCTTCTCACAAGAGTCATTGGCAAGTGACAAGTCACAAGTCAATTTCTCCACCTTGATCTTCTCCTCAACTAGAGTTTCTTCAAGAGCAAGGTATCTCTCATTTTCAAGGATGAGCAATTCTTCTTGCCTATCAAGAGACTCTTTCCTTTTCTCCAATTTCTCTACTAGTTTCTTAATTTGTTTGTAGCCTTCTTTGCCAAACTTGTTTATCATGTTCTTTTCATGTTCGGCTTCCTCCTCATCTAGATCATTTTCTACATTCCTAGATGTCAAGATGGTGGATGAGATAGATGGGGTGATGTTTAATACCTTAGTCCCTTGGGCCATGAGGCACATGGGAGCTTCATCATCACTATCTTGATAGTTGTTGAAGAGTCTAGATGTTGATGTAGGAACTTGAATGGCAAGAGTTGCCACTTCTTCATCATCGGAGTTATCACTCGAAGAATCCCACCCTTGACCAACATGAGCACTTCCAAACTTCTTCTTGTACTCTTGACTCTTCTCTTTGTATCTCTTCTCCTTGTCAAAGTACTTGTCCTTCGACTTCTTGTCTTCTTTGTCATTTTTCTTGCGGGGGCAGTCGGCAATGTAATGCCCTTTCTTCCTACACTCATAGCATCTTCTTTGAGACATGGACCTCTTGTCGCCCTTGTTCTTCATGAACCTCTTGAAGTTCTTCACCATCATGGCGGTTTCTTCATCGGTGCTATCACCATCACTTGAGTCTTCTTTCTTCTTGGAATTGGAAGTCTTTTCAATTGACTCAACCTTATTGCTTGGTTCGGCTTTGAGAGCAATGGTCTTCACTTCGGTTGGTTCCGTTGATCTAGCTACATCCAAGTTGTTCATTTCAGGATATTGTAATTTGTTGAACAACTCCATGGGTAGCATCTTCTTGAACTCGCCCTTCTCCCTAATCATGGTGGCAAGCATTGGGTTCTTGGGTGCATATGCCCTAAGAATCTTCTTGGTCACTTTGTGCTCATCCCAATCTTTGCTACCAAGCATTCGTATCTCGGTGACAAGTAGCTTCAACCGATCATACATCTCTTGGAGAGTCTCATCCTTCTTCATGACAAAGGTTTCTAGTTCTCCTTGTAGAAGATCAATCTTGCCTTCCTTGACCACATCCGTCCTTTCATGAGACAATTGAAGAGTGTCCCAAAGATCCTTTGCAACTTCAATTCCTCTAATCTTGTTGTACTCATAGGGACTAAGAGCACTTCTAAGAACCATCACGGAGACAATTGTAGCCTTTTTCACAAACTCTTGATCCAGACTTCGCTGGGCGTCTTTGCCAACACCTA
>OAMR01000101.1:2798035-2830502 GCA_900205405.1 Echinochloa crus-galli
GTTTGATGACAATGGCAATTATGATGAAGCAGCTATCTTTTTTTCTTCATCCAAGCTTTCATCAACGTCGCTGATGATAAGATCATCATCGCTTGAGCTTGAATCAATGAACAATGTTCGATCATCCTTGAGAGCGGAAGCACCAACATCGGAGTTGTCCCCCTTGTCGGTCATAGTATTTTTCCCTTAGCGATTAAGCATTGATCAAGGGATTAGGCTCTGATGACAATTGAAAGGACCAACACTAGGCCTAGACGGGGGGTGAATAGGCCCTGTAAAAATTTCTGCAAAATTTCTCTGAAAACTGTCAGACGTCGGATGATCCGACGCAGTCTCATCCGACACTGTGTAGGATCTTGCGACGGGATAAAAACTTTACTTCATAATTTGAGTTCTAGTACACTTTTTAAAGATTCTACTTGAATAGAAGTGTGACAATAAGTGTATAGAGCCTTCTAGATATGATCAATGCAATAGAATAACAACAAGCAAGTAGATCGGATCAAATCAAGCAAATCCAACAATAAAACAAACGAGCATAAGGAAACAAGCGTCTCCGTTGAGGAGCTCACAAAGAGCCGGGCTGTCACACTAGCCCCTAGTCTCCCTCAATCAACCGCAAATGAAGATTGAGTCACTTACTATTGGCTCTCACAAAGAGAGGGGTAATACAAACTTCCGGGGCTCAACCACAAAGGAATGGGAGCTCACCGGCACCTCTAACCGTCTAGGAGCAAAGCTCTAAGAGTAACAAACGCGAATCGACAAATCAAAGTTCCTCCAAGTGCTTCAAGAGATGAACAAGTAAGAGCCCAAGGTTAGCACAAGCTTCACACCACCAAACTTCTCTCACACTCAAACCCTAGGTGAATCCTTGCAAGAATCAAGCTTGTGAGGGAGTGGAGGAGTGAAATGAATGCTCAAGTTGGTGTTTGTCACGAGTTAGGTCAGTGGAGGCAGCAACAATGAATGAGGGGGTGAAGGGGTATATATACCAACCCCCCCCCCCCATATGTGACCGTTATGTGTTCTGTGAATGGGTATCGGATCTTTCGACCATGAGTCGGATGTTCCGAAGAATGACAGATTAGTGTTAGAAAACCCCAGAAAAATTCCAGTCATCGGATCTTCCGACAGAGTGTCGGATCTTCCGATGAGGGTCGGAACTTCCGGCAAGTGACAGAACAGAGCAAGAGATCCTCAGAACAGTTCTAGGCGTCGGATCTTCCGACACCCTGTCGGATCTTCCGGCCCCGGAACAAACCAAAACCGAGCTGGCCGGAACTTCCGGTCGGATCTTCCGGCCAGGGGTCGGAACTTGCAAGTGACACACAAAAAGGCTAAAATCTGACAAGTCCCGGAAGATCCGACACAGTGTAGGATCTTCCGATGGAAGTTCTGGATCGGATCTTCCGATGGAAAACAACTCGAAACCGAGCCAGCCGGAACTTCCGGTTGGATCTTCCGGCCTAAGTTCCGACCAAGCAGACAACATGAGAATGTGATAATGTGTGTCGCACAAGTGGATTTTCATCTCAAGCATAGCACTTAAAACAACTAGAATTTCAGAAAAGGTTGAGTTGCTGGAGAAGTAAGATGTTGTCAACCGGGGGACGCTTAGTCTTAATTAACTCAGTGCTTAGCAGCTTGCCAATGTTTATGTTGTCTTTTTTTGAGATTCCTAGAGGGGTCCTCAAGAAGCTTGAGTACTTTAGATCTAGGTTCTTCTGGCAGAGCGATGAACACAAAAAGAAATATAGATTAACTAAATGGGGGGTTGTGTGTACCCCCAAAGATCAAGGGGGCTTGGTCTAGATGCACTTTCAGGTCCACAATAGAGGTTTACTTAGCAAGTGGCTTTGTAAGCTTATTAATGAAGATGGGGTATGGCAGCAGCTGCTACGACGGAAGTACTTGAGAGATAAGACGCTAACACAGGTGGAGCACATGTCGGGCGATTCTCATTTTTGGGCTAGTCTGATGGGAGTTAAAAAGAACTTTTTGAGTCTCGGAACTTTTAGGTTGGGGGATGGCACACAAATAAGATTTTGGGAAGATGTTTGGTTGGGTAACCATGCTCTCAGACAGATCTTTCCAAATGTTTACAATATTGTTAGGAAGAAAAATGCAACAGTAAGGACGGTCCTATCAACTGCACCCATGAATGTTGCGTTTAGGAGATCTTTGGTAGGTGCAAACCTACAGGATTGGCATAGTATTGTGGCCATGGTGATGAATGTTCAGCTAAATAATCAAAGAGACGTGTTTGTTTGGGGGCTTCACCGGAATGGATCTTTCTCGGTGAAGTCATTCTATACGGCGATGTTAGTACAACAGGCCATAACGTTTACCATGCAGATTTGGAAGCTAAAAGTTCCGACGAAAGTAAATATTTTGTATGGTACTTATATAAAGGTGTAACTCTAACCAAAGATAACTTAGCTAGACGACGGTGGCAATGAAATTTAAGATGTTGTTTTTTGTAATCTAAGTGAATCAATACAACATTTATTTTTGATTGCCACCTTGCAAAATTTATTTGGAGAATTTTGCATGTTACTTTTGGTATTCCACCACCTTTAAATGCTCATCATATGCTGGGGGACTGGTTGGGGGGATGACAAGAAAACTCAAATTATTAACTTTGGTTGGAGCTGCTGCTGTATGTTGGACTATCTGGTTAAGTCGAAACGATGTGATTTTTGACAAAACTCTAGTACCTTCATATATGCAGGTGATCTTCAGGGCGACGCAATGGCTGCGGTTTTGGACTTTGCTTCAAAAGGAGGGGGATCGCCTTCCAATGAAGAATGGATGCCGCATGCTTGAAACAACAACCATAGAGATTTTCGCCCGAAATGGCTGGAGATTCAGCAATAGAATTGCTCTTTAAATCTTAAGTCATGGCGAAACGAGTCCTTTTAGTCTTTTCCCTACAGAACTTCGTGTTTGAGATACCTTGGTTGTTTTGACTCTTAGTTTATTCAACAAAGTTGTAATAATGAACGGCTTCATGCATCGATCGATGCAGCAGCTGGAATATTTCTAATATATTTCCTATTCTAAAAAAATGATGTTCGAAGTTCTCACTCCACAACTACACTTGCGCCTGTCCGGGTGTCTCGCCCATCTCTTCCATTTCCAGCAACCCTCCGGCTATGGTTCCACTCTTGTTAATCCAAAGGTGCTAGACCACACTCTCCCTCTGTCAAAAAATATCATTGTCGTTTTCCATAAATCAAATCATCTTATTTGACCAAGTTTATACAATAAAGCACCAATATTTATATGACACCTAGCCCAGTTTGGATGATCCGGTAGTGGCCTATGACGAGTGTGGGATGCACATGTTTAGTGTCACCTTACTAATTTAGTAAAGGTGGAGCCAATTTAATAAGCCCCGGTCTTCCAGTCAGACCTTCAAGTTAACCATTTTACACGAAACGAGAACGAAAGTGTAATCATAGTGCTATGTGTATACTGCGCACCCCTCGGAAGAGTTGTGCAGTGCGGCTTTGGAGGGTGGAATGTTACAATGGTATCAAAGCCGACCCTCATGGCTGTGTGCACGGATCAGTGTGCGGGCATAGGGCATACAGAATGACATATGACGCCGGCACTTGATGTACGGTCGTGCCCTAAGAGGGAATGTTTGTGGACATTTGTGAGTGTGGGTGAGTTGGGTTGACGAGGACGTCGGGTTCTTCGAGGGGGTGTATATGACACCCAGCCCAATTTGGATGGCTAGGTAGTGGCCATGAGTGTGGAATGCACATGTTTAGTGCCACCTTGCTAGTTTAGCAAGGATGGAGACAACTTAACAAGCCATTGTCTTCCAGCCATAGTATCTTCGGGTTAACCCTTTTACATGAAGTTAGGACGAAAGTGTAAGCATAGTGATATGTATACGTGTGCGCGCCCTTCAGAGGGTTGTGCAGTGCGGCTTTGGAGGGCGGGGTGTTACAATTTATGATAGGCAAAATATCCATTTTGGTCCCTCCCTCAACTTTTCTTCGAGGGGTCAAGTTCGTCCCTTAACCTTTAAACTGGCCAATCTAATACTTCAACTTTCATTTTCGGGTCAACTAGTCCTTGTTCTGGCGTGGTGCTTCATATTGTTATAAGACTAATGTGAAAAGTGATTTTTGCCCTTGGCTCCTTCCACCCTCAATTTCTGATGTATATAATTTGTTACAAATAAAATGCAGGAAATTGGAAACAAAATAAACAATGATCTTTTGTGATATTTTCATTATGTTAAGTGTGACAACAAAAGACATATAATTTTTTCAATATTCTACTAGACCAAATTTATAACTTATGTATAGACAATCGAGATCATATATCGCAAAAACAATAGTTTCAAATGTGAACTGTTTCTTAACCATTCAAACTTCATGTGTTTTTTACGCGCAATAACGATAATTGCATATGGTGGAAATTGAGGATGGAAAGAAAGAGTCAATGGCAAGAAGGACCTTTCCCATTAGTCTGATACTAGTATGTAGTGCCACATTAGCACAAGGGCGAATTTGACCCAATAACAAAAGTTGAAGAACTGTATTGGCAAATATGAAAGTTGATGGGTGAACTTGACCCTTAGGACGAAGTTGAGGGACCAAAACACCTATTTTGCCTTTATGATACAAATAAATAACATTAGATTTATCATAAACATAAATGCTTTTCTCTATAAATTTGTTCAAATTAAAGATAGCTCAACATCTAATAGATAGAGCTAGAATGGTAAGCTTGGAGGTGGTTCCACCGGGGAATCTCCCATAACCAATATACAAAAGGCGGTAACTGTCAACACATGGCACTTGGGAAGGAGAGGAGCTAGGTTCGGCTGACCCCTGGTGGCCCACTTGCAACCCCCTTTGTCTAGGAGTCCGTCTGGTGGCCCCACTCACTACCGCCTTCGTCTGGGAGTTTGCTTGGTGATCCTTACGGTGGTGCAGTGGGTTCCCACGAAGTTGAGGTAGTTTGGGACATTTTGTGAGCCCTTCAATCTATGGGTTGCACAAGTGGATGCCTCCTATTGGTTGGAGTTGTATTTCTTTCTCCTTAAAGTATGTTTTCTCATCTTTCATGAATAAATCCCAGCATTGCAAATAAATCTCCTAGTACAAGTGGAGCTACATTATTTCAAATTAAATGTACAGGTAAAAATGCCAATTCTGCTTTATTTTTTCAGAGTATATTGATCATCATATATGGTATTTAACGACCGTCAACAAAGCCTCAGATGCCTAGGCCTAACGACTTATACTCTATGGATTTTTATGTAATTGTTTATAATTGTGATGATTATGGCCCTGTTGGTAGAATTCTAGTTCCAAAAAAATTTTAGATCATTTGGAACTATATATCGGTGGCTCCAAAAATTCCTAGAACTGGAACTGTAGGTACATTAGAAGCATTTAGATGAATTATTTTATTCATAATTTGAACTAAATAGATATTTAAGTCAGTTATTTTAAATTTCAAACTGCATATCCAACATGGATCTTGGATGTGGATCTTGGAACTAGAGTCATGCCAAACAGACCCTAAGTCGTATCAGCAAGCATAAGCATAAGTGATAAAAAAATCTGGGTCTTAGAAAATAATGTTGGTTTAGGTCTTAAATAGTCAAACTTTGATTATTAATAAGTAGATTCACCATAAAAGGTACTTTTAAAATATATATAGTATCTTTATCTGAAAGAACATATTTTTATTCTCGTGTGCCATATCGTGTCCCAAACAGCATGTACTTGACTCTGATGTGCCCCCACGTACTCAGCAACAAAGTCCATAACAAAATCGAACGTATTCCTCTGAAAATTACCAGCATATAGAAGCTCGGATCACGTATATGTTTCTTATACTAATGACTGACCATATGTACTCTTTCCTCCTCTAAATAAAAGTTGAACATTTCTTATTGGCGATTAAAAACGGTATACAACCTCACACATTACAAACAAAAGTACAGCGAAAGAATTACAACAAACTCATTCGATCATACAACAGCTCGTCTTTGCAAAGCAATGAAGTACGTAAAAGTTGGAATCTCGTAACAGAGTACGATAGTACATTCTGTGGACCCGTACGTCAGCTCTCCCGCTTACTGAGGGCAAGTGAAGTCGGCCGGGCAAATCTTGCCGCAGTTGTTGAGGATGAGGCTGAGGCTGAGGGGCACGTTGAGGTTGATGCCGAGGATGTCTGCCTTGATCGCAGTGCAGAGGCAGACGGCGGCGTCGAGGTCCACGAGCCCGTTCAGCAGCGGGCAGCACTGATCGTACTCGGGCAAGCCGACCTTGACGAGCCCCAGCACGTTGGCACACACCTGGAGCTTGAGCGCGTCGATGGGGCAGCGCCCGTACCTGTGGTGTGGCTTCGGCACCACCGGTGGTGTTGGGACTACTGGGCCGGGGCAATAGGGGGCGCAGCCATGCGCGGCAGCGGCGAAGAGGAGGCCGACGGCAAGGAATAGGGCAAGCTTGGGAGCCATGGGTGATTGATTGTTATTACTATGGTCGTGTGTGAGCAGGGAAGTGGTGTTCTAGTACGTGCTGCACTGCGTGCTTTGGGATGGGTTTCTCAGGGTGTTTGGAGGGGGTTTTATAACAGGGTGATGGAGTGGGGGGAGATGCTTTTGGGCTTGGCGGCATGCGTTGCGTGCATGAATGCAGCAAAGCATGATGTGTGATTTCCATCGATTTGATAGTTGCTCGGTTGTCTCCGGAGGCACCAGTTGTTAGAGGGAAATACGACAATTTTTTCCCATGTGGAAATACAGAAACAAGTTGAGCAATCAAGCTAAATTCACGCACCAAAGAGCTGGCCAGTGATGGGTCAGGACTCTTATTGTCACACCCGGATCTACACAAAACCCGAATGTGGCCATACGTGTGCTCAGGAAGTCCACCGACACATATAGCGAACAAATATGGTGAAAATCAGAGTACAATGCTTTATTCTCATCATATAGTAGTGTTTTCATCAGAGTGCTTCAGAAATAAAAACATAGACAGCGGAAGACTAATACATCTCTCTAGCGTAGCCGCAATCCCACAGGGACTCTGACTGGGAGAACGCGAGCTCAGAAGTAAGGCAAGTCCTCTGGAAACTCCACAGCATAATCAACCTGACTCCAATCTGCTACCCGTCCAGGATTTTGCCCAAAAAAAATAATAACAACAAGTGTAAGTAACAGAATTACTTAGCAAGTATAGCACGGGAGATGAGGCAAAAGAGGCTTGACACTGGCTTAACTGCATTAGCACTTTTAGTTGGTTCATTTTAATCATAACTACTACATTAGAAGAATCCCAGTTGCATCCCAAATTATTTAATGTAAGCCATCATAAAACGGTAATAAATATCATCTTCTAATCATAAAAGGATACAGGCCGCTCGTGACCCTGAGCCGGGCTATCATGATAGATCGTACACTCTGCAGAGGTTTCGCCCTTTTCCCACCAGTCGCGTAAAAGTTCAGAAGAACTTTGCACCCAACCAAGCACATCGACACTTCCGAGGTGTGACTGCATAGGGACGCTACGAGGCTTTCACAAGACACCCTAGCAAGTTAGTAGCCGCTGGAGTACTACAAGGTGGTGAGAACCTAGGCACCGAGATTGACTGACCCTCAGGGCGCAACGTGAGGGGGTCAATGGCGTCCACGCGCCGGCAAATCATGCCAACAAGTAAATGGCGCAACGTGCGGAGCTCCCCGCACTCACGGAGGCTCCCAACACGGGACTGGGTCTAACGGGACCTAGCCGACGGGGCTACCGTCCTCGGTGGAATCCGAAAACACCTCGCGCCTTGCCTCCTACAACGCCGTAGGCCACTCGGTAACCACTGCCAAGCTAGAGACGTACAAGCTACTCAACCAAGACCAGAGCCATTATAGTTCCGGCGGCGGCGACAGGCTCCCAGGTTGCCGCTTTTACGAACCAGTCCTTAGGGAGAGACACTGGGGCCAGGCAAAACACACAAGCCCCAGCTCCCTGATCATGGTTCGCTTGGAACGCGCCGAGTCATTTTACGGTGCCCAGCCCCCGAGCATGCGAGGGTCTTGGCCTGGTTCCCTTGGAACGCGCCGAGTCATGTTACGGCGCCCAGCCCCCGAGCATGCGAGGGACTTGGCATGGTTCGCATGGAACGCGCCGAGGCATTTCACGGCGCCCAGCCCCCGAGCTTGCGAGGGTCTTGGCATGGTTCGCTTGGAACGCGCCGAGTCATTTTACGGTGCCCAGCCGAAGATTTGTATTTAATGAGAGACTATGAGCTTTATTTATTTTAATTTAAGTAAATCCATGTATAAATAATGAATACAAATTATATTTTGACCCTTAGAAAAGACGAAGTAAACTTAGTCATATTTTAATTATAAATATTCAAGTATAATTTTCTAAAAAGCAAGTTTTAATATTAAGGTTGTAGTGGACCATTAATACAAGTTTAACAGTTAAGTAAAGGTGACAGTAGTTGCGCCTAGCAAAATACTACCCGTATGCAAAAACCCATAGGAATACAAGGACAGGGAAATAAATGCTAGGTACAACCTTAAAGGTAAACAGTATTAAACACATGCGTATGTAATGAACAGTGTATTAAAAGAGTGAGTAGGTAGCAAGGATTGTCCGTGCTATAACTTGCCTCAAATCCAGTACAATCATTCAGTCTTCGGCTCTTGATCGTCAAACTCTTCTCCTTGAAATCTCTTGATGGCACTCATCTACTCGCAGCAATCATAGCTAAACAAGCAAGCAAACAATACAACTAAGAACAATACACCAATCAGAGGAAAAGCTTCAAAAGAGTGTGCTAAGGGATGGGGCTTGGTTCGATGGTCACGTGAGCGCAAGAATCACTGAAAATAGAGCAGCGGTTGGAAAGATACCGCTACAGGAAGATTTGTATTTAATGCAAGACTATGTGCTTCATTTATTTTAATTAAATAATACCATGTATAAATTATGAATACAAATTATATTTTAATCTTTAGAAAATACGAAGTAAACTTAGTCATATTTTAACTATAAATATTCAAGTATAATTTATTCAAATTAAAACATTAACTTGAAAAGAAGCATGTGAGAGCAACTAATTGAGTAACTTTATGAACCGTGTTGAACTAATCAATATTATGATAGAAACACATTTATGTCGATATTAATCAATATTAATGATTATTTATGAAAACTCGAATTGTAACTCTAATTTGCTTTTAATTTGGAAAAGCTGGTTAAATAATAAGCATTAATCAATTAATATTTATTCCTGAAAAACCGAAGTGAAACTTAATTGTATTTTATTCAGAAATCTAATGAATAATTATTGATCATGTTAACATTAATATGAAAAACCGCATATCCTTAATTAAATTTTAATTAAGAAAAGATATTTAGATAACATTTATTTAACTTACTATTAAATAAAATTCAGAGATATGTCACATGATAAATAACAGTACTAGATCGTAGTTTAAGTTGATATGAAGCTAACGCGACAAGAACGGGTTGAATCGGAGCTAAAACGTGGATTTTATGGGCTAAACAAGATTGCAGGGGGTTTTCTGAAAGATTGCCAAGACACCAGAACTGAACAAAGGATTACAAGATCTGTCGGGGTTCTTTTCGCAAAACAACCTTCCCCTTCCTCTGGTCACACAGGGGAGTTCGCCGGCGCTCGGGCGGCTTGGCTCGCCGGCGTTAGGGTGGAGGGGGAACTCGGGTGACGCGCGCAACAGAGAAAGAACGATGAGGGGAACGCGATGGAGTTGCTCACCGACGGCGGGGACACACGCAGGCGGCCGGATTGGCCCGTGGCGGAAAACAGTGGCCGGCGGCGGCGGCTCACGCGGGGAAGCTCCTCCAGTGGTCGAACGACGACGAGAGCCGGCGGTGTAGACGCGGCTCGACGCGAGGAAGCTCGAGGTGAGGTCCTCTTGCCCCGTGGATCGTCGGAGATGTCGAATCGGCGGCGATGTCCGGCGGTGCCGCTCGGCTTCATGTGGAGAGGGGTGCTCCGGTAGCGGGTCGGCGACGGGAAGTGGCGGCGAAGCCTTGGCTTGGCACGGAGAAGCTCGGGGCGGTCTTGGCTTCGTCCGTCGTCGTCCGAGGTGGTGGCTCGACCGGCAATGGCGCCGGCGGCGCTTCCTGCTCCGACGAGCTCGCGGCGGTGGGGCTGTGCGGAGGGAGGAGAGGGCAGCGGTGCTGATGCCGAGAAGCGATGGCGGCCAGCGGCTTATGTAGGGCCGAAGGAGCGCGGGCGGAGCTCGGATGCCGAGGTGAAAGGAAGGCAGCGGCGCGGCGGCGAGAATCACGGCGGCGGCGGCGCTGTTTGCCGCGGGGGCGAGCGGGAGCCTGCTCAGAGCGGCGTGGGCCGCGCGCGAGCTGGGCCGAGCGGAGCTACTGGGCCGGCTGCCAGAGAGAGGGAGAGAGGAGGAGGGGGGTGTGGGCCGGCTGGGCCGCGCTGGGCCGAGCGGGGAGAAAGGGGAAGGGGGAAAGAGGAGTGGGCCGGCTGGGCCGAAAGTGGAGCGGGGAGAAGGCGGGCCGCGGAAAAAAAGAAGAAAGAGAGGAGGGGCTGGGCCGGACCAGAAAAGAAGAAAAGGGGGAGAAGATGGACCAGGGAAAAAGTTCAAGGAGCAAGGGTGAACTATGGGCTTAAAAACTTTTCTATAGCTCCAAACAAAGTGATTCAAATTTTGAATTTAAATAAATTTAAATTCTTGTTTGAATCACAAGCGATCAAAACTCAATGCAACCAGCATGAATGCAACACACTCGAAATTTAAACCTATATTGATTTAATTTAATTTAGAAAAACAATTTTTCCTTTATTAAATTCCCTGTAAATTTTATAAAGCTTGAAAAATTTTAGAAAATTGAGAAAAATATTGTATTAATTGCGTTGAAAATTCACATCCCAAAATCCGAAAATTTTGGGGTGTGACACTTATCACATCGATCTGATAGGATACTACCAGATACCAGCAGTACCGGTGTGCTTCAGAAGGCGAAGGCTACTCCTTGGAGTAGCATCATGTCGATTAAGTGCATAGAACTTTATTTATTGATACGGTAAAAAATTAAATAGGAAAGAGAGGGGAGTTGTACCTTGTGCAATATACAGCTTTAACTCAGTATCTTATGTTTTGATACAAAATCTAATCCGGGGTTCACTCTCACTAATACCACAATAGTTGAGACCTCATAAAACAATAATATGATACTAGGAATTGGAGGTGTTGTCTTTAGACAGCAAACTAATACCACAATAGTTGAGACCTCATAAAACAATAATATGATACTAGGAATTGGAGGTGTTGTCTTTAGACAGCAATTTAATGATATTTATGTGGCTGGGCAGTTTTGTATACAACGTCACGATACTAGATGAAAAGGAATTTTTCCTATATATAGGAAGTAGTATCCATTAGGTCAGTCTCAGTACACAGTTTCACTACACGATTACCTAGACCAGAAACTAGGTAGCTAAGTCAATAGAGTTTTATGGTGATGAAACTCCTCTCGCATACCATAAAATTCTCCCTTCTCTCTTTTACTACATCAGCACATTTAATGTCATAAAACTCCCGTTGAGATAAGCCTTAGGGCATGTACAATCCACAGACAGCAGCTGTCTGTTTGTTGCCACATAGATCAAATGAGCTGATGTGGCCATCATTTAATGAGGAAAGAGAGTGTTGATGTTTATTATCTCGTCTACTGTTTTGGCTCGTGCTCCCATGCAAAACATCAGAAACCAGAGTGCGTATTTATTATCACACAGACAGCAGCTATCTAAACTATTGTAGAGCTGACTATTTAAATGTCTGTATGTGTTAAATAGACAGCAGCTGTCTAAACTGTTCCCCACAGACAGCAGCTGTCTTTTTGTTACCACATAGATCAAATGAGCTGATGTGGCTATCATTTAATGAGGAAAGAGAGTGTTGCTGTCTACTATCTCGTCTACAGCTTTGGCTCGTGCTCCCATGCAAAACATTAGAAACCAGAGTGCGTATTTATTATCACACAGACAGCTAAATAGACAGCAGCTGTCTAAACTATTGTAGAGCTGACTATTTAACTGTCTATATGTGTTAAATAGACAGCAGCTGTCTAAACTGTTGTACGTGCTCTTAGGAGCACTAAAGTAGGACCTTTCTTCACCGAAGTATCTCCAGCAATTTTCTAATAAATGTTTCCCAAATGAGATGTCCCCATATTCTATTATGTTTATTGGGGAGAGCTGCTTTTGCGATTTCCTAGTAATTCCTAGGGCCAACTCTCTCTCTCTATTTGGACAGAGTTACGGGTGGATTATTGGTTTATCCTAATAATTATTCGAAAAGAGAAAGATAATAGAGTTTTGTTGCCGAACTATTTTTGCACCAACTCCAATGCCACTACAGGAGATCTTCACATCCGCACCAGTTGGTAACGGGTTTTAGCACCGGATTCCCAACCGGTGCTAACCTTCCGGTGCTAAAGGGTGGCACCTTTAGCACCGGGTTAAATAACCGGTGCTAAATGTGCACCTTCGTCAAAAAATATGTGCGTTGCTGCAGGGATTTAAACTCAAGACCTCTTGACTCGCGCGTACGCACCTAACCATCTCACATACGCAGCGCATGTGATAGGATAGAAGATGCGTTCCTTTTGAAGTAGCATGCGACACCCCCTTTAGCATCGGGTCGTATTTACCGAGCAGTGCTAAAAGGTCTGTTACGACCCTGTGCTAAAGGGGGAGCACCTTTAGCACCGGTTGGTAACAATAACCGGTGCTAAAGGTGATTTTTAGCACCGGTTGGTGTCCGAGGGCGCCCCAATTTTACACCCGGCGCTAATGTTACATTAGCACCGGATCTTGAGTGCACCGAGGCATATGAGAGGGGTGGATGTGAAGATCTCTGGTAAGTTGGATTAGGGAATGGGGTCTGTTGGAGATACTCTTAGAGAGATAAAATGATGTACCACTAAATTCAGTAATCAGTGTAAGTTTTAATTTTGGTGTATGGTCATGTAAAAGATCTTTAGGCAACCTAACACTACAGATTTGCAGTATTTTTCAAGTTTTTTTCATTGAATAGCTTGCGGTTAGGTGGGGGGAGGGGGATCGCCTTTGTAATCTCAAATAGCCGAGAGTTTTTAGTCTAGGATACTCCGTATTTTTTAGACCAGTTTTAATGGGGTTTTTATGTATTAAATTTATTGATGTGATAGAGAAGAGAGAAAAGAAGAATTTGATGGCATGTGAGATGAGCTTTCATCCCTACGAAACTTATTTGACTTGGTTACCTAGTTTCTAGTTTTATAACTGTGTAATAAAACTGTACACTAAGACTGACCTTAATAGTTGTGTGCTAAGTGGTCGGCGTTTTCTTTTGTTGGAAATTGCCGGCCAAGAATTTGTTGCTGCTAATTTGATTCCCCCTAGGAAATCGCCGGCTAAGGATTCATTGTTGCTAATTTGATCCCCCTAGTAGTTGTTGCTGATTTGACCTATATGAAAGAAATCAATACCTGTGGTAGGAAAATGTCAAATATGTTGCTGTCTATTCACTCCATCCTATAAGGAGTGTAATTCTGAGATTAAAAAGGTCCCACAAAATAATATAATTTTAGCAGCAACTACCTATTTTATTTTTTAAAATAGATAACTAACAATCTTTATACCTAAATTAGTGGGATAGAGAGAGTTGTTAAAAATAATATGGTCTTTTACCAACTATACTAATTTATCTAAACAAAACTAGAATTACATTTTGCATAGGACAGAGAGAGTAAGCACTAATTGTTGCATATACTACAAATGATCTCAATACTTCGATAGTATTCGGTGTTGTTAGTCGTTCCCTTTCTGGGAGAACACCGCCGGCAGTCAACTCCAGCTGGGTTTGCATGTGACGATGTGTGATCACCCATGACGTCTCGTTGATCGCCAAACAACTTATGCATCATTCTTGCTTGACCTTATTGCAGCTCTGCATGACTGCACTAGCTAAAGAATGAGGCAGAGTTCGCGGCGAAGTACAATGATTCGGTGGTTAACACGTCGTGGTGTGAGAACGGTAAGTGTAATATATGCTTGATTTTATCCTTTTGACACCGCTATTCGCTAATGAACAGGGCAGAGTTCCTATCGAGAAGACGAGAAGTACGACTAATCAGTGATTAACTCGTCGTGATGTGAGTACAGCGTGCACAGCTACTGGCATGATCTCTCGTCGGTACTCGGCTACTGGCCTTAAAATCTTACAACTTGGTGTGTGAGCACTTGGACTTGCAGCGCTAATAACGCGGCGGGCAAGGAAACATGGGCGCCGCTACAAAACTGATGTCGGGGATTCATATATCTCTCGTGTATCAGAACTCGCTCTAAAGAATCACAGGATTGCATGCATATCCCCGTTCACGGTATTGTGAACAAGGTATGTACCTAACTCCGAAGTCAGAACCAGCTAGCTGGAGGCCAAGACCAGACAAAAGCTCAGGCATGTGTTCATTTGTAAGTATCGATCTGTTCGAGAGAGAGTGTCACCTTATCTACCTAGCTTACATGTATATCACTTCGCACACTCCACGAATATCATAAAGAATCTCATCATCTACTTCGTGTATGCTCATTATGCTTTGGTCAAAGATCCACAATGAACGGAGTAATTTTATCAGACAGTTCGTGAAGCTTGCAACTGATACCATTATATATTTATATATATACTTAAATCAAAGTACTTGCTAGATATTATAATTTTATAACAGGTAACGAAATATTAAAAAAGATTTAGTTGTAGCAAAACTTCCATGGTAGACCGGTTAGAACGTTAAACTCTATAAATCGTTGAAACTTCCATTCCGTTCCAAGTTCAAAGCATGATACTTTATTAGAACAAAATATAGTAAAAGTCTACCACTGTGGTTGAGTATTTTTTTTAAACCTCTACTATTGCAAACTGGTTCATCGGGGAAATCTGTATGTGCCTTCGTATTGGATGATTGCATCTTCCTCTTCTTCTTTTTATGCCATTTGATAGCTTGGTATATATGCCTGTGATGTGCGCACCAGCACACTGTCTTATTCTTTCAGGTTATATGACAGTTGTTTTCGTCGGACGCGCAAGGACCAAGTGGGACGAGACGAGAGGCGCGACGAACCTGCGCGGGTCATCCAGTTCACGGGTGGTTATAAGCAAAGGGTAGGCATCGGTTCCTTGCTTCCATCTCCCCTGTCAGATAATGATGAACACTCGTCAGCACCACAAGCTTACGCAATTGGTCATGAGCGCACCGTCGTATCTTATCAGGCCGGGTACATTGGTGTCGTCTAATAGCCGGTCTCATGCAGTGACACGTAATCTTAAGACGACTTATTAGACAACCTATACAATGAGTTGTTATTTTGGTTATCTTGTAGTAATACAATATCCCTTAATTTATCAAAAAATAAAGAAATACTATTGGTTGCATGGCAATAAAACTCATACAACGGTGGAGGAGTTGTCTCGTAGTCCTAAAATTTAGCTCATGAGGCGGTTGTTTCGCGAAGCAACGACCTCTTTCTCTGACCTCGCTCTCTCTCCTCTACGTCAGCAAAAATCCTACGTGGCACTGCATGAGACGACATATGAGACCGCTGACGTGTAGCAATATACCTACCCTCAGTGTGCGTGCTATTTGGTGTGTGTTTGGTTTGTAACTAAGGGCGTGATTGGTTTCATGTTCAGGGCAGCCTGCATCGCATCCCGTGAACCAGACACAGTTGAGATGGGCTAGATGCATGCATGACCTTGGTGTTTGGTTGCATAGGTATGCAGATACAAGATGAATGAGCGAATGTTCGGTTACTTTGCATCTCGCATGCGCCCTCACCTCACGCGTACGAGCCAGGCCGCACAGAAACGTGTTTCATTTTCGTTCCTGGGGAGCGAGGCTTGCCAGAGCTTTTTGCATGCCAAGGGCCAGGCCCAGCTAGCTATCCAGGCAACCAATCGCCCGCGTCCTGTATCCCACCGGCTAAGCTGAGCCACATACAACTAACCATAATATTCTGAGGTGCGCAAGTGGAACATTCGTGGCCCTATGGTTTGTACCCAACCATTTATCATCACTAAGCTCCAAGGTTGCAGTGATTAGTTTTATGGAACTAGTCCGTCGTCGTCACATTGATTTCTCACATCAGGATCTCTGGTCTGCTCGCTCATATTCAAAGCCGTTTGGGACGCCGACACGGATTATAAGGTGAAGTTTGCCTACGAAAATATGATATTTCTAGAAAAAGGTAATCAAATATTTTTAAAATTATTTTTTATTGTAAATATAGGTCTGATCCATTTGGCATTTGCAGTAGCAAGCTTTTGCTCCTGCATGTTGCAGCTAGAAATAGCGTGTTTATAAGAGCGGGCCTCGAGCTGCCACTACAAATCCCCTCAGTCGGTTTGTAAGATGGTCTGGTAAATTGATTTTGTAGAGTGGGTAACAGCATGATTCATTCCTGAATTTACAGTGGCGGTCGCTACCATCATTTGTTAAATTCTTTTTCTCCTCAACAAATTTTTGAAAATTGTTTTACCGCTCCTATCAAACTTTTGTTGCTGCCAATTTAAACCTATCAAGTTAGTATGGGACTAAATCTCAAAGAATATTAAAGGTAAACATAATTTAAGCATATGTTTTTAATGCAAACTACTAGACAAAAGAATATATCCATCCTTTGGTAATATAGAACATATAAGCGTTGTTTGAAAGAAAGAAACGAGAAGTTAATATCTATTGTTGGTTAAAGTTTCTTCATGATGATGTACATGTATGTGTGTATATATATATAGGTAACTGCTATTTAGTATCCAGCACGCGGCGGCCTGCTGCCCTCCGGCGAGATCCCAGGACCGTAAAAATAAAAGCATGATTTTACTCCTTGAATACTAGTAACCGCGTCCGATTCACATATGCATGCATGCACACATAAAAGCAAATTCACGCATGCATTAATTGCATTTAGATTAATTACTTAATCAACCATGCATGCATGCATGCACAGCCCCACAAAATAATTTGACGAGGAATACTATTCCCATGTATCTACACATATAAAGGACATGCATGTCTCCTTTTGATTTCTCTCCCCTTCTTTCCCAGTCGACCATTGTGAGGACTGCAAACCACCCATGTACCAGATGCGCATCGTCACCTCTTCTGGCGAATTTCATTCACCTTGTACTGGGTGGCCACATGCAGCTAGGCGGTGGTGCCGCCTGGTGTCCGGCGAGGCAGCCTTCCGCACTGCACGCCGCAGACCCCGTGGATCATCCTCATTCATCCTCGTTCCCCTACAGCCTCGCCATTGGCTCCCTTGATTCAGGTCCCTGATCACTTTAACAATGGCTTTTTCATGAACCTATGGTAATACTTTGTTGCGAATTTTTCATGGATTCTGTCCTCCAACAGCGGCAAACGTTGCCGGCGGCGAAACACAGGTGCGATGGGCACCAGCGGCGCAATCCAGGCCTAGAGCTCCAGACACCACGATCATTCCCCGGATCAGGATCTGCAGGTTATGTCCCCATTCTCTCTCTTGATTTTAAATGTACACAGGTACACATCGTTAGGAATTCATGGTTTTTTCCTCTCGTTTTATGTAGAGATGGAGAAAACCACATGAGCCGCGGAGTTTAGCACTGGTCTACACAAAAACAAAAACATATGTGCGCGTGTGATGTGTAACACCCAAAATGCTCAATTTAAAATTTTTGGCATTTAATTAATTATTTAATGCTTTCACCTATTTTATAAAGGCTAAATAATAATTTTCTAAAGTTTAAAATCAAAAATAAGTGATAGAAACATTTATTGTTGCATTCATGCTGCTGCATTTATTTTTGTATTGCTTGTGATTCAAACAAGAATTTAAATTTATTTAAATTCAAATTTGAATCACTTTGTTTGGAGCTCTAGAAAAGTTGTTAAGCGCGAGTCCACTTTTGCCCCTGAATTCTTCCCCCGGGCCATTCTTTCCCCCTTTTCTTTCTCTAGTCCGGCCCGGCAGCTCAGCTCGGCCCAAGTGCGTCAGCGCCGCCAAAGTCCATTCTCCCCCCCCTTCTTCTTCTCTCCGGCCAGGAATCGCCCTCCCCTCTCTTCTCCGCTCGGCCCAGCAACGTGCGCTACGGCCCGCCAGCGCGCACCTGCCCCGCGGCCACTGCCCGTTTCAGCCCGCGCCAGCTCAAGCCGCAGGCTCAGCAGCCCCGCTCCGCACCGGCCCACTTCTCCTCCCTCCCTCTCACTGCCACCTGGGGTCCGCACGTCAGGGTCACCCCCCCCCCTCCTTCCTCCTCACCCATCCCCCTCGAGCCATCCCGAGCCCGCAAACGCCTCCACCCGCTTCGCACCGCCGCCATTGGCGCCACCCGTCGCCGCCGCTCGTCGCCCACCACCCTGGCCCTTCTCCGGCCGATTCGACCACACCAGTAGCTTCGCGACAAGGTAACGAAGCTAACCATATCGCCCTCGGGCTCGATTCCACCCTGCACCCCATCTAATCCCTCGCCGGCCACCTTGCAGCTCCGCCGTGATCCAAGAACTTGCGCCGCCGCAATCGATCTCGCCGTCCGTCGTCACTCCGTCCCAAGCAGCTGCGCCAAGAGCTTCGCGTGGTGGTGAGAACTCTCCTGAGCCTCTTCTTGCTCCCTTTAACACTCTGAAACCCCGTCTCCAACGCTCGCCGCCGCACGCCTCCGCCGTCCGCCGTGGTCAGCCACCGTCGTCGCAAACCCGACGACTTGAACCCCCCAGATCGGTTCGCCATGCCGCCCTAGTGCAGTAGGGCTCAACCCCGTCCCAAACCAAGGTCCCTAGCGCCTTCTAAGCCCCGCTCCGGCGAGCCGCCGCCGCCGGCCGAGCGGCGCTGCCGTTCCCCGAGCCGCCGGCGACCCCTTCAGCCCCCGGATCCGATCGCAGTCGTCCGATCGAGATCCGACGATCCGCGCGCGTCCCCGCTTCAAGTCAAACGGAGTCAATACCGGTCAAAGCGGTCAGCTCCGCGCGTTTTGCTAAAGAGCCCTCCTAGTTTCCCTTTATCAACCCGCGGTCCTTTTTAATTCAAAAATAATTACAATTAGGTCCTGTTTTATTCGTTTTAGCCCCTGGAAATTTTAAAATTTTGCCAGCAAGCCCCCGAACCTTAGAAACGCTATAACTTTCACGTTTTAGCTCCGATTTGCGTGATTTTCGCGCTCATGTGTTCGTAGCGAAGCGTAGATTATTTCTAGCTCCTGTTTTTGTACTGTTCTCACTGTTTGGTGTACTGTTCTGATAGTATTACTTTTGTTTGTATGTAATGATTGCTTTGGATGCGTGCGTGATGATCGTGTCCAGTTGGTGAGCCCGTAGCGTTGGACTTCGAGTACGTTGAGGACGTGCCGGAGCAAGACTTGCAGCAGCAGCCGTACTCCGAGGAAGGCAAGTTATAGCACGGACAATCCTTGCTACCTACTCACTGTTTTAATACACTGTTCATTACATACGCATGTGTCTAATATTGTTTACCATTAAGGTTATTCCTAGCATTTATTTCCATGTCCTTGTATTCCTATGGGTTTTTGCATATGGGTAGTATTTCAATCAAGCTGAAGGGACGACAACTGAAGCTATCAGAGTGGTGAGCCAGTTCTCGGATGTGTTCCCTGACGAGTTGCCAGGTATGCCTCCAGAACGAGATGTTGAATTCGTTATTGAACTAAAACCTGGCACTGCACCTATAGCCAAGAGGCTGTATAGGATGGGAGCTCCGCACGTTGCACCATTTACTTTCTTGTTGGCATGATTTGCCGGTGCGTGGATGCCATTGACCCCCTCACGTTGCGCCCTGAGGGTCAGTCAATCTCGGTGCCTAGGTTCTCACCACTTTGTAGTACTCCAGCGGCTACTGTCTTGTTAGGGTGTCTTGTGAAAGCCTCGTAGCGTCCCTATGCAGTCACACCTCGGAAGTGTTGATGTGCGTGGTTGGGTGCAAAGTTCCTTTGAACTTTTACGCGACTGGTGGGTAAAGGGCGAAACCTCTGCAGAGTGTACGATCTATCATGATAGCCTTGCTCAGGGTCACGAGCGGCCTGGATCCTTTTTGATTAGAATACGGTATTTATTTATGCTTAATGTCACTTACACTTTATTAATTGGGTTGCAACCGGGTATTTATTCACATGTAGCAACCAACTAAAAGTGCTAATGCAGTTAAGCCAGTGTCTAGCCTCTTTGAGCCTTCATAAACCCGTGCTATACTTGCTAAGTAATCTCATTACTTACACTTGCTGTTATTACTATTTTTTGGGCAAAATCCCGGACGGGTAAGAGATTGGAGTCAGGCTGATTATGCTGTGGAGTTTCCAGAGGATTTGCCGTACTTCTGAGTTCGCGTTCTCCCAGTCAGAGTCCCTGTGGGATTGCGGCTACACTTAGAGAGAGTTATTAGTCTTCCGTTGTCCATGTATTTCATTTATGCAAACTCTGATGTATTCGCTACTTTATGTTGAGAATTAAGCATTGTACTCTGATTTTTACCATATTTGTTCGCTATATGTGTCTGTGGACTTCCTAGGCACACATTTGGCCACATTCGGGTTTTGAGTAAATCCGGGTGTGACATGATGTCTGATGGAATCATCAGTGATGCCGCCCTCTGCTACTAAAATATTACTGATTTTTTGTCGATGAAAGTATCTTCGTAGCCGTCTCAGCTTTTCCCATGTCAAGAATTCCAGCGATGCATATGATTTTTATTTTGCCAAATTGTTTGTATATGGATTCAGATTTTGTTGGGATGTGTAGAAAATTAATTAATTGCTACTTGAGTCTGTGATTTTTTCACTTATTACTATTCCAAACATTGGATCATTACTGCATGTTATGGTTCAGTCTGTGTCCAAATTCTCTACGGTTCTCTACGGTTCTTATACAACACTCGAAATTTACTCTAATTTTGATACTGCCGAGCATGCAAGCCTTTAGCAAGCCACCAGTTTTGCAAGTTGCATATAAATTACGTTTTTTTGAAGTTTGGAGTAATTTTTTGGAGATTAAGGGAGTAATCAATAGGAATACTCCTCTAGCCAATGGAAAATTACTCCTGACTCTAGGATTATACAACACTCGAAATTTACTCTAATCTTGGTACTGCCGAGCATGCAAGCCTTTAGCAAGCCTCTAATTTGCAAATTGCGTATAAATTATGGTTTTTTGAAGTTTGGAGTAATTTTTTGAAGATCAAGGGAGTAATCAATAGGAATACTCCTCTAGCCGATGGAAAATTACTCCTAACTCTAGGAAAATGCGGCCATCTAATATGCAATATTATTCTCTAATATTATTAAAATACTCATCTAAAACAATATGGAGTAATTAGTGAAAGAAACAAGGAGTAATTAGTGAAGAAGACACGAAGTACTCCTAAAAATTGAAAAATACTTCTTTTGTGAAATGAAAAATACGCTTCTAGTCATTATAATACTCATGTTGTCCTGACGTAGTAAATAGTATACATCTGGAATCTCCCTCTCTGTGCAATTTTAAATTAATAAGAACAATAAAGCTTCCATGCAGGTGTGGCATGCACTACGTGTCAAAGAGATGAGGCAGGTTACGATGGCATGCGGATATTATTATTCTAAAAAATCTCGCCCATGCTAGCCTGAGCATGCAAGCATTAACTGTCACCTGAAAATTGAAATCCCTCTCATTTAGCTACAGTTTACGTCAACCGCAATGGACCTTCCATGTATGCTGCATGCACCGCATGTCGTTAAGATCTTTTTGGATCCGGATACACATCGCGAATGAAACTATTACTTTTCCTTCGGTCCGCCTCCACCAACATTGCTGGATGCCCATTGCGTTGTGTTGCTGCTCCTGCTACGGCAAGGCGCCGGTGAAGAAGTTGGAGCAAGCACCGTTTCACAAGAAAAAGATGGCGACTATCCTACGGCAGCGGCGCAACGTTCGACGCATCCTCCTCTGGCTCTGAGCCATACTCACAGAGAACTCCAAGATAAGCTGCCAGAAACTACCTTACAACGCACGGCAAAGCCCTGCATACGCAGGGCAAAGAATTTGTCGTGCGTTTTTTATCGTGACGCACGGCAAAACCAGCACAGCAACCATTGGCATGGTAACGAGGTTTTGCCGTGCGCTTTTTTATCGCACGCACGGCAAAATTCTTTGCCGTACGTTTTTTACGGCATACGGTAAAAAAAGTAAGAGACGGCATCACAGTTGTAAACGGCGCAGTGACGACACCTTCGTCGTGCGTCACTACAATCGCAACGCAGGTATTACTCATTCTCGAAAATTACAGATCTGATCCTGCTTTTGTTTGTTTGATTTGAGGCTGTCTAGTATCATGGTCCATCTTGGATAGGTTTAGTTTTTCAGATCTAGGAGTACATATTTTTTGGTTAGTTTCATATATTTTAAGCTTTATTGTCGTTGTTGGCAGAGCATGGTACAGAACCCTATAGCATTACCAATGGTACATTGCACAATGAGCAGCTACACTCTTGGTTGGTGACTTCAAATATATGCGTTTGTGAAGATTAAAGAAGCTAGCAATCTTATTTTTATTGGTCATTGTACTAAAACATGCCATATCTACGATATATTACCCATCAATTAAACAATACTCCCGAAAGTACATCTGACAAAATACTCCCAATAATTTGAAAATATACCCCGCTTCTCAGTTGGAAAACACGCCTGACAATTGGGAAAAAATACTCCACTAGTCAACTGAAAATACTCCTGACATTTTGAAAATAATTACTCATCTACTCAGTTAAAAATACTCTTGGCCATTGAGAAATACTCCTTCTCAAATGGAGAAAAAAATACTCCACTAGTCAACTGAGAATACTCCTGGAATTTTAAAAATAATTACTCATCTACTCAGTTTAAAATACTCTTGACCGTTGAGAAATACTCCTTCTCAATTGGGAAATACTCCCGACATTTTGAAAGTACTCGTGATAGTTTAAAAAAATAGTTTTGTCAACTGAAAAAACTAATGACACTTTAAAAAACTCCTGATATTTGTAAAAAATATTCATATTTTCAACTGACAAAAATAATCTAGTCAACTGAAATGTACCCACGACGTTTCGACAAATACTCTTATTGAAAATTGAAAATTACTCTAGATAATTTAAAAATACTCCTATATTGTCTGCTAACTACCCGATACAGGCAAAGTAACAGACGTAAAATTACTCCCAATCACAAATGCATGAGTTACATTACTCCCAATAGTCTCGCACACGCATCTTCTCAAAAAAAAATCTGGCCCACGCCAGCAGGTGCTCATCCAAAACTTAATTAACTGCCTCCTCAAATCCCTCTATCCTAAGAAGTTAACTGCACAATGGACCTTCCATGCATGGCGCAAGGACTGCATGCTTGATAGATTTTGCATGACGCATACACAATCCATGGACAAATCTGTTACTCCCGCCAATGCATTGGTGGATGCTCCTTGCGTTTCTGCAGCGGCTAGGGGATGGCGCCGGTGAAATCTGTCAGAGCTCGGCGTTGTCATCGTCTTTAGCTAGTCTTAATGCCCACTTGTCACACCCGGATTTTCACAAAAACCCGACTGTGGTCATATGTGTGCCCAGGAAGTCCACATACACATATAGCAAACAAATATGGCTGAACTGAAGCATTCAACGAGGATATAGCCTTGGAAGGTGCTCCCCCACTTGGAAGGATTCCCCGCCGCCGCCGGACCTTCCTTTCTCCGGCAACGCACTCCCCGGCGCCCTAGACCCCCTAGCCCCTATATAAACCGACCCACCGAGCCCCTCGGTCACCACCAAGTCCCCAAGCCGAGCTCCAACACCACAACCTCTCCTTCCCCCGCAGCCCGAGCGCCGCCGAGCTCCAAGCTCCGCCGCCGCTCGCCGTCCCACCTCTCTGGTCCTATTCCGACCGATTCCCCGCGTCAGGAGCATCGCCACGAGGTAACGAAGCTCCCCATTGTCACAACCGGATTTACACAAAAGCCGAATGTGGCCATATGTGTGCCCAGGAAGTCCACAGACACATTTAGCGAACAAATAGGGTAAAATCAGAGTACAATGCTTTATTAATCTCATCATAGCGTAGAGTTTACATCAGAGTGCTTCAAAAATAAATTCATGGACAGCGGAAGACTATACATCTCGCTAGCGTAGCCGCAATCCCACAGGGACTCTGACTGGGAGAACGCGAGCTCAGAAGTACGGCAAATCCTCTGGAAACTCCACAGCATAGTCAGCCTAACTCCAATCTGTTACCCGTCCGGGATTTTGCCCAAAATAATAACAACAGCAAGTGTAAGTAACAGAATTACTTGGCAAGTATAGCACAGGGGATGAGGCAAAGGAGGCTTGACACTGGCTTAACTGCACTAGCACTTTTAGTTGGTTCGTTTTAATCATAACTACTACTTTAGATAAATCCCAGTTGTATCCCAAATTAATTAATGTAAGTCACGGTGCGTCGGGACGACGGCGGCCGGCGGGGCTTGGAGCTTGGCGGCTCGGGCGGAACTGGTGGAAGGGCGGCGGCGCTAGGGTTGGGCGAATGGTGGAGGGGAGGAGGCAGGGGCTCTGGCGCAGTCGATAAGTAGGCGCGGGGGAAGGCGGCCTCGGCGTGCGGGTCAACCGCGGCAGGCCAGCGCCATTAGCGGCCGGGGGAAGAAGGGAAGGTGACGCAGGCTGGCGTCAGCGGCCTGGCCAGCGGGCCCGGCGTGGCGGTGAGAGAGAGGAGAGAGGTGGCGCGGCTGGCTAGCTGGGCCGATACGGGCCGCGGGGGAGGAACTGGGCCGGGAAAAGAAAAAGAAGAGGAGGAGCTGGGCTGGACCGGAAGAAGAGATGAGGGAGAAAAGGTGGACCAAGGAAAAAGTCCAGGGAGCAGAAGTGAACTAAGAGCCTAAAAACTTTTCTAGGGCTCCAAACAAAGTGATTCAAATTTGAATTTTATTATTTTTAAATTCTTGTTTGAATCACAAGCAATACAAAAATAAATGCAGCAGCATGAATGCAACAATAAATGTTTCTATCACTTATATTTGATTTTAAATTTTAGAAAATTATTATTTAGCCTTTATAAAATAGGTGAAACATTAATTAATTAATTTAAATGCCAAAAATTTTGAGTTTGAGTATTTTGGGTGTTACAGACATGATGGGAGTACGACTACAAGCTTCTCTAGGCCCTTTATGGATGGTTGATGACAAAGGGTGAGAAGAATGTGCAGAGTTCTCAATCGCTGAGACTCCTACACGGGACTGGGTCTAACGTGACCTAGCCGACGGGGCTACCGTCCTCGGTGGAATCGGAGATCACCCAGCTCCGTACCTCCCACAACGCCGTTGGCCCCTCGGTAACTACTGCCAAGCTAGAGACGTACAAGCTACTTGACCAAGACCAGAGCCATTATAGTTCTGGCGGCGGCGACAGGCTCCCAGGTTGCTGCTTTTATGAACCAGCCCTTAGGGAGAGACACTGGGGCCAGGCAAAACACACAAACCCCAGCTCCCTGGTCCATTATGTCAAGTATTAACATTTAAACAAGGTATTAATTGCAGCGCCTAGCATAATACTACCCATATGCAACGGCCCAGGAGGAGGAGAAGCTGGCCTGCAGGGGGGAGAGAAGATAGGAGGTGGCGCTGGGCCGTGGCGGTGTTGGGCCGGATTAAAGAAAGAGAAGAGGTGGCAAAAGCGAACCGGAAAAAGAGTTCAGGGAGCAGAAACGAACTATGGGCCTAATAACTTTTCTAGAGCTCCAAACAAAGTGATTCAAATTTGAATTTAAATAAATTGCTGTTGCGAGTCCTGCTCTGGGACGTCCTCAACGTACTCGAAGTCCAAAGCTACGGGCTCGCCGACTGGACACGTTCATCACGCAAGCATCAAAAACAATCATTACATGCAAACAAATTAATTCTATTAGAAACAGTACACCAAACAGTGGAAACAGTACTAAAACAGAGCTATAAATATTCTACGCTTCGCTACGAACACATGAGCGCGAAAATCACGCAAATCGGAGCTAAAACGTGAAAGTTATAGCGTTTCTAAGATTCGGGGGCTTGCTGGCAAAGTTCAGCAAGGTAAAACAAACCGGCAAAATCATGCAAAGAGATGGAAAGACGTTTCCCACATAGAGTCCAGTGCATTTCATATCTTTCCTCATCAACCCATAGAGTAGCATAAAACTGGGCAATGACTTCTTCATTGTATGGACACTCAAATGCCATCAACTTGTCCATATCCATCTCCACACATCGCTTGTATACATCCTCAACAACAGGCTTGAGCGGTGGTGGGAAGTTCCTCAGATATTTCCAGTCAACCCAATACATTGGAGTGCAAATCCGAGTCATCTGTAGGATCACAGACTCATACCAATCTGCATGGTGTGGAAGCCAAAACCGAGGATCACCCTTGAAGAGTTTGTATCGGATGCTCCTTGGATCCTCATGTTCACTGAACCTTAGAGGCTTCATGCTGTTTTTGGCTAACTTGAAATTGACCAAGGCATTGTCCTGAGAGTGACGGAAAGGAATGGCAGTGCTTATGAAATTCTGAGCAAGAAAGGATATGTCAATATCATCATTATACTGTGTCCCTGGTCCTTCTCCCTGGTTAGCTCTCTTGACTCTGGGACGAGGAGGAAATTTGCGCCCTTGCCCACTTGACTGAGCTCTTCCTCGAACAGAGCGAGAAGTTGTCTGTTTCTCTAAGTGCTTCCCCTTGCCAACTTCTCTAATCCCCCCTTCAGAGTTGGTGTCCGACTCAGAGGACGAACCACTAGGTGGGTGAAAGGAGCTTTTGGTGCGACCGGTACATGGGCGTGCCGTCAAAAAAATGCTCTTCTTCTGTGTGACCTTCTCTTTAACCATCTGACAAGATATGCAAGGATAAATTTAGAGAAAGGATCAAAGATTGGTAACTGAGTTGATAGGACAGAACTCGACTCGGTCGGATCTTCCGGCACTGCGTCGGAAGATCCGGGGTCCGGATCTTCCGGCCCATAGTCGGATGATCCGACAGAGTCGGGCCAAACCCTAAAAACTTAGGAACCGAAGATTTAGCCCACCAAACGACACGAGATCATAGAGAAGCATTCTAGGCATGTATATGATATGATTCACCAAGGGAAAACCACTAGAACTTCCTACATTGAGAGATCGGGCGAAGGGGATTTTGAATCAATACCGTTGAGATTTCCCACGAAAACTCCGGAAGATCCGAGAGGAATAGAGTCTTGGAGTGTTGGGGAATCAAAAAATGTCACTTGACGAAGAAATCCACGATCCAATCTTCAAATCGCCGTAAGGGGTGGAGTTTGGAAGAGAGGAGGCGTTGGTGGAGGAAGAAAGAAGGATGGGAGGAGTAACGGTTCGTTCCAGATAAATATATACGCGCACAGGTCGGAAGATCCGAGAGAGAGAGTCGGAAGATCCGAGGTGTCCAGAACCAGAGAGCAGCACCGGAAGTTCCGCCAGCTCCCAGGTCCGGAAGATCCGACATGTTATCGGAAGATCCGGCCTGATCGGAAGATCCGGAAGGATTTCAGAGAAAGCGAAGGGAGACAGAGCCGCCCGGAACTTCCAGGGGTAAGTTCCGGGGGTCTGTCGGAAGATCCGGTCCAAGCCCGCGCTGACCGGTATTGACTCGGTCAATGCGCACTCCGGGATCTTCAACGGCTGAAGCAATCCAGCTGGCCTCTTATGTTCTACCTTGACCCGCTGACATGTGTCGCATAATGCCACGTGAGTCGCCACATCACGCTTCAATCCGTACCACCAGAATCTATCCTTGATATCCTGATACATCTTAGTGCTGCCTGGGTGGATCGAATAAGTTGAGTCATGTGCCTCTCTCAGAATCATCTCTCTGATCTGCGCTATGTCTGGCACACATATCCTCTTTCCATGCCAAAGAGTTCCCTGCTCATCAACTCGGAATCCCGGGGCCTTGCCCTCTGCAACATTCTCCACTATCTCTCTGATCTTCTCATCCTGCAACTGACCCCTCCGGATATCCTGCTCAAGCGTGGGCTCTACGGCCATCTCTGTGATGCTGGTGACGAATCCCAGACTCATCTTCTCAAGCTCTCGGCTGAGTTCTTTAGGAAAACAGTGACCAGTGACCCTGTTCACATAACTTCTCCTGCTCAGAGCATCTGCCACCAAGTTGGCCTTTCCTGGGTGGTAGTGGATCTCCAGATCATAATCCTTGATCAATTCCAACCATCTGCGCTATCTCATGTTCAGATCTGTCTGAGTGAAGACATACTTGAGGCTCTTATGATCAGTGTAGATATCACACATGTGCCCAATCAAGTAGTGTCTCCAGATCTTTAGGGCATGTACCACAACTGCCAACTCCAAGTCGTGCGTCGGATAGTTCTGCTCATGCTTCCTCAGCTGCCTGGACGCATAAGACACGACTCTGCCCTCCTGCATAAGGACGCAACCCAGTCCAAGACGAGATGCATCGCAGTAGATGGAGAAACTCTTAGTCAAATCTGGCAATACTAGCACTGGGGCTGTAGTCAACCTCTTCTTCAACTCTTCGAAGCTGACCTGGCACGCCTCCGTCCACACAAACGGGGCATTCTTCTCTAGCAAAGCAGTCAGCGGCTTAGCAATCTTGGAGAATCCTTCAATGAACCGTCTGTAATAACCGGCCATCCCAAGGAAACTCCTGATCTCGCTCACATCCCGTGGCGGATTCCAGCTCAACACATCGCTGACTTTCTTCGGATCAACTGCCACCATTGGACAACACGTGCCCCAGAAAAGCCACTTCCTTCAGCCAGAACTCCCACTTGCTCAGCTTGGCGTACAACTGATGCTCCCGGAGTCTCTGGAGCCTTTGCAGCACCAACCTCAAGTGTTCTTCCTCATTCTTGGAGAAGATCAGAATGTCATCAATAAACACCACCACGAACTTGTCCAGGTAGTCCATAAACACGCTGTTCATTAGGTACATGAAGTATGCAGGAGCATTTGTCAGCCCAAAGGACATGACTGTGAACTCGTACAACCCGTACCGAGTAGTGAAAGCGGTCTTGGGAATATCCGACAGTCGGATCCTCATCTGATGGTAACCCGACCGAAGGTCTATCTTGGAGAACACACAAGCTCCTCTCAGCTGGTCGAACAGATCATCAATCCTCGGCAGTGGGTACTTGTTCTTGATGGTCACTTCGTTGAGGGCTCGATAGTCCACACACAACCTCTGTGTACCATCCTTCTTGTCGACGAACAATACCGGAGCTCCCCACGGCGAAGAACTCGGACGAATGTACCCCTTGGCCAGCAACTCGTCCAACTCCTTCTTGAGCTTTTCCAGCTCCTTTGCTCCCATCCTATACGGCCTCTTGGCTATAGGTGCAGTGCCAGGTTTTAGTTCAATAATGAATTCAACATCTCGTTCCGGAGACATACCTGGCAACTCGTTAGGGAACACATCCGGGAACTGGCTCACCACCCTGATATCTTAAGTCATTGTCCCTTCAGCTTGATTTGCTTGGCCTTGCTCTGAAGAACTGGCTGCCTGGTACTCCACCTTGTCACCGGACTCTGCTGTCAGCTGGATGGTCCTCGTAGCACACCTGATCACTGCACCGTACCTCCCACAACGCCGTTGGCCCCTCGGTAACTACTGCCAAGCTAGATACGAACTATCGGACCTGCCTTGAACTCTACCCCCCCTTATTATGATGGGAACATGGGGGCCCCGTAGAGTGGCCCGCTGTTCACCCCCCGGAGGGCTTACTAGCATAGTGTTCTTCATGGGTTTCAGGGCTATTAAATTCCTCTTCACAAAAGTAGCAGAAATGAAAGCATGCGAAGCTCCAGAATCGAATAGAATAGTGGCAGGGGTCGAATTAACAAGAAACGTACCCACAACAACATCAGTAGCTGCCTCTGCCATACAATGCCTCGAACGGTGCCACCGGTGTGGTTGAGCTTGCCCCGGACGGGAGTCTGCGGAACACGACCTCCCTGCTGCTGCCCAACTCTCTGAGTGCTGCTCTGACCGGTGGCACCCTGAACTCTGCGAGGACAAGCATTGGCATAGTGCCTGGGCTCGTCACAGTAGTAGCACTTCTGTCCTGTCACTGCAGGGCTGACTGGACCCGGACGCTGAACTGGTCTTGGTGGCACCTGGCTGCGCTGAACTGGACCCATCTGTAGCTGACTCTGAGGACGCTGCTGCTATGGCGCCCGAGGGAACTGAGGACGCTGCTGGTACTGGCCACGACTGAGCATGCCGGACTAGCCCTGGAAGCGCTGCTGGCCTCCCACCTGCTGACTCTGTGGGGGTGCGAAGCAAGGACGGTTGCTACTGCCCATCTGCTGCCCCTGGAGCTTCCTCTTCTTGTCCTCCATCTCACGGCGCTTGTGCTCCAACATCAGAGCGCCGTCCACCAGCTCGTGAAAGGTCGGGAACTTAGTGCACATCAGTTGGTACTGCAGGGCATCCTGCAGACCGTCACGGAACCTGGTCTGCTTCTTCTGGTTGGTGGCCACGTCTTCTGGAGCATAGCGGGCCAACGCGACGAACTTGTCACGATAAGCAGTGACACTCATCCCTTCCTGCTTCAGTGCCAGGAACTCCCTCTTCTTCAAAGTCATCAAAGCCTCTGGCACGTGGTGTGCACGAAAGCTGCTGCTGAACTGCTGCCAGGTGATCTGAGTACCGGCCAGGCGAGAGGTCTGGTATGAATCCCACCAATCCAACGCCGGCCCCTGAAGTTGCCCTCCGGCGTACAGTACCTTCTCTCTGTCATCGCACTGGCCGATGTCCAACTGTCTGTCCACTGCCTTGAGCCAATCGTCTGCCTCAAGGGGGTCGCTGGCCTTGCTGAAGATCGGCGGGCGTCCCTTCAGAAACTCGCCCCTCTTGTCACTGGGCGGTGCAGCTGCCTGAGGGTGCGGGTTGTTCTGGTTCTGCTGGATCAGCCTCATGGTTTCCGCCATCTGGTGCATCATCTGAACCTGAGCATACATCAGCTGCTCAATGGTGGGGATCTGATGGTTCGGATTCAGGTTCGGGAGCGGATTCTGGTGCGGAGGCTGTCCGCTCGCATTGCCCCCGGGGTGAGCCATCTGATGGTCACTTCGTTGAGGGCTCGATAGTCCACACACAACCTCTGTGTACCATCCTTCTTGTCGACGAACAATACCGGTGCTCCCCATGGCGAAGCACTCGGACGAATGTACCCCTTGGCCAACAACTCGTCCAACTCCTTCTTGAGCTTTTCCAGCTCAGGTTTTTGAAAAAAAAAATCGTAGCTAATTAAAGTCATGGGGGTCTCCTAGTAATTTGTCAACCGTACTATCTAGGCTGCGTTTCTATAGTCAGCACGGCTCTGATACCAATCTACACCCGGATTTACACAAAACCCAAATGTGGCCATATGTGTGCCCAGGAAGTCCACAGACACATTTAGCGAACAAATAGGTTAAAATCAGAGTACAATGCTTTATTAATCTCATCATAGCGTAGCGTTTACATCAGAGTGCTTCAAAAATAAATTCATGGACAGCGGAAGACTATACATCTCGCTAGCGTAGCCGCAATTCCACAGGGACTCTGACTGGGAGAACGCGAGCTCAGAAGTACGGCAAATCCTCTGGAAACTCCACAGCATAGTCAGCCTGACTCCAATCTATTACCCGTCCGGGATTTTGCCCAAAATAATAACAACAGCAAGTAACAGAATTACTTGGCAAGTATAGCACGGGGGATGAGGCAAAGGAGGCTTGACACTGGCTTAATTGCACTAGCACTTTTAGTTGGTTCGTTTTAATCATAACTACTACTTTAGATAAATCCCAGTTGTATCCCAAATTAATTAATGTAAGTCAGCATTAATCAGTAATAGATATCATCTTCTAATCATAAAAGGAACTTATAGATTGGCAACCAACCCGGTTTTCCCACAACCGGGTGTGCACACACCCTTTATCCTGCGGCTTCTCTTACCTTAAGATTCGTGCATCAGTGCATGTGTGTCAGGACTATTTTTTGAGGAAACGTGTGTCAGGACTATAGTACAGTAATTTCTCGGGCGAAAGAAACGAGAAACACGGTAAAAGGCTTTCACAAGACACCCTAACAAGACAGTAGCCGCTGGAGTACTACAAGGTGCTGAGAACCTAGGCACCGAGATTGACTGACCCTCAGGACGCAACGTGAGGGGGTCAATGGCGTCCACGCGCCGGCAAATCATGCCAACAACAAAGTAAATGGCGCAGTGCGGAGCTCCCCGCACTCACGGAGGCTCCCAACACGGGACTGGGTCTAACGGGACCTAGCCGACGGGGCTACCGTCCTCGGTGGAATCGGAGATCACCCAGCGCCGTACCTCCCACAACGCCGGAGTGCCTGTATTGCCGACAGATAGCTTGTTCATA
>OAMR01000101.1:2841378-2884756 GCA_900205405.1 Echinochloa crus-galli
ACTCCGGCGAGCCTCCGCCTCGGCCGAGCGGCGCCGCCGCGTCTCCTTCGTCTCCGGCAGCCCCAGCGCCAGGGCCGTCCGATCTCAGATCAATGGCCGAGATTAGATCAAGCCATTCCCCTTCGCGTTTTAAATCTCAGCCGTCCAGATCAGATCCAACGGCTGCCACGCGTCCTAACCGAGTCAATACCGGTCAGCGCTGGCTGTTTTGCTAAAGAGACCCTCAACTTCCTGACAATCAACCCGCGGTCCAGACCAGTTCAAAAATAATTACAGATAGGTCCCGTTTTATTTGTTTAAGCCCCTGACCTTTTAAAAATTAACACCCGCAGTCCAGCCTTTGCGTTTTTGTACGTTAGCCCTCCTGTTTTAATACGAAATTACGTATAGGTCCTCGGTTTTTCACAAATAAGCCCCTGAAACTTAGAAATGCCATAACTTTCTCGTTTTAGCTCCGATTAGTGTGATTTTTGCGCTCACGTGTTCGTAGCGAAGCGTAGATTATTTCTAGCTCCTGTTTTTGTACTGTTTTCATTGTTGGTTGTACATTTCTAATAGAATACTCTTGTTTGCATGTATTGGCTTGTGTGGATGATTGTGTGGTGATTCGTGTCCAGTCGGTGAGCCGTTGCCGTTGGAGTTTGAGTATGAGGACTTTTAGGAGCCGGACTCGCAGCAGCAGCAGCACTTTGAGGAAGGCAAGTTATAGCACGGACAATCCTTGCTTCCTACTCACCCTTTTAACCATCGGCGTGGCTGCTGGGGATTCTTAAAGCGGCAACCCAGGAGCCTGTCGCCACCGCCGGAACTAAATGGGCTCTGGTCTTGGTCAAGTAGCTTGTACGGCTCTAGCTTGATAGTGGTTACCGAGGGGCCAGCGGCGTTGATGGAGGCAAGGCACGGGGTGTTTTCCCGATTCCACCGAGGACGGTAGCCCCGTCGGCTAGGTCTCGTTAGACCCAGTCCCGTGTTGGGAGTCCCTGCGATGGGGAACTCCGCACGTTGCGCATTGTTGGGGTGGATACCCGCGCTCTGGACGCCATCGACCCCCTCACGGTGGACTCCGTGGGCGTACGTCGATTTCGGTGCCTAAGGACTCACCACCTTGTAGTACCCCAGCGGCTACTGTCTTGTTAGGGTGTCTTGTGAAAAGCCTCGTAGCGTCCCTATGCGATCACACCTCGGAAGTGTGGTTTAAGAGGTTTGGCCACCTCGGCATGGTTGGGTTTAAAGTTAATTTGAGCTTTTACGTGACTAGTGGGTAAAGAGTGAAACCTATGCAGAGTGTAAATCTATCATGATAGCCTTGCTCAGGGTCACGAGCGGCCTGGATCCTTTTTGATTAGATGATGGTATTTATTTATGCTTAATGACACTTACATATTATTAATTGGGTTCAACCGGGTTTCATTCACTTGTAGTAACTTGGATAATGTTAAAATGAACCAACTAAAAGTGCTAATGCAGTTAAGCCGTGTCTAGCCTTTTTGAGCCTTCATAACCCGTGCTATACTTGCTAAGTAATTGTTTTACTTACACTTGCTATTTATTCAACAAAATCCCGGACGGGTAACAGATTGGGATGTGCATGAGTCTGCTGCTGAGTTCTCAGAAGATCTACCATACTACTGAAATTATCCGTATTTTTAATAAATTTATTAAGATCTTCACAGAAATAGTCATGTACTTAATGCATTATACATCCATACTATATCATCTTTTAACCTTTACTTGAATAATTAGGACAAAATGTAAGTTGAGAAAAATATATTTAGGTAAAAAATAATTTCCAACGGCCATCTGAAACATGAACCACCATTGAAAATGCTGATTTTTTTGGGTGGGTGGTGTTACTGTTTGCTCATAAAAATCAGGTCAATTTTCAAGGGTGGTTCACCTCGTAATGCACTTTAGTTACGGGTCGGTTGCTACAATGTGTCTATCTTTTTTGTGTCGGTGAAACCCCTGTCCTTGCCTAAAAAATTTTGGTGCACTTACAAATGGTTTTTATGTAGTATTTGACTTAATTGTACTCAAAGTGAATTTAATTTGCTATTTAAATAGTTTTACCAGCAGGATCATAAAAAACTAATGTGTATATGGAATTAGAGCGAGAGACTAATTTTTGTGGCCCGATGGGCAGTACCGAACCATTTAGCATTGTCTCGCTTTATAACTTTCCGGCTCTACTTTTAGCAGTGTGCGAGTATATCATCGAATGAACTTTCTGTAACTGAACTCTCTGGACATTATATTGCTCTTACAACTTACAAGCAGATAGTCAGATATTTCTGGAGTTAGATATTTTTTTAAGACAGTGTAGCGCGGTAGTATACATGTCCAAATGAACTCCAGTATTCCACACACTCAGATAGTCAGATTTATCATAAAGAAATTACAACTTCATTTATGGGACGAACCGTACAAACATATATATAGATATATATATCTCACGACTCATGAGAACAAATCAAGAATCACATGATGATCAGTACGTAATTAACTGATCGCCCCAGGCAAGACATGTGCGTGTGGTACCTGACCGCTGCCCGGGGTACGGACGCGTAGAAGTGTGCAAAACCACTCATATGTATAACGAAAACGTATCAAAGCTCGAACGAACTGACAGCAAGATCATTAGATCAACCACACAGCAGAGCGCGCCATCATCACTCCATGGAACGAACCGCGCGCGCGCGGGCGATGGACAACGGACGATCAACGGAGTGATCGATCTATGCGCAGTGGAAGTCGTTGGGGCAGTTCTTGCCGCAGTTGTTGAGGATGAGGCTGACGTCGATGGGGAGGTTGAGGTTGATGCCGAGGACGTTGGCCTTGATGGCGGTGCAGAGGCAGACGGCGGCCTCCAGGTCCACCAGCCCGTCCAGCAGCGAGCAGCAGGGCTCGTACGGCGGCGACCCGATCTTGGCCTTGACGAGGCCCAGCACGTTGGCGCACACGCCCAGCTTCAGCGCGTCCCGAGGGCACGACCCGTGGTGGCCGCTGGGCGTCGGCGGCGTTGGCGGCTTCGGTGCCGGCGGCGGCGGGCAGTAGGTCGCGCTCGCCACGGCGGCCAGGACCAGGCTCACGGCCAGGAGGAGCGCCGCTCTAGCTGCCATTGTTACGATGCTGTAAGCAGCTTGAGTTGCTGCTCGTGCTGCTTGTGCTGCGCTCGCTTGGTCGATCTGTGGTGGTGGGTGTGCATGGCGAGTGGTATTTGTAGCGGTCGTGGCGGTGCGAGATGGGTGGCCGCCGCCCGCCGGCCGCGCATGTGGTGGTCGAGCTGGGGCGTCGCCATCACTCCGTATTGAAATCTCGCTGGAATTTGGACGTGAGCAGGCCCGTGAGCCCGTGATTAACTGGTTGAACCGTGTAGGGTTCGTACTCTGATGATGATATTCTCTTGCATGTTCTGGCCAGATCACATATATATTCCTTGAATCCTTGGTGTCTGCTTCCTGGATTTGGCAGGTGAGTGAGCTTGCAGGTCGTGTATTTTCAGATCCAGGTAGTAGGAAGTACATCCATCTGCACACAATACGCTTGCAGGTTAGAGTACTTCTTGCTTTCTCTGCTGTTCTTACCGAGAAAATCCAAGTGCTTCACCAATGCTTCACCGATGGGGTCGGCAGCCAGAGAACGGGAGCGATGTTAACGGTTGAATACCGTCTACAGGGCCAAGCAGGGGCAGAGTGACTGGGTGAGCTACCAGCTCTCGCGATTGGGCTTGGACAGTTCCGCAGTTGGATCTGTGACAAGCCAGCAGCCCAGCATGGGCACCAGTGGTGTGTGATAGAAGATGACTGGATCCATGGGAAGCATCCAAACATGCAAAGAACAATTAAGCGACATGCTGGCCCACAATCACATTTACGCACAGCGCTTGCACTTCTCTTCGTAAGCTGAATAAGCGCTGGCTTATGACAAGTAACGAAAAAAGTAAAAGTTTCCCTTGGCGCTCAAAATTCAATACGCCAAGGTGTATATGGTACACGAGTAGCATGTCCATCCCTGACTGTATTCTCTTGCATGTTCTGGCCAGATCACATATATATTCCTTGGTGTCTGCTTGCTGGATTTGGCAGGTCAGTGAGTAGTATATTTTCAGATCCAGGTAGTACGAAGTACATCCATCTCCACACAATACGCTTGCAGGTTACTTCTTGCTTTCTCTGCTGTACTTACCGAGGAAATCCAAGTGCTTCACCAATGGTACCCGGCTGCGGAGATGTGCACCGATGCGGTCGGCAGCAAGAGAACCGCAGCTGTGTCAACGGTTGAATACCGACTACAGGACCAAGCAGGGGCAGAGTGCGCTACCACCTCTCGCGATTGGGCTTGGGCAGTTCCGCAGTTGGGTCCGTGACAAGCCACCGCAGCCCAGCATGGGCACCAGTGCTGTGTGATAGATGATGACTGGATTCATGTGAAGCATCCAAACATGCAGATGCCAATTAAGCGACATGCTGGCCCAGAACCACATTTACACACAGCGCTTGCACTTATCTTCGTAAGCTGAATAAGCTACCTTATGACAAGTAATGAAAAAGTAACAAGTTTCCCTTGGCGCTCAAAATTCAATACGCCAAGGTGTATATGGTACACGAGTAGCATGTCCATCGCTGACTGTTTGTGCAATTGTGCTGCCAACAATAATGGCTTCACAAAATATAACACGTTTATCATGACCCGGCCCCTTGGAACAATCGGTCCGATCATAGGAATGCCTCTCGTGTTTCTGTAGGTAGCTTCAACTCAGGCTCAAGCTCACCAAGAGGTGCGAAGTAAGCATCCACCATGTCCTTGGTAACATACTCGAGGGCAGGAGGATCCCACTGCAACAAGAAATTGTCAATGTACAGGTGACAAAGAGCCATTTTTCTTTTATTAGTAGTTGAAAGAACCAACGGTGCAGAGCAAGAAAAATACCTTTGGAGCCAAGTCCTTGTCAACTAGTCGCGCTCTCACACCCTGCACAGCAACAAAAAGATGGGTGTGACTAGTATAACAAAAGCTGCATTTTTCAACCAAGAAAGGAGTTGATGATTACTTGCACAACAAAATACTTTGTTACAATTTGCTTTTTACAATAAACTGCAGTTATAGCTACTGGAAGCCTTTAAATTTTCAGGTCTCAAGTTTGCCGGTACTCATTTTAGATTTTGCAACAAAAAATCAAATGATCATATCATATACTATATACAACATTTCACAAAATTTAAAAAGCATGGCATAAAAAACTTACCTCGCTAAATTCATGAGCAAACTGCTTTGATAACCCATTCATGGACATGCGATATTCACGGACAAGGCATTCATCAAGTGTCTGATATCTGCCCTCGCGTATCTGCATGGTGGCCAAAAAAATCTCAGTCAACAGCACAAGGACAAAAAGCTGAGGTCATAAACTTTGTACTTACCGATCGCAGGGAGACCTTCAAAGCTAACGGTGAGGCCTCTTTCAATCGTTTCAGTGCCAAGGTGCACCATTCTTCGTTCAACCTAGCAGCTTCACTTTCCTGATTATGATGGTAGATTTAGTTTTAAAGCATATGGGCATTGAACAAACTTTTCGGTCACAGAACCAAACCATTGAACTCATGAAACTAAATCATGCCCTATCTACATTCACGGAAAAAAACATGCACCATTTAGGACAGCAAAATTACAATGAACGGAAGTCATGTCAAGACAGTATAACAAGTTTCCATCTGAAGTTACTATAAATTTCATGACAGTTTCATAGTATATAGTAAGATGCTAACAAAAAGTAAGCCTCAGATGACATGCATCAATCAATAGTATCTCGAGTTTCACTCATGACCAAATCAATCAAACAATGATCAATGTCAGAATAGGAAAAGCAGCTTAACCATAACTCACCAAGGCATCAACAATCTCTTCAACTGTGTCATGGCTGAAGCATTTGTCTATCACCTCCAGCCTAAGGTAACAGAAATGGCAGAAACAAGGAAAAGGTGATCACTATGATATACATGGAAATATATAGAAACAAGCACTTCTATTTTTTTACAAGGAGACAATACAGCACCCAGATTGACATCATCTGGGGCACATACATAAATCCAATCAATGTAACTATTAAGGAAGAAAATAAGCCATAAAGAATAAGCAAGTTTTCTAGCTTTCCGCTCTTGTTCCTAAATGGCTTGACATAATGGTTCTACCTTTTTATACCATGTGCATGATTAGTAATTATGCAACCACAACAACAACAAAAAAGATTTGGAATAACAAAATAGGTTTCCTGAATTTTAGCCGAATTAGCTAGAGCTGCTGGCACCCGTGGTAATGGTACGGTGAAGTGCTTGATGAGACATCCTCAGCAAATAGCTTACCTATGAACAATTCCGTTTTTGTCTGGATAAACCATGTCTCCATATTGTGCAAGGGAAGAATCAATAACTGATGGGTCATCAGTTACTAACTTTGCAAGTCGTTCATCAACCAGATCCAGATGCTGTTCAAAAAGTACAGGATAAAAAGGTCATTGTTCAGTAAATAATACCAGGGTAGAAAGACCAGAACTTCAAAACATGTATGGTAAAAGAAGTATCCTACTTCACTCATGGAATAGTGTGTGGCAAGGCCAAGGGCAATCATATCTGTTCCATTGAGTTTTTCACCAGTCAAGGCCACGTATTCCCCTGCAAAATTTCCAGTGTGAAAACTAGCTCACTGATCAAATCTTCTATTGTGCGATAGACTAGCACAATCACCAGCAAAATTCATAGGAGCACTAACCAACATGACCGGTTAGATGCGACAAATAAAAGGAGGCTGCAGCATCAGGATGGAATCCAATATGAACTTCTGGAGTTGCAAAGACCTGAAAATCATTGTGTTATCATAAACATATCAGATACCTGACTTCAAACTATTCATGGAATACAGCAAACACCAAGAGAAAATTAGCAAATATAAGCTCAACACAAAAATATATAGAAAAGAAAAGCAAACCAGGCAAAATATATTGACATACCGTTCTCTCAGTTGCAATGCGAAATGTTCCAGGAATAGAAACACCTCCTCCACCGCCCATAGTAACACCATCAAGAATGGCAACCTATTGTTGACAAATAAATACATCCTCAGATGTCAAATGCAAAGATTATAATGAACCATGATAAGAAAATATTTTTTAGTTCACATACTTACATGTGGTTTCAAGTACGTGCCTAGAAAATAAATGAACCTGTACAAAGTCTTGAAAAAATCCTGACATTCCTCCATCTTGCCTGATAAAGAAGGATTAAAACATGGGGTAACCTTAGACATTTGACTAAGCCATTATGACAATGCATAAGTTTCAGTGGACCATCCAAATTTAAAGAACTTCGTATATGATAGAATTGGAGGGGAGAAAAACTTTTATTTGCTTTCTTGTGTCATCAACCTTTTTCTTAAAAGGAAAATGTCCAACTAACTCCCCTCAAGTATAGCCTATGTCCAATTAACCCCCTAAAGTATCAAGTGCTCCATTTAACCCCCATGTTTTTACTAAAACGGATCAAAACACACCTTTTAACACGTCAGTGGAAATGGTTTGCTGATTTGGTGGTTTTAGAGACCGGTTTTGCTGACTAAAACTGCCACATCGGCAGGCCTACGTGGAAGGCTTGTTTAGGAACAAATCGCCCCTTTGATCCCTCCCATGTCAATTTCACCTATATCGCTCCATATCTATCCAGTTCCTTCGGTATCCAGTCCGTTGTTCATATCTATCCAGTTCCTCGAACCACACAAGTCATTGAGATTTTTTTTCTATAGTCTCGAGTAATCATTCATCGACCTGTTAATTTGAAATTTGAAATTAATTTTGTGACACAGGTATGAAATTGAATTTCAGAAGATGATGTCCACTGGTGATATCAATTAGATGGGTCACTAGAGAAGTATTCGTCAGAAGCATTGCACCCTCATCCAAAGGATCCTGCACTGAGTGCACTGAAGCATTGCTGACTAACAATCTTATCTGTCCCTATCGTCAGATTGTATCATGGAAGTTATGTTTATGGATCACTAATTACAGGTGCCGACTCCCGGTCTCTGAATTCTGATTGATTATTAGTGTACGAACTTTGAAAGCATCGTGCATATTTCTACACATCTTTCTGTCTCAGATCTGTTCTGTGACGATCACGAACTAAACCTTTTACACGTTGACATTTCTGTGTGATCGTCATGGATGAGATCAACTCATTCTTTTGGCAGCTTTTAATATGGCAGATTTCTACTTTCCAAACTCTAGCCACCGAAGTAACATTGAAAACAAAATTGCATGGCTAAGGAAACATCCCTGACTGTCTTCCTTCTTGTCGATTACCATGTTGATCTGCTTCTTGCCTTCGCCTGGACATAACGTCCGTTGGCGCAGAACAACGAAACAATGACAAAAACAGCTGCCGGCCCTAACCTAATGATGAGGGATCACAGGGGAGACACGTGGGAGGGGAGGGGACAATCCGATCCTAATCGAACCTGCCATTTAGGGCTGCCAACATGTCAAACCTAGCCAGCAAAACCATCCTCCAAAACCACCAAATCAACAAACCGGTTTCAGTTATATGTTAAAAGGTGTGTTTTGATCCCGTTTAGCAAAAACAGGGGGTTATATAGACCATTTAATACTTTAGGAGGTTATTTGGACATAGGTTATACTTGGAGGGAGTAAATTAGACTTTTTCCTTCTTGAAATAAACAAAGGAGGTTGAGCAAGAAAGCAATCGAGAGTTGTTCTTTCGAATTGTCCCTTCAACATAACTTACGGCTGATTTCTAAATGCAAACATGATTAGATGTGAGCTATGTGCTATGCAGGGCCTAACCACTCACCTTCACTCACAAGTTCACGCAATCTAACAACATCCCCACCAGCACAGAACGCTCGGCCGCTGCCCTTCATGCAATGAACACCTCAATTTATATTTGGTCAGCAACATTAGCAGAAAAAAAATGATGAAGCACCATACCTTCATCATGACAAAGCCAATATCTGGGTTGTCCTCCCATGATTCATAGAACTTATTGAGCCTAGCTCCCTATCAAGATGGACATTTCACCAAACATTAGATTAATTGTTTCCAGTAAAAACTGTAGGTTATAATCTGTGCACCGCCCGATGCTCAAAAAAAAACGTGCACCACCCGTTGCAGAAAAAAAAAGGTGAACACTATCAACACCTTAAAACACACGGAATAAACTTAAGCAGAAAATAACATTTGCGCTGCATCGAAAGGACTAAATCAAGCAGCAGGAGCTCAAGATTGGTTGATCAAAAGGGTATTTCACCCTACACCAAGGAGGCCAGCATACATAAACAATGATGCAGGCATTTCATCAAACAGGTGATACACAAATGATAGGAAGGATTCTGAGTACAAACTACCATCGAGCATGAATGTGTAATCAGCGAAGCATTTCACCGAACATCACGCCTACAGTTCACTGAGCCCCACCACCGAACAATTATGCAAGCATTTCGTGGACTACAGTCTCCCTACCCATCATCACCGAAACAAAAATGCGCACCAACCGCCAACTGTAACACGAGAAATGGAAGGGAAGAACGAACCATGGTGGTGGTGAGGGCGTTGAGGTAGCCGGGGCGGTTGAGCACGGAGGCGCGCGCACTGGCCTTTCCTTCCACGAGCACCTGCCCAAAATACGCTGTAAGCTACGGGACACCGCGCCTCCGATCCCGGGGAGGGTGCCACGAAAGGGAGATAGAGCAGGGCGGCACGGTGCTCTGTTACCTCGTCAGTGGAGGCGGCGTACGACGGTTGGAGGGAGGAGAAGGGCCGCAGTCCCCCCAGCGCGCCGCGGCGCAGGGCCGCGCCGGCGCGGCGGGCGACGCCGGCGGCGGCGAGGCGCGGCATGGTTGCGCGGGTCGTAGGGTTTTGGACTCTGGGGAGTGTGGAAGGTGGGAGTGGTGGTCCTCAAAGGGAAGGTGCGGCCCGTCGGGAGTGCCGTGACGGGAAGAAACTCGTAGGATCTAGCCGAACTTTGTTCCTCCCGACGGCCCATATTCTGAATGCTTTAGGGATCATGGGCCGAACGGTCAGCCTTTGCCCTGCAAAGTGCGAGTGGGCCGCATGACCCAGCTGCCCGTTTTCACCATCAAATGGGAAAATGAATCAGTCCTCTCGAAAAAGAATGAAAAGGATGCGAAATGCAAGCCCAAAAGATGGATGCAAAATCACCCGGTCACGACAATGACCATATAAATTCGTCCTACGACACTGGAGTTTCAGTAGAAATTTGTCAAGTTTGCCTAAGCCACTTCTGACATTTCGAACAAGAGCAACTGATGAGAAATGATGCTTTTACGCAGATCACTAAAACACATGACATCAAAACATGTTCGCATACAGCGGGCTCAAAATGGAACGAGTTCGTGTCGAAAAAAAAATTGGAACGAGTTCGCACACTGCGAGCTCAAAAATTGTGTTCGACGGATTACAGGGAAAAACTTACAAGAATTGGTCCAGCCCAAAAAACGGGACAAACATTCCGAACATCAGGTAGACAGGTACCCAGAACATATTCGAAAGAAACATAAAAGAGGCCAGTTAAACAACGTGCCTGCAAGGTAGGGTCCGTGCTCACATGTTGACATTTTAGAGCACATTGACAGCTAAACGAGCTTTAATAAACAAAAGGAACCAGTTCTTTACAGCTTCACGAATACAATGTGGAATAGACAATTGCCTAGAGCAAAATGCGAGAGCGTAACACTAGCAGGGACCAAAATTCTTAAGAATATTTCCGTCTATACTAAAAGGAATCTAAATAATGAAAGAATTGAATTGCTTCATAAACGCACTAACTCGATAACAAAGTGGGGCCAAAAAGTAGCAAAATGCGGTAGCCTCTTATAAAATGCCAAATCAAAAACATTTTGGCTGACTCCTCCAAATAGCCTGACTTATTTGGTTAGCAGTATATATATACTCCTTGGATCTTCTCCAGATCAGCCAAACCAATGCTCTTCCATCCTCAGGTGGATATCTCCTTCCATACTGCTAGCTTTCTCAGGAATTCCATCACCTAGACATCAAGAGAAGTGTTTCATTTCTCTACACTTGAGAGGCCAAGGTTTTTTGTTCCCTTTTGAATCAATACTAAACATTGAAAGGCAAAGGTTTCATGTTGTTACTGCAGTGATATGATTTACCTCAGCTGGATCCCTCAAGGAGTAGAAGGCGTCGCTCTCCTTGGGTATAGATGACACCAATATTCCGAACCCACGGTTGCTTGCCTTGAGAACCTATTTGCCGAGACAAAATTATGAATTTTGGAAACTGTCTGTTACTCTACATGTTTTAGAGGTTCATATGAGCAAAGCAGACATGAGTAGGCATACCTTGAATGCATCTTCATCAGTTCGATCGTCTCCAACATAGATAGGAAGAACATCTTCACTCTCATTGAGCCCAAGCGATTCAAGTAAAAACTCCACAGCTTTACCTTTGTTCCAATCAATCACAGGGCGGACCTCAAAAACCTGCGTTGAAGAGTGCAATTGAATATAAATTAAATTTCAAAATGCTTACTAACAAATAATTGAGATAAAGCCTTCCAGTTATGCATAATCCTCACCTTCCTTCCATGGGTTAGCCTTAGGCAAGGGTAATCTTCCAAAACAGCAGTTACACGCTGGAAAACCTTTTTATAGTCCTGTGAGGAACAGGAGTTAAAATGGTCCACATTCAGCCCAAATGTTCAAAATAAACATTTCCTGTATGAAATACAAGAACTTGGATATAGAATTATTACATCTTCAGCCACATTACGGTAATGCACAGAAACACAGAACTTGTTGTCTTCCATCCTGGCACCATTAATGTCCTTGACACTCTCACCGAGTTTTTTATACACCTGGCATGTACAAGACTGAGCAAAGTCCAGCCATATGACATCAAATGGCAACCTGAATTCCAGAAAACGATACGTACCTCACTAATCATGGGTAAAAACTCACTTGCAGGTTGGAACAGGCTGACCTCTTTACCCTGTGAGGGTAAAAAAAAGATTCCATTACTAAAGCAAGTAACAAATTTAAAATGTTGGTACAAGATCAGAAAGTTGTTTCACCTGCGAATCAGTAGAGCGAATACATTCCACGCCATTGGAGTCGGCAGTCTTCCTAACAGGGCCCATTATGTCCATTCCATGACTTCCGGCGTAGTACAGTTCATTAAGCTTAACAAAGTCAAAAACCTAAAAAGAAAAGGTCAATAAGAGAAAGGAACCAACACGGGAGGGGAAAAAAAGGCAAAATGTTGATACAAGAGTATTTGTCGTGATAAACAATAACATAACATACCTTATCACGAGACCTTCCACTAATGATTGCAGTTGGGAAAAGGGATGCCACATGCCTCACAGCTGCTCGCATCTATGAAATACAATCTTTAGAGAGTGGATTGAAATTGCACTGAATATGCATATGACTTGTGCTAAAAATACATGAATTGCAGCATTTAAGGAAAATATACCTCATCAGACATCAATGCATTTTCAGGATTGTCCACAATTGGCGAAAGCGTTCCATCGTAGTCAAGAAACAATGCCAGTCTTTTACTCCCAGCAAGATCAGTAATCGCCTCAAATGAGGTTAAAGCAGACGGATAGCTCATCTACAATGGTAAAACAATAGGAATCACTGACATGTTGTTAAACTTCTTTAATAGTGGAAAACACTACGGCTGTGAAAACATACCATCCAGTTACGATATTGCAAATCGAGATCATCAGCTTGAGTGTCATTGACAACATCCTTCATATGCCTTTTGCGGGTAGGAGATGAGGCCATCATGAGGTCGAGCCATCCAGTAGCACGAACTTCTTCAATCTTACCAGGCAGAGGTATCCTCTTTGCAGTATTCAAGCAAAGCCCCGGAGAGGGGAAGCTAGCAGGTGTTGTGAAAGTCATGACAGAAGCAGGCAAGGATAATGTAGGGAGATGATCAGCAATAACAGGTGAGGTGAGACCTGTCTTCAAATCCATCAACTAGACAACTCTGCCTCCCCCTGGAGTCTCGTTGTAAATGCAGTTAGAAACTACACAAAGTCAGTGCACCGAGGTGTAGAATTTTTCCACAGAACTAAGCACTTAACCAACCCTCTTGTCAATGAAAAACCAACGTTTCAATGTCTTCCTGTCACTGCAAATATGCATGTACCGCATCCAGCCCATTAAACATGAAGACCCTGCATTCTGCGTTAGAAAAAATATTTTAGCACTGGAAATAGCAATCACTGAAAAACAGAGACTATAGAATGTTGAGATGCATACTAGTTCATCGCTGTGGTCAACACAGATCATTTAAAAGGGAAAGCTCATTCATCTAAGGGACAAATCAGCTCCAAGGACAATAATTGTACGCAACCAAAGCCAATACTTGCAGTAATTAAGAAGACAAAAGTGTTGTCATGTAATGGTCTAATGAAACACCACACCACCTAATGCAAGAACAGCTGACCACACTGAACAGCAGAGTTACTGTTTATGTCTTGCAAGTTAAAAAAGGAAACAGACTGGAGCGCCTTTTTGTCCGCAACTCAAGAGTAACAAGCGAAAATGACAAAGACAACAGCTGGTGGTGAGTCATGATTCCTTTCATGTACCACCTCATATAAGTTGGAAAACGATGTTTGATCCATCCATCATCAACAACTTAAAGGCCAAATTACAACAAATGGCATAAACATAAATGATTTGGTGAGATCCTTGTGTCACAGTGGTAGACTCACGAAATTTGTGGTGATTTGCATCGTCAATAAAGTCACTACCGTGGTGAACTTGCACAGGGTGCCCATGAAATGAAAGAACAAGAGCAATTAGGGACATGTGCACATGGAATTGTTTAGCAGTGGCACTCAAAAACAAAAGGCAAACACATAATTGTGGATTAGGTCAGTAATCATCGCGTATCATGACAGGACTAATTGACTGGACCACTGGTGCATCAATCGGCCAATCAATAGGCCTGTACAACAGATGGCGCCTGGCCAGGCTTGCAAGAAAGCCTCGGCGATGCAACATGCCGCTCGCGACGGCGGCAGTGAAAGGAGCAGCTCCCATCAACCCCAACCAACAAGAACAAAATACGTGGGGGCGCCCGAGGACAAGGCCAAACCAGTGCCCTGCGGCAATCATCAAAGCTGGGATTTTTATTTCCCCCCGCCCCGCGATACATCCAAAAAGAATCGGGGAAAAGGGCAAGAAAAAGGTACGGCCCAGTTGGACGGACCCCGCCCCGGCCGCAGGGACCCCCCGCGAGGAAGAATCCCACACCGCCAACTACCACGGCCAAGGCGCCAACACCCCCCGTCCTCCGTCTCTCGCCTCCGCATCCCACCTGCTCATTCATGGCCGTGTTTTCGGTGGTTCGATTAAAAAAATCGCGTTTCTTGGGATACAGTTCCATACTACGGTGGGGACGGCGGCAGCGCGGCCATCGCCGTCGAAAGGGGAGAAGGAGACGGCGAGGAATACGCCGGCAAAAGGCAAAAATTTACACGAACCCGGCAAGTAATTCGGCGCGAGATCTACGAATACTTGAGGAACCCCGTGACATAAATTTCCAGGAAAACATGAGGAGCCGATCCAGGGAGAAGAAACCTTACCGGACAGAAGCGGCGAGGTTCTCCCCAATGCCGGCGCCGGGGGTGCCACCCAACGAGGCTCGTAAACTACCGGACGGGAGGCGGCGACGGAGGAGGGGATTTCGGGAGGGAGACGAACGGGGGAAGGGAGAGGAGAGATGGTGGAGGAAGGGCGCGTATTAATAGGCGGCGACCCCCTCCTCCTCCTCCTCCTCTCTCTCTCTAGAAGCGGAGGCGGAAAAGGCAGTTACCGGTTGTCTCGGTCATGGGCGTTTCGCTTCGTTTTCCCTGGTCACGGGATTAACCCCCAAAGCGACCGGGGCCGCGCGGGGCCCGCCGGCGCGAGCTTTTGCTGACGCGGGCGGGCGAGGGCGCGCCACGTAGCGGAAAGCGACGGCGATCGCGAGGGGTCGGCCGGTCCGGGGCCCACACGTGCGCCGGGGTAACTGCGTGGGAGGTGGGCCCGGGATCTACGGCCATGAAGAGGCGAGCCAGGAGCGGCTTCGGGATCCTTGACCGCCCCCGCGGCCGGGGCCCGTCCCCACCGACACGACGACACGTGGTGCCGCGTGGGCGGGGGAGAGGGTCCACAGGATCTCCACGTGGGCGTACACTGGCCAAGGGTGGCGCCACGTGGGCGGCCGCCGGGTCCGGGCCTCGTCCGGCGTACGTGGGCCGCGGTAGCGTGCTCATCTCTCCCGAGCTCTTTTTTTCTCATTTTATTACAGTATATAAAATAGCTATTTTCATCTCTAACTATTAGCTGAAATTAAGTTTCATAACTAAAGTACTAAAACAGTGATTATAGTTCTCGTATTTTTACGGACAATTTAATTTCGTTCTTAACTCGCCTCGTCACTGTGCAGTCATCTAAAGTTTTGATGTGCCATCGTTTTAGGCTATTCACAGTGGGGATTTCATTTTTGTGTTTACAAGAATGTCACATAAGCAAGTAGACAATTAATTCATAGATGAAATTGTTCATGCAATGCATTGTTTTATTTTGATGTTTCATAGACAATGCATGCAAGACACAAACTTGTTGGAAACTGTGTATACAGAGTTTCATCCAAATGAAACACATTTCATCTCTCTCCTCATTGACTCTTTGCCACATCATCTAGAATGTTGTTTTGGCACCCTATTTAATGTGCATGAAACTCTACGAAACCTTGCTTATCACCAACTAGCAGTGAAGGATAGGTATTCATAAAAGGCTAAGAATAACCATTTTGCTATATTTTGCTCACGTAGTATACTCCATCCAATCAAGGAAAGACCTATGTTGCTGGTTTTTTCCGATCAAGAGTAAATTATAATTTGTTTTCTTTTTTCTAAACACACGTTGTATATGGAGGAGTGAGAATTTTGATTTTTGCACTAGGGTATTCTTTGTCGTGCTGTTGTTGGGCTTTTCTGTGTTGTATCGACACGTTAGCTTCGTATACTGGCTAATATACTATGTATATTTGTCTTTTACGTCATGTTTGGATCCACCCTAACTAAAAATTAGCTAGCTAATTTGTAGTGGTTTATTTTAGTCAGGTAAAAAGTACCTACCTAAACTTTAGCTCCGGATGTTTGGATCCATCGTATAATTGAATTAACTGGACTATCCTACCCTTTTATTAATTATGGGCAGAACCACGTGACAATGAAAAATTTTCATGAACATGTGGGGGTATTTTGATCTTTGAACCCGTTTAGTTGTGTTTAGCTAGGTTCAACCAGCTAAAGAAATTGTATACCTTTTAGCTTATAGCTAAAGTTTAGCTGAGCTACTAAAGTTTAGCTGGTGAATCCAAACATAGCCTATCATCAAAACATGGGTGAAGGCGTACCCTTTGGTGCTGTCTTTGTGTACAAATATATAGTAAATAGTATATATTAAAAAACAAAATTAATTGTAATTTTATAAGGTCTAATAACATTTATCGATGACCAAGTAAGAGATGTGTGGAATAGTAAGTGACGTACTCACGTCTTAGTAACAGACGGATGTGCATTGGGACGGGACGGCAATGACAAGTTGATGATGGATGGTCATCACCTATTGTTAACCTTCTTGCGTGTTTCAAAAAGAAGGATAACCTTTTTGCAGCGTAACTTGCTATGTTTCTATGATCCGTGACAACGAGCGATATTTAGCCGGCACGTGAACTGCCCCGCGCAGTTGTTTGAGAATTCAGCAGGACCGAAGGCCGGGCCCCTAGCCGGAGCTCAGCTGGCACTGACTTGGATCCATCCTTCCATATCGCACTCGAAATCCGGGAGCGGAGCCTGCCCCTGCCCCTGCCCCTGCCCGCTCCTCCCGTTTCTATAAACGGAGTGGTCAGTGGTTGCCGTTTTCTGGCGCTGTTTTTACTCGGCCGTAGTACAGGGCGCCAAGAGCCAGAGCGCACAAACTATTGCCCTATTGGAAATTTGGAATGGCGACCGCAGGGAGTGTCTTGCGGCTGCAGACAACGGCAGAGGGCTTCGGATCCTGTCGCGGTCCAACTGTTAGGACACGGTTCCCGGTGTTGCTTTGCATATTGTTTAACAAACAAGAGCAACCAGTGGCTGCCTTCCGTCGAGCGGTTACCCCCAGACCACAAACAATTAGCAGCAGCAAGTGTGTTGCCAAAAAAAAAATAGCAGCAAGTGTGGTCCGATCGGTGTGAAAAGGATCCACTCCTGTGCAGATGCCAGATGCCTATGATCTCCGTCTCGCATGTACTGGTATTACTCCTTTTGAAATATACTAGTGTTACTCCCAATAAACGATTGGGAATGAAGGAGGACAGAGTATGAACAGAGCAGGAGTAGAATGAAGCAGCTGGACCTCTCGTTGTTGGCTCACAAGATTGATGTGAAACGAACAGCTAGCAGACAGATGCGTGCCTGCCAGAGCAAGAGATGGACGTGTTCCACGATAGTTCCGGCGGCAAGGCCATGCGCACGCGCGTGCGTGCGTGCATTAGGTTAGGTAGGTAGCTTAGCCCGGCCGGCGGCCAAGCTATCTAGCGGCCAGAAAGTGCAGGCAGCATGTGCACGTCATATATATTACCAGCCGCTTTCCTGTTGTTTTTCTTTCGCGTGCCGGCGACGGGAGCCGCAAATTCACAGAGCTTCCCGCGATATCTGAGACGGGTTTGCAGATTTCCGGCCAAAGACAACGCGGAATAACGAATGAGTAACGTCACAGTGAGGTTGCAGACCTGCTCGATCAACAAACAAACATCAGTTTATTTTTTTTATAAAAAAACAAACAGCAGTAGCTTGACGATCTTTTTTTTTGTTCAGGGACGATCTCGTGGTTTGGTGGCAATGGTCAAGCAGGGCCGCCGATCCGGCGGAGAAGATACCGCACCATCGAATCCCCGCGGAATTATTTTATTGGCGGGTTGCGCACGCGCGCGCGTGTCGCTGACGGGGTTTCTCAGCATGCTGAGATCCGCGCGCGCGGCCAGCACGTCGTCGTTGGAGTGGTACGGCTGTGTCGGTGGGAGTTGGCGCGTACAGTCACGTACGCACGCACCGCGGCGGACCGTGCGTGGCGCTGACGGTGAAAGCCGAAAGCTTCAGCTAGCTACGTACCCAACAGAAAGGCCGGCGCCCAAGTCGTCACCTCGACACGTATGAAGTACGTGTGGGTTTCCGAATTGAAGGGCCCCTGCCAGAATATTCCGAGCAAGATCCAGGTCAAGCGAGTGCGTACAAGGGGGCCGGGGCGTGGCCGGTGGTCGGCGGAGGAAGTCCATCCCAGAATTACGACGAAATCAAGGAGGGGAAAGAAGGTTTCTAGTATCTGTATGTATCTGTGTCTGAGGATGGAGTCAGCGCGCGACCGAGAGAAATTGTTGAGAAGCTTCGGGCCGCCGGAATCCAGCGGCGGCGGCGCCGGGGATCGTACGACGTCGCCTGTCACGACGACTGACGGACACGAATCGTGACTCGGAGTCTCGGACAAATACTCCCACTGGTTTGTTTTATTATAGATAGAAGAGAAGTCGTTACGTTTATTGTATACATGCCCGTCGTCTCGGCAGGAATATGCACGGGAGCTGTAGCTGATGGAAAACTTTGCTACTACTAGTACTACAAAAAAGTACGCCCAGTTGCCCATGCCGGTGGCGTGTTTGACCACTTGCTTCGCTTCATTTGTTTTTTTAATTATTTTCGGCATGTCCGATACTCTGACAGATAGATCCATGGCGGCCGGGGCAGCTAGCTGCATGCCTTGACCTCCAAGAAAGACTGGACAACTCTATTTTTTTTAAAGAAAAACTGGCTGCTGAATCTACGCGGCATGTGACTCATCGACAAGTATAAAAAAACGACACGTCGAGGCAGGAGGACGACAGGGAGACATGTTACGTACGCGTCAGCTGGACCGTAAATTCGAGGGTGGCGCCATACTCCACGAGCAGGGGCGGACCTAGCCCAAAAACTGAGTGAGGGCCTGCTACTTGTTGGGCCTCGATTGCTACAGGGAAATAGACCCAAACTCCACTGAACAAGAAAAAAATGAGTGTGGGCCTGGGCCTTCACTGGGCCTAACGTGGGTCCGCCCCTGTCCACGAGTAGCCGGCGGCGTTGACGCGGTGGCTATTACTCCCTCCATTCTAAAAAAAATGACGTTTAGAAAAAGGTTTGGGTCAAACATTAGGAATATAAATCAAGTTTGCAAATGTGAAAACTATATGAATAGATTTGTCTTGAAAAATACTTTCATAAAAGTATACATATATCACTCTTTGATAAATATTTTTATAATAACAAGATGTCAAAGTTGTGTTTTGGAGACCGTGTCGCTGTCCTAAACGTCAGTTTTTTTAGAATGAAGGGAGTATATATGCTAGGTGACCTAGGCCTTGTTTAGATCTCAAATTTAACCCCCCAAATTCCACTGTGCAAAAAGAAGGTTTTCATCACATCAAAATGTCATAACATGTATGGAGTACTAAATATAGATAAAATAAAAAACTAATTGTATAGTTTTGTTGTACTCCGCGAGACGAACGTTTTGGGCCCAATTAATCAATTTTTGGATAATTTTTCACACATACAAACGAAATGCTACAGTGGCGCACGCATTCCAACAAACCAAAGTTTAGCTCCCAAATTTGAGAACTAAGGTGGTGTTTGGATACCTACGCTAAAGTTTAGCGCTTTAAATAAATGATAATTAAATGTATTAAACATAAACTAATTACATAAGTCACGTCTATTTTGTGAGACGAATCTAACAAGCCTAATTTTACTATAATTAATATATAATTATCATGCATTTACTGTAGCATTATATTGTCTAATCATGGTGTAATTAGGCTTAATAGATTCGTTTCGTAAATTACTCCTCGTTATGTAATGGGTTTTTAAATTAATTTATATTTAATACTCCTAATTAACACATTAATATCCGATGTGACGGCGCTAAAGTTTAGCGTGGAGGAAACAAATGGGACCTAAACAAGGGCCTAGTGTGAAAACTGGAAAACAAGGGGCAGCAGGGTTCACTACCCTTGCGAGCTTCCTGGCTGGAGTAGTATAACATGCACATGCAGCAGGTACAGCAGCGCTCAACCTGACACCCTGAATGAAAAGAGCCATTCAAATTGCGATCGTCCCAGAGACCAGATCAGACGACGTCCAAACTCAAAGTTTTTTTTTATTAGGCCTTCTCTCGCTAGCTGATATCAGATTTTCTTCTACGTAGAGGGGAGAGAGCTCGAGAAACAACCGAGCTAGCGAGCCGGCAGTAGATAGCCTCGCACATTTTTCAAGAAACTCTGAGTCTCTGTCTTGCGAACTTTGATACTCGGTGGATAATGAGTTACAGCATGTGTCTTTATATTTTGTTTATTGTTTCTACGTCCACGCAAGCCGGCGACCTCGCCAGCTCCGTTGGAGACGGCCTTAACGCGCAAGTAGCTCGATCGGAGACGGCGGTCAGTTCCAACCCATCGCAAAGGCAGTGTCCATGCTGCCATGTTAGTAAGACATCACTTTAGATACTACATTCTCCAACCTATAATTTCTTAGGATGGATCATTATAAATTCATTATTTTTTCTCTCTACCAATCATACTTGTTATTTTTCTATCATGAAAACATTATCCTCTCTCAATGCAAACTTTGGTAGTGTCTTATGCGTTCTCGTGTCGACACTGGGTCTTAACCCAGTTTCTTCCTCTTTTCACTCTCTCTTATTTAATACAGTGCCACACAAGCAAAAAGTCTTACGTGGCAGCCTAATTAATGCTATGGAAACCCTGAAGGGTTGGGCCTGCCCTTATATTTCCGTTTATATTTCCGTTGGAGACGGCCTTAACGCGCAAGTAGCTCGATCGGAGACAAGCAAAGATCCGGTGTCGAAAAGGCATTCGTTGGCCTAGGGCACGGCGTCCGTGCTGCTGCAACTTGCATTGCGCGTGCCGGCTGGTCGCCAAGTAGCAAGTACCGACCGCCACCGGATGGTTCAAAATAGGGAAAGGGTGCCCCGGCCAAGCACATGCATGCCCCGAAACGTGGGCCTCCTGGGTGCTCGATCTGCGTAATCTGCTGGGTGGGTCTTCCTTTCCCGGCGAATTAGGAGGAGCGGACATGCGTGCACGGCGCTGATCTCGCTGATGCGAGCTATAGCCTGATATAGCTAGCTAGCCTCGTGGGCAGGCAGCTAGCTAGTAGCCATTCAAAACGCTGGGGCAGTAGCACGCATCGCCGACTGCGAGTGATGCCATCCAGATCCCCGACCCCGACCCGATCATTGTATCTGTTGCTTGCTGCCTGCGTGCCTCGTCGCCGGCGCCCGCCCAGATTGGCTCTGCCCGGCAACGGCGGCACACACGTACACCGCGCGCACCCGTGCGTGGGGATGCCGTAGTTCACACTAGCTACTTCGCCGGCGTCGGTGGATGCAGCGCCATGGCCGCAATGAACTTATTGTTGGTTTGCTGTGAGATGAAGCTTCGCACCAACAGACAATATATATTCACCGATTATCATCGTTACCAGCCTTTTCTAATCCTTTTTCTAGCACGACTTTATCATTGATTACCATCGTTCGGTTTCGGTTAACGTGTCATGGAAGACGACCTCATCACGGCCGGTAGCTAGCCACGATCGGAGGACATTTGTGTATGTAGGCTCCAGCTCAGCAGCGCTTGTTTAGGGCACACGAGCGCACGTGGTCACGAACCCATTCCCCCTCACTCAACCACTACCTAGCACGGTACTTGCTTGTTCGATCTCGTCGATTCGTGTCGCATGCGTTGCGCTCGCTCGTCCAACTCCCGGCCCGGCAGCCACTCCCCGGTGATTGGCCGGCGGTCTTTCCTTACCTTTCTCTAATTAACCTCCCGCATGCGCTGGCTACTCCTATTTTCTATGCAAAGTATGAAACATGCAGGCGTATTGAATCTCGCGACGCGGCCGGACCACCGCCCGATGGGTCCGACGACGGTGGGGTGACACGCACGGGGCGGCGCGATGAATTTTCTGGCGGGTAACGTGCAGCACGCACCGATTTGGCATCCCCGGCCTGGCCCTCCCCCTTTTTATTTCCGCACGTTGCGCCGCGCGGTGGTTGCATCGTCGCCGGCGTCACGCACGGGGGAAGGAAGGCTGGACTCCGGCCTCTTAAAGTAACCGGCCAGATCGCTTGCGGCGTGCGGATCGGACAGCGCGCTGAGAAACACACGGATTTTGCAGAGATTATGTGGATACAGGCGACGGACGTCACGCCAAAAAAATAAAACAAATCTCCGTGGCCGTGGAATTCGTGCCGTCCAAACTAATGGGTTCGGTCAAGGAAGGTCACCTTGCATTGCAGCTGCATCTGCCTCTGCCTCCTCCGGTGGGTGTGTCATCGTCAGCTGCCGGTAAATCAAGCTAGATGCTAGCTGTACGCTGCACAGTACGTCCATCGATCGTGCCGTGCGTCGAGTCCGGTCCGCACTGTTCGCCAGAGCTGCTACAGCGTGCCAGTACTGTTCACGGCCGTCAGGTCCGACGTGTCGCCAGATCACCGTCGCGACTCGCCTGCTGCTGCTAGATGCTGCATGCACGGACGTTTCCTGCCGCTCCCGCATGATTGCAGAGACTTCGCGGTACGTGCAGGCCAGGCGCCGCGCTGGACGTGACTAGGCTCCTCGTCCGCTTGCGTACGTAACGTAACATGTATAGGCAGAGGGACGCGACGCAGTGGCTGGCTGGACTCATGCGAACGCAAGACCACCCTACCGCATTGGGGGTACCGCAGATATAGGCTGTACTACCATGCAGCAAGCAGCTACTACGTACTAGTACACGTATATGCCGGAGCCGGAAGCGGAAGATCTCGATTGATTCGCGCGCTGGACCTCGCCGGCACTAGCGGGTTAACGGGACCGACCCATCGAATCGGATGAGTTGATGAGACAGATATACATACACGAGCCTTCCGAGATGATAAAGCGGTGGATCATGGTTAAGGCTCGAGCCGAGAATAGTTTATAAGTCAAATCAAATCTACACCTATCCATACTAATTCTACCATATTTACAAACTAATTCAATCTCACCCACTTAGCATTCGAAACAAACCAATCCAAATCATTTAGCTTTTCTCTCCTAGACAAATTAAATTAATCGGTTTCAACCCAAATATTGAAACCGGTTTTCATTGACTACTACTCATAATAAGGATAATCTTATGATGTGGGGTCCATATATTGATATAGCTCAACCAATTTACACGGAGTAGCTAACTCTTATTTTGATACATCTCCAACAAATTTCAGCCAAATTCGCTAAAATTTAACAGTGTGAACGTGAGGTTTTAGTTTTAGGGTCCGACTTTTGACCCAGGGCCCACATCTCATCACATAATTTTGCACAAAGTAGCCGACCGTCGTTTTGAGTCATTTACAATAAATTTTAATCAAATTCGTTAAAATTTCATAGTGTGAACGCAATGTTTTAGTTTTAGGGTCCGACTTTTGATCTAAGTCAAAACATATATATTATTATTTAATCTTTTGAATTAGTCAAACTAATCTCGAACTGATCCAAACTGGTTTAAACCATTATGATTGTTAAACCAAACCAAATCTAACTATTACCAAACCAGTTAATCCAATTAAAAAACTAAACCACCAAAATCGGTTTCAAACCCAAACCATTCTCAGTTTGAGTTAAGCCATGGAATTTCCTCTTGTATTCTTCTCACAAACTTAAGCCGTCATTAACCATGCATCGTTCCAACTTTCAAGTTTGGTTTGAGCGAGTAAATGATTCGGAAGTCCCGTAGTTAACCTGCAATTTGAGTTGTTTGAACCCCCATCAGTTGCACGGGCGGTCCAACAAAAGGGGCGACCGCGTTTTGTTGGGCTCAAAACTGTGTGACAGAGTCCATTAGTCAACAACATGTATACAAATATACTCTTTCCGTTTTAAATTGTAGTCCCTTTTGTTTTAAAAGAATACATAGCTTTCGCTACGCTTTAGATATACGACACTGTCTACATACGCAAATGAGACTTAGGTGAGATCTCTTCCTTCTCGTTTTTTTCTCTTTCTGAAAATGTAAGATGTACACTTATTTGGCTTTCCACAAACCTCCAATATATTTAGGTGGGTATTCTCTTCCCCCTTGACCCTCAAAAGAATTTTTTGTATCTAAAAAAATCAAAACTATCAATAATTTGGAACAAAGAAATGCAATATATAGGGGCAATGCAGTCAAATAAATCGATTTCTTCTTTTAATTTTGTGATTAGAATTGAATAAAGAGATTGAGAAAGATGGTTTTTTCCTCTACTTATCATGAAATCTGAGACACGAGAAAAGAGTGGATGACTTTAAAAAGATATCACTCTATCGGTAAAATACATGAGCTGCCATCTTTATCGGGGCTAAGAATTCAGTGCTCGCGTTCACGGGCCTAAAAGAAGCCCTTGGGCTCATCGGACCGCATTCGGAATTCGGAATTGAATGGGCTGAGTATTTCTGTGTGTGTGTGTGCCTTTGCCCATGGTGTGTATGTATTTGGGCCAGCTATCGACGAAAAACTTTGTAGGAAAACAAGATTCGTGCACAGGCCCGGTCAAAATGGATGCGATTTCTCCAGGAACTTATATCGCTTCGGGAAGTTTTTTTTTACCAAGGTAGGTTCCACCGTTTGATATCTGTGTAACGGTCAGGATTGCATGTTTATTTGAATCCAAAGCGACTTCGCAACGAGCGGATGCGAGCGAAAAGCGTCCAACGTCAGCCACGGACGGAAATCTAATTTGAGTTTCAACCTTCAAACGCGATTTTCTCATGAACCGTCAATCATTTTCCGAAATCCGTTTGAACTACCATGTTATTTGTAATTAATGCAATAAAATAAGATCCAATACGAGTATATTTTTATTTTATTTATGTATCTTTTAGAATCAACACTTTCAATATACTATTTCAACATTTTGAATAACTATCTCAACATCTTGAACTTACCGCTTCAATATTTTCACACAAAATGTCGATCTAGTTTATCCAAATTGTTGAATTAAATTTGAGAAAAATGTTGAACCTAGTATATGAAAATGTTGACTGTATTAGTTTAACATTTTGCATGTTAGTCTAACTTTTATGTGAAAAATGTTAAAATGATATAATCGGAATGTTGATCTGTTATTTTTGAAATGTCGACTACAACATCGTACTTTATATAACTGCATACTTAGTGGTGATAATTAAAAAATAAAAAAAGGAAGAAAAAGGCACAAGGTACTTTCTACCACCGGCGCGGGTTTAACTGAACGATAACAACAAAAAAATCTGGCCATCGTGTTTCTCCTCACCACACGTGCTGTTGGTGGGTTCCATTGGGCCTCAAAGCCAACTTGCTTAACCGGTGAACGGAAGCCACATGGGAGCCCCCGATTTCTCCTGCCTCACCTCTCGCTCGAGCTTGCGCCGCCTCCCGTATGTGAACCCTAGCACACAGCGCCGCTCGATCACTTCTCCATCAAAGTCGATTCCATAGGCTAGAAGAATAATCGCGGTTGTGGTAGAATGCTAGCTTGCGAGGAAGAATTCCGGCTACCCGACGTTCATGAAGGTGGCCGCGAAAACTGAGCTGAGGTGGGCCCGTGGATAGATCGATTCGGTACTACCGGCTCGGTAGATTTTTTTTTTCAAGTGTACTCTCTTAGTCCCATAAAAAATGTAATTCTTGCTTTTTCAGACATATTACTGTCCTCGAAAAATACCATACCACCCTTAATAACTGTATTAATCTCATTAATTTAGGTATGGGAGTAGTTGGTGCATGCAGATAATTATCAAGGAATCATACAGTTAGTTACTTGTAGAATTGTATTTTTTTTGAATTTTTTAATCTCAGAATTACATTCTTTCTGGGATGGGTACAAGTAACAAATTAACGGGGATTTCTAACCATTATTCAAGTAATTTTCATTTGAAAAAGTTCAAATCACTACCCTATACTATGACCAAAGTTTGTATAACCCCTAAATAATTTTTGTGTTTACTTAACCCCTTTGATTTTCTAAACCAGTTTACAATTCACGTTTAGACTCTAACCAAATCTAGTTTTGCTGTCTGGAACCTGGTTTGCTGATTTGGGTGTACACGTGGATAGTCCAACATGGTAACAAGTCTTGAGGCCCAAAACCCCTGTCATTGGCCCAGGTGCGCTCCGTCCTTCTCTCTCGCGGCTCCCTCTCTATTCTGCTGTTCCTCTCTCTGATCGGAAGGTGGATGAGTTGATCCGCAACACAACATCAAGCAGGTGAATTTCTCCGCCGCTAGGACTGCACAAATTGTGAAGAATCATGTAGATTAGGCGGCTCTCAGTAACCGGACTCAGTCCAACATTCACATATGTCCAGTACCGTGGCAAAAAAAATCATAATTATATTTAGTTTACAACTCAATTCAACATAGATACACATGATTTTCCTATCCCTTGTCGAGCTTCATTTGATTCAGAACCCAGAACTTCACATGTTGCTCTGAACTTGCTGTGCTTCTGAACATTACCCTCTGTCCAGGAGGTCATGTGGCATGCCCGCCATTCCTCATATGATGGTGCATCCATGGTAGCACATATCACCCTCGGCGTGGTAGCAGTGGACCCTCCAGTCGGCACACGCTCTTCCCAGCCGCAGCATTGGTTGGGTCCCTCAGCGGCACCCGGTGGCGGCCCCAATCCATGGTGGTTGCTTCAAAGGTCAGAGGGCGAGCGAGCACCTGGAGAGACAGGACGACTACAATAGTGGCAACGACGTGTGGCACTCGGCGGTGCTCTCGACGGGGATGACCAAGCAGCAACACCGGCGGTGCGATGGCAAGCGGCGAGACCTACTCTACCCAGTCAGCAAAATATGATTTGGTAAGGCTATTCGCACCGGTGAACCTCTACTCTACCCTCTAAAAGAGAATATTCTGTCCCGGTCATTGAGATTCTCTACTTTATATCACTTTCTTCCGCACTCGTTCATACTCTACCTTCACTCTCTGTACCAACCATCAGCTGATGGGACCCACATTTTAGGTTTTTTATTCATTTTTTCTCCCCCTCCCTCTCTTCTCTCTCCCGTTTCCTGACTCCTCCCCTCCCCCGCCCCATCCCCTCCACCACCGGCACCTTCACCTGCGAGCTCCCGCACTTGATCTACGCGCTCTCCTTCTCCCCCACCGCGCCCGTCCTCGCCTCCGACAGCTTCCTCGAGGACCTCAACAACCACGTCTCCCTCCTATCCTTCAACCCCATCCGCCCCTCCGCCGCCTCCTTCCGTGCCCTTCCGGCTGAAAGGATCAACCCTAGGCCTAGAGGGGGAGTGAATAGGCGCAACTGAAAATTCGGTAGTCACCGGAAATTTCTGCTTGCTACCAGAAATTTCCGGTGAAAGCGTGTATGATGAATCACAAGCTAGATGCAAGTAACTGAGACAATCTATATGAATTAAGATGTTGCACTAGATGTAGATAGAACTTTAGTAGCTTCATCTACACCAGAAACCTCACAGATATATAGATCAGAATGAAAAAGTGAATAAGCTTGAAAGAACAAGATGAACACGAAGAACACAAGTCAACGAGGAGACACAAGATTTAATCTGAAGTTCACTTCCACACAGGAAGCTATGTCTCCGCTGAGGGCCTACGAAAGGCGGGCTTATACACTCCAAGCCACTTCCCTCCACTTAGTCACCACAAGGATCTAAGTGTACTTACTAGCAAATCCAAGAAGGATGGGTGATACAAACTTCCGAGGCGAATCCACAAGCTTGACTTGGATGCTCTCGGTGACGCCTAACCGTCTAGGGGATGAATCCATAAGAGTAACAAACAAGAATCACCGGGAATACATGAACTTGATGCTCAAGAGAGGAATGAATGCTCAAGTGGCTCACTAGCTCAAACCTCTCATCAACTCACCACTTTTTTTCAAGTGTACTCTCTTAGTCCCATAAAAAATGTAATTCTTGCTTTTTCAGACATATTACTGTCCTCGAAAAATACCATACCACCCTTAATAACTGTATTAATCTCATTAATTTAGGTATGGGAGTAGTTGGTGCATGCAGATAATTATCAAGGAATCATACAGTTAGTTACTTGTAGAATTGTATTTTTTTTGAATTTTTTAATCTCAGAATTACATTCTTTCTGGGATGGGTACAAGTAACAAATTAACGGGGATTTCTAACCATTATTCAAGTAATTTTCATTTGAAAAAGTTCAAATCACTACCCTATACTATGACCAAAGTTTGTATAACCCCTAAATAATTTTTGTGTTTACTTAACCCCTTTGATTTTCTAAACCAGTTTACAATTCACGTTTAGACTCTAACCAAATCTAGTTTTGCTGTCTGGAACCTGGTTTGCTGATTTGGGTGTACACGTGGATAGTCCAACATGGTAACAAGCTCCCCCTCCCTCTCTTCTCTCTCCCGTTTCCTGACTCCTCCCCTCCCCCGCCCCATCCCCTCCACCACCGGCACCTTCACCTGCGAGCTCCCGCACTTGATCTACGCGCTCTCCTTCTCCCCCACCGCGCCCGTCCTCGCCTCCGACAGCTTCCTCGAGGACCTCAACAACCACGTCTCCCTCCTATCCTTCAACCCCATCCGCCCCTCCGCCGCCTCCTTCCGTGCCCTTCCGGCTGAAAGGATCAACCCTAGGCCTAGAGGGGGAGTGAATAGGCGCAACTGAAAATTCGGTAGTCACCGGAAATTTCTGCTTGCTACCAGAAATTTCCGGTGAAAGCGTGTATGATGAATCACAAGCTAGATGCAAGTAACTGAGACAATCTATATGAATTAAGATGTTGCACTAGATGTAGATAGAACTTTAGTAGCTTCATCTACACCAGAAACCTCACAGATATATAGATCAGAATGAAAAAGTGAATAAGCTTGAAAGAACAAGATGAACACGAAGAACACAAGTCAACGAGGAGACACAAGATTTAATCTGAAGTTCACTTCCACACAGGAAGCTATGTCTCCGCTGAGGGCCTACGAAAGGCGGGCTTATACACTCCAAGCCACTTCCCTCCACTTAGTCACCACAAGGATCTAAGTGTACTTACTAGCAAATCCAAGAAGGATGGGTGATACAAACTTCCGAGGCGAATCCACAAGCTTGACTTGGATGCTCTCGGTGACGCCTAACCGTCTAGGGGATGAATCCATAAGAGTAACAAACAAGAATCACCGGGAATACATGAACTTGATGCTCAAGAGAGGAATGAATGCTCAAGTGGCTCACTAGCTCAAACCTCTCATCAACTCACCACCAATCACTTGGGAGTTAAGGAAAGGGGAGTTGGATGAGCTCAAGAAAGCTTGGGAGAAGTTGGGGTTCGAGTAAATGCAGTGGTCAAAGCCGGTAGGTGGATGAGAGGGATGGTATTTATAGCTCTCACTCAAATATTATCGTTAGGTCGTGTCTTGTCGGAAATTTCCGCTCGGGATCACCGAAAAATTCCGTCGCATTGGCCGGAGATTTCCACCGAGCACCGGAAATTTTCGGTGGGAAGTCAACGTGCATGCGAGCTCGGAAATATACGGTGTGTGTCGGAAATTTCCGACAATTTCCGGTGAATGTCGGAAATTTCCGATGCATGCCGGAAATGTCCGACAGCAAAGCTGCAAGGGTTAGAAATGTATGTGGTTTTGTTCGAGGTGACTCGAGTTTTCACAGATTACCTGTCCCTCTTGATAGTACGGTGGTCCTATACTCAAACTCAAACCAAAAAATAAATTTAAATCCTTCATTTAAATCCACCACCATATAGAAACGAGTTGGGACCTTCCTTTCACATTTCTTTTCTTTCTTTTTTTGTTTTATTCCTGCACAACTCATCCAAAACGTTATATCCATATTTCTATCATCATTAATCACCAAAATTGATTAAGTGCCTAGATGCACTTTCACCGGCCCTCTCATTCGACCACCCGTACCCACCCACCAAGCTCTAGTTCAACCCCCACGTCGTCGCGCCCTCCCTCCTCGCCTCCTCCGCCGACACGCTCCGCATTTGGCACGCCCCGCTCGATGACCTCTCCGCTTCCGCCCTGCCGCCCAAGCTCCGCTCCGTCCTCGACAACCGCAAGGCCTCCTCCGAGTTCTCCGCGCCCCTCACCTCCTTCGAATGGAACGAGGTCGAGCCCCGTCGCATTGGGACCGCCTCCATCGACACCACCTACACCGTCTGGGACATCGACCGCGGCGTCGTCGAGACGCAGCTCATCACGCACGACAAGGCCGTGCGTTACATCGCCTGGGGCGAGGCCGGGGTCTTCGCCACTGTCTCCACCGAGGGGATGAGAGGGAGCGGGTGATGAGCGCGTCAGGGTCAAGCACTGTTCTTCTTCGGCGATGATGTTCTTCTCCAGGGCGGCGGAGCCCGCTCCGGCGCGCTCCTCCCCACCACCTCCAGCATGTGCGTGCCATGTCCGTCTTGGCCGCGGCGAAGAAGCCAGCGGAGGAGGACCCGCGGCGAAGAAGGCGGAGAAGACGAGGGCAAGAAGGCGAAGAAGAGGTGACGGTGGAGGAGGAAATGAGTGCCCGCTGGCATGGGCTGCGCGTGGCGACGGGGCCACAGCCTCGGCACCGCACTGGCGCTCCTTGTCGCCGACGAGGTCACCGAGTCCATCCCGGAAGAGCGGGCCAGCAACGGCCGAGGCGGGCCCGCGCCGACGTGGTCTCTTACCGATCCCCCTCTATCCCCTCTTGATTTACTGGTGACCTGCTCCGTTTACAGGTTAGCGTGTCGCATCCAGGCTCCCGCTGCAACGAAAAACAGCCGACTCGGCACGCTATATCTTTTACGGTTTCTTTTTAGAGAGACCGGTGCGGGCAGCCTTAGAGTCTAAAGGTAAATAGTAAACTGGTTTAAAAAAATCAAAGGGGTTAAGTAAACACAAAAAAATATTTAAGGGGTTATACAAACTTTGCTTATAGTATAGGACAGTGATTTGAACTTTTTTCTTTTCACTAGGATCGTGTTCGTGTGTTGCTACGGGCAACAAAATATTTATAGCAAATAACATATAAATATTTAAATATTTAAACAAAGCAAACAATCAAATAGATTAACATTCGCACCAAGAGAGATGAATATATTGTTGAACATATAGTAAATATACTTGAACAATATTTTATAGATAAAATCAACACCATAATTCTATCAAATTTGTGCGATGGCAAGATATGACATATATGATCAACTATTGCAAAAAGGCTATTCCTCTTAGATAATTTTGCCTATTCTTCTCCAAATTTTCTGCCGCAAATATTGGATGCCCACGCTGACAAGTCAAAAGCACCGGATAAGATTCAGCAGACACTTGTTTGTTCTGTCACTTCTCTTCCATCATATAAAAAATCACAGCCAATTGAACTGTCAGGAAGAATTCCAATGCTACCCATGCTGACAAAAAAGAATCTGAGCAAAAAAAAGTACTAACCAGTACACATATGTCATCTCAGGCAACAACGGCAAGGAACAAAAACAAGACAATAACAGATGGCAAAATTTTTACAGGAAAGCAAGCAACAACGTACTGAAGAGCAGGCAGACAAACTTGGGCTGCTGGACCTTTTGGCAGCAGTCTTCAAAACCCATTCTTGGAACTGTGTTGAAAAACGAAATGCAGAGAAGAATCAAGAATAGGCAGGCTCTCCCAAAAAAATTAGCAAGCATGTTAGGAATTCCAGTTCAATTTCACTCCAAAACCCACTATATTATGCGGCGTCAAGAAGTGTAGTCACCGTACTCTAGCTAATGCAGTTCTAAAATTCAAGCAGGAAGGCTGGCAAAGCCAACCGTGAGTCCACAGTAACTGATAAATAACTCAACAACGCTTGCATACCAAAATATAATGATGCATGAATAGGCAAATCACGCAATGTGTAGCTAAACACAAATGCATTTCCAAAACCAGAAGAATATATACAAACCTTTGCGGGAAAGGAAATTAGCACTGCATATTCTATAAGCTCATATATACTAACCTTAAGCGGAGCAGACCACGGACCAATGCAACTTGCTGGCTGGCCTCAGCGCATCACCGTTCAGTGCACAAACCATTCAGAACAACTGCACTCTAAGAGTAACAAAGGGCTAGCAACATGGAGGAAAGCACCTTCAGGAAGCTTTCTATTGACTGAAATCCAGATTCCATATCCATGTATGACACAACTCTGAAACTGAATAGTTTCTTTTCCATATTGAGCTGAGCACATAATTGAAAGTTATTGATTCATGAACAAAGGACCAATATGCTGCTGAAAACTTACATAAATCTTTAACTGACCTGAGCCCCATTGTTGAAGTAGGCGATGAGAAGAATGACGCTCTGCAAACATGAACATGGTGTTGTTACTTTTCTGCAGTTTGTGGACGCACAAAAAAATGTTTTAAATCTGAATGTCCATACACCAGAAATAAAAAAAACCCATGGAGGTATGGCCATCTTGTGGACCACACAGCTTGAGAAATTTCAGCCATTATACACTATACAACATATGAAAAGTGAAAAGTCTGATGAGACTGCCAATTCTTTCTTACAGGATGAGGTGTAACAAATCACTGTAAATTTGTAGGGATTTCATTTCACATGAGTGCTACTCTTCCAAAGTGTGATTAAATTCTCTGATTCATATATAATCCTCAAAAAGCTCGTTTTTCTGGCGAATAACCATGACACGGCATATGAAATTCTGTTCTAAGCCCAAATGTAGCATGGCATGAAGAACTTCGAAATCCTGGAGAGAGAGGAGATGCGAGGAAGGAGACTGACTGACCTGCAGGCTGCGCTGGTTGAGGCGCTTGACGGCGAGGACGACGCGGCCGCCGCCGCCGGAGCGGAAAAAGGCGCGGTAGACGGAGCTGAAGCCGCCTTCGCCGACCTTGAGCGCGCGGCTGAAGCCGTTGGTGGTGCTGCAGAGCTCCTCGAGTTCGAACACCTGCAGCCGCTGCGCGCCCCGCTCCTCCTGTGGATATGCATGAAGCTTCTTGGCCATTATCATAATAGGATGAAGCTTCTTGGTTGAGTGAAAGCTAACTCACTGAAAATCAATGCGAGTTTGATCTTGGAAAAAAGAACTAAGTTGGGAGTAATGTTTTTTCTTATGTTTGTTCGTTGCCATGCCACGTACATAAACTCATCCGACAATGTCAGGAGAAATTCTGCACCCATAACAAAAATAATTTGCAAGCATCATAAATTTGAGGAAAAAAAATCAATCAGATCAGATAGTTCTTCGACATATATCAGTTGTGATCTTGGTTAGCTATCTCTGGTCCCCAGCTGACCATACTCATTATTACCCATTCCTACAAAATTTCATCCTCTAGCCAAATTATGCAATGTACCTATAGCAATTCTCATGGCCATACTGGTATACATATCTATACCCGTAGACAGCAAGCAAATATGTATACCATACAGAAAATAGCTACTACAATAATTATCATGGCATTGCACATAAGAATTGCTTCCCGCGAATAGCAGAGCAAACAAAGAAATTAAAGATTTCCACACGAGGGACCATACATATCGCCAGGAGACCATCTTCTAGAGTGAGTGTTTGGTTGCACGCCAAGACTTGCCACCTCCTGCATTGTGGCAGCCACAAAAATCGAAGACGATGTTAGGTTGAGAATAAAGATACGGCATGCCACAACTCTGCAGGAGAGCAGTTGATTTTTTCGCCACATCCGTGGTGCCCCATTTCGGCGCCACCACAAGTGTGGTGTGGCAACTGATGGCGGGCACCCAAGCAGGCCCTAAAAACCACAAAGTGTGCCCCTCTGGCAGGTACCTAGAGTTAGAAAACAAATAAACAACCCTAAGGCCAACGAATTGAAATCATGAGTGAAGGACATAGATGAGCTATATAGTATCATTCTGCCACAGGAATAATTCATTCAGCGAGATATATTATAGAAGTTCTGGTTCCACATGAACGACTGAAATCACTCTACAAAAATCTCTATGGAAATGTGGGGTACTTGATGGTCTCAGTTTTATCTATGATCTCAAATGGCAGCTCCATCTTAAGATACGGTTCATAAATTGATGTGTTTAAGGCTTTGAGGTCACTAATATCCGCAAGGTTCAGAAAGAAATATGTGTGATCTTTATTAGTAGAGTTTTTGTAGCAAAAGAAATGGCTATGATGTATATATAGATGTAAAATAATAGTTATATTTTTTAGTTGTACAGCTAAGATAATTTAAAACAGCAATCTTGCAGCACAACACTCTAAAAACTTTTTTAAATCGTGCAATCTAACACCATTTCACAAAAAAATGGCTTCTCCATAGTCCATAGAAAAAGGACTCTGTGGACTAAAAATGAATAGGCCGGGTTCTATCAATGTTCACCAAAGTGAAGAGAACGACAGAAATCTATGGAGTCCGTGTGGTTAGACATAGAAACCAAATTGGTAAATCATTTCTGAGCTGCTCACTAAGTCAAATTGATCAAACTTCAAATGAGCAATACAAAAAATGTAGTCCAGGTGTCCAGCTCGAAAGGTATTAATGAACCAAGTAATTTTTGTACGATAACAATTTTTGCACTCAATTGACAAGTTCCCACCCAAAGGGGTATCCGATTGTTCCAGAGAATCCAAACATGGTAGAATGAGAAGAAGAGATGGAACTATGGAAGGGCAGTGCCTACCGAGAGCTGCAGTGTGCAGTAAGCCAGGAAGCAATGCACTCTTCTTCAGCTCGAGTGCTCGACTCCTTCTACCGCCTTTTTCCTCCCCTTCAGAGATGCACAGCAAACCAGTGACCACGACTACTTCAGAGTGCCTTTTATCTGTAACACAAGGCATAACAGCTTATTGTAGGCTATACTTGAGTGAGAACTTGTTGGAGATCAGAGGTAGGAAATAGAATTGTCGCTTTTCAAAGATAACTCTAACTCATAGATCGAGTTATTTCTGGGTGCAAAGATGTTCTTCCGCAAACATGCCTTCTATTATTTTATGGAGAATACTAACAGAAATATTCAGACCCTCTTCTGAGGAAGCCTCCAAGCAGGAAGGATTCTAAGCAGAAACACTGTTCTTATGGAACACCATACAGTCAATTGAAACAAGGCATAACCAAAAAAATGCCTGGAATTTGCGAGTCTCACAGTCTTAAGAAGAAGCACAATAATCGGCATGCTTCATGGATTGGGATATAGGTACAGATATGTCAAAAGGTTAAGAAAATCATTCCTTTGGGAAAGAGGACACCAGTGCTAGTTCAACTTAAGACATGTGACAGAACTATGAGTCCTTCTGTGCTATCATAAAGTAACAAGCACTCCAAAATTACCATATCTTCTAGACCAAACAAATTGATGGATAGTATGAAGCGAAATTCACATAGAAATTACAAACACTAAATTACACTACCATCAATGACATGTGGTAGCAGGGGTCAACACCAGACATGAACTGCTGCCTCTCAACAAGAGATCCTGGTTCGCTGGACATGAACTGGATGCTTTTGTGGCCTTATAATAGATGCTACAGGATTGGGGTACATTAATTATGATGTTAAATCACATATAGAGTTAAATCAGTTCTAGATTCTAGCTACACCAAACACCTTGACAGATCAGTCTAAAACCAGCATACCTTCATTCCAAAGTTGTGTTTAAGTCACTATCATCTCCTCCTCAGTCCTCATGACAGATCTAGAACCATATATTCACATAATTGCAAAACAGATGAGCACAATGTGATTCAGGATAAGTGCTCAGGTGGAGAATTAAACTAAAGGAGTAAAGTACACCTTCCTATCATTTGCACCAAATTTATTAATTTGATATTGAAGTCAAGTTCTGATTAGAAATTGTTTGCCCGGATACATCTCATGAGTAGCAATGGAATCCATTCTAGATTATTTAACTCTGTATTTATAAAATAATTGTGAGGGTATATGGGAATCAACAATCTATGAGTCTCTACCTCTGTATGCCATTAGTTTACAATATAATAAAACTAAAAGTTCCGTGCTTGACCATTGTGGAGAAAGGTTAATAACTCTGGAAACTTGAAAAACTTACAAGCAATTGAAGAGGATTGGATCTCCTTTGCATCATTCAGAGTACTCAAATAGAGACATAAAGACTCCAGTAGTTGCATCCTGCCAAATTCAGAACAATTTTTTTACACTCATTCTAAATAGAACTCTTGAACAGAGAAAATGTGCTAGGTATACATCTCAACATAGACAATACTACATTCTACAACTGGAAATTTTGTATTTAAATAAAATTATTGGTAATACATGGCCTCTGTACAATGCGCCAGGAACCATCATCCTGTGAACAATATCCTCGAGTTCAATGACAAGAAATGTAAAATTTTATTCTTGCAGAGAATATCAACTTTCTAAATGCACATCACAGCAACATGAGAACACTACGGACACAGATATTCCAGCAGTTGTGAGAAGAAAACTTCACCGTTTTACGACTGGATCCACCGGATTGAAGGAATTCATTCAGTTCTTTGTCGCACCTGGACTTTCCTACAGCCAGTGGAGGATCAGATCGGTGTTCAGTGGTGATGTTGTTGTCGCACATGGACTTTAAGGAAGCCAGTGGAGGATCAGCGGCCAAGGCTAGGGAAATTTTTTTTGTTTGCGGGTGAAAGGCTAGGGAAATTGGATCATAGGCCTTCACGCACCTGCAGTTTCCAGTCTGGAGCCTTGGATGACAACTGGACGGAGGCCGAGGGCCTTTCGATGGTCTCCCTCAGATTCCTAGATCGAGCTCCATAGCCTTCACGGACATGAGGCCCGCAGCGGCTGCCGTCGCCGCATCGGGAGGAGCAGGATGACCCGGCGGCGGGTGGCTCGTCCTTGCGGCCGCGGATCGGGTGCAGCGGCGGCTCCGCGCGGCGGGCAGTGGCGGGGCCGGACGGGCGCGACAGCGAGGTGGACGCGAGGGACGCATGGCCAGCGCGGTGACAGGAGCAGGGGCGGCGGAGAAAAAAGGGCGGCGGACGGGGTGGGGCGGATGTGGGAGCGGACGGACGACGGGCGAAGGAGGCGGCGGAGGTCGGCCGCGGGCGGGCGAGGCGGCGGCTCCGGACGTGGGTGGGTGGGAGTGGCACGGGCAACGGCGGCTGCGGGAGGAGGCGGGGAGACGGGCAGCTCGGAGACGGAAACGCAGCTCAGCGATGGAAACCGAAGGGAGGGGGCGAGGCGGAGGTGCGCAGGAAGGTAGAGCGCAGGTCGACCCGGCGTGGAACCGCATCCTTCGGGCCCACGGGCCGGCGCCGAGGTGCGTAGAGCAGCGAGACCACGGGTTGTTTGACGACGTTTTTTCTCCTCTTTGATTTTATTAAGTAGCAGAGATAGAGATTTTGCTCACATAAATTAACTGCTTTAATAGGGATGGTGAAATCTGCACCACCCATCCACAAACCGGTTGTTTCAGTTACACGACCACCACCTCCCCACTCTCTCCCTCGGTCGGCCACTTCCCAAAATGGCCAATCCCCTCTTCCTCCTCCTCACCCTCACCGTCGCCGCCGACCCCCGCGCCGGCGCTGACGGGACGGACCCCTGCGCGGGCCGCCGGATCCACATCCGCCGCTTGCCCCCTCGCTTCAACGCGGACCTCCTCCGCCACTGCGGCGCCTACGCCTTCCCGCTCGCCGACGCGTCTGCGGCGGCCTCCTCGGTCCCGCCCTGCGAGTCCCTCGCCAACCACGGCCTCGGCCCGCGCACGCACCCGCGCAGCCGCTCCTGGTACCGCACCGACGCGCGGCTCCTGGAGCCATTCTTCCACCGCCGCATCCTGGAGCGGGACTGCCTCGTCGACGACCCGGCCGACGCCGACGCCGTGTTCGTGCCCTACTACGCGGCGCTCGACGCGCTGCCGTACGTGCTCGACCCGGAGCTCCTCGACGCCTCGGACCGGCACGGCGCGGAGCTCGCCGAGTTTCTCGCGCGGGACCAGCCGCGGATCCTGTCGCGCCGCCGGGGGCACGACCATTTCCTGGTGGTCGCCGGATCCGCGTGGGACTACGCGCAGTCCCCGGCCGCGGAGCCGAGGATGTGGGGCACGACGTCGCTGCTGCGGCTGCCGGAGCTCGCTAACTTCACGTTCCTGACGACGGAGTCCCGCACCTGGCCGTGGCAGGAGCACGCGATCCCGCACCCGACGTCCTTCCACCCGGCGTCGCTCCCGCACCTGCGCGCCTGGCTCGCCCGCGCGCGCCGGTCCCGCCGCGGCACGCTGATGCTCTTCGCCGGCGGCGCCTCGCGCCCGTCCCGGCCCAACATCCGGGGCTCCATCCTCGCCGAGTGCGCCAACCGCACCGACGCCTGCGCCGTCGTGGACTGCTCCGGCGGCGCGTGCTCGCACGACCCGGGCCGGTACATGCGCGCCATGCTGGGGTCCAGGTTCTGCCTGCAGCCGCCGGGGGACACGCCGACGCGGCGGTCCACGTTCGACGCCATCCTCGCCGGCTGCGTGCCCGTCTTCTTCGAGGACCTCGCGGCGCGGAGGCAGTACGGGTGGCACCTGCCCCCCGCGCTGTTCGACGAGTTCTCGGTGCACATACCCAAGGAGGCCGTGGTGTTCGGCGGCGTCAGGGTCGCCGAGACGCTCGAGGCCGTGCCGGAGGCCGAGGTGCGGAGGATGCGGAAGCGCGTGCTGGAGTTGGCGCCGATGGTGGTGTACCGGCGCCACGGGAGCACGGCCGACCTGATTGGGGCCGGGAAGGACGCCGTCGACCTCGCCGTGGACGGTTTGCTGCGGAGGATTCGGAGGCGGACGCGCGCGCAGGAGGAGGGACGCCCGGAGAGGATTTACGCGATGGAGGACGACGGCGTCGAGATATAGGATCGCCCTGAACATGTACTCTACGGTGGCATCAGGACATTTGTGTGCTGTGCAAGTGCAACAGCTGATTCATTCATCTTTCGATTTTTGTGGGTGAAAGAGGGTGTGTACATCTGATGTTGGAGATTTGGAGTAAAGAAATTAGATTCTGTGTTCAATGTAATTGCAGTTTTATGTTGGATACATGGGTGGCATTTTTAACAGGCAAAACGCGCCCCCGAGTTTCTCTCCTGCTTGCAAATTAGGCCAAAAGTGTGGCACCATCCTCGCAACAGTTCATACCTCGATTCTCCCAGTTATGATCAGGAGCCATGAAATGAAATCACGCGGCAGCAGGCAAACATACAAGTCGAGTCATAATATAAGTACAAGAATAGTAATAGCACCAATGACCCACCACTTGCAAAACTGTTTTCTGCGTTTTTATTGCAATGAGGATCAGTGAAATGCTGACCCAGGTGTGTCTGGCCAATCAACACCAGATAACCATTTACATATTCATCCTTATTGCAGTGCGGATGAGTCTCAGGCACATGGAATGAATAGGGGATGGTAATAATGAAAAGGGATTCTACAGGTATTTCTTGAAATCTTCATTTGCTTCAGCCACTAGATGGTCGTCATCCCACTCGTCGCGATAGCTCTCAGGATGAGCTGCCTTGTTCCAACCAGTGAAAGCATACATCTGCTTCCTCCATTCTTCAATTGGTGGATGTCCGCATTGCTTAGCAAGCCAATCATCGTACTCAAACTGTACTCAACCAGTGAAAATTCAAACGTTTGAACAGAGGAAAATTAATACAACACAATACAGTGGCCAAGTCACGAAACTCGATTAATATTGAAAGACAATCTCTAGGATACCTGGTAATTTGAAAAGTTATGGGTGTATCTCTTTGGCCATCCACGTGCTTCTAGTTTCGAGTAGAAAGCTTTAACATCTTCCATCATTTCTTCTTTAGATGGAAGCACAATCCGTCCTGATAGAACTCCAGCAACCCACTTACTTTGGAGTTCAAACAGTGGAAAAGGAATAACCTGGATGGAACAGAGAGTTGGAGGGTTTCAGATCTTAGGGCACTGCAAGTTACAAGTGCATCTGAACTGACAGGTACCAATTTGCAGTAAAACTGACCTTCCATGGCAATCCAATGAAGGACAGTTGAGGAGCCACTTCCGGTGGGAAAACATGCTTGTATAGTGGATCCACACGGTTGTCATCCACAATGATAGTGCTATCATCTTCAAGGAATGGGAAGTCATACAAGTAGCTAGCCAACATAAAAATAGAGGAAACACATGATCAGCTTCAGGCAAAGTAGCTCAAGATGGCTTTGCTTTAATGAGGTACAAGAAATTAGATTGCAGGGACACTGCAAGTGTCTATACCCAGTGCAGTGCATGATGACATCGGCTTTGATTGAGCTGCCACCCCGGAACACCACACTGCCATCCTCCTGTGCACGGTCGATCTGCAACTCGAGCATTAATTTTGTGACAATACTAACCGTGGCAGCTCCTCCTCCAACAGATAAAAAGCTACCATATCTTGACTCACCAGGAGAAACTTCTTAATACAAAGATAAGCACTCTCCTGCGTGTAGAGCTGCGTTTTCTCGAAAAAAAAGACTCACCAGGAGAAAAGGTCGTTTACCATGGAATGAAGCCACAGATTATCGTAGCCAGGCTGCTTCTCACATTTTGCTGGTGCTGACCTATCGGCAATATGGACCTCTTTTGCAGTCCTTGCGATGTCTCTTGAAATGTCAAATGCACTTGCTGAAGCCCCGATTATAACCACCACCTGTCATTGAGAAAGATAGTCTTTGTTAACCATGGAGATGCATACCTGTAGTATAGATCACCGAGAGGAAAACACGCACTTGATCACGGAATGGCTCTGGGACACGGTAATTGTGGCTATGCATCTGCTTCCCTGGCCAAGCATCTACTCCTGCCAATGTTCAGAAGTGTAAGAATTGCTTACTGAAGGCAATAACCATCTGAAATTTGCAATGGCCAACGGCTGTAAATTATTACAGATTTCTATCACTTTTATGAATGATCCAAACATTACAATTACACACCGGACGCCGTGGAGTTATAGGTTATGCTTACGCAGTTTATTCCAGAACCAATCTTAGTAGCTCAAGAATACGCGATCACAAGTTGTGAAGCACCGAATTACCTGGAACGACGGCGATACGCGGCTCCGTGTAGTGCCCATTGCAGACCACGACGGCGTCGTACACCTCCTCCTCGCCGCTCCCCTTGTCCCCAAGCTTCCTCGACGTGACCGTCCACCTTCCGCGGCCCTCCCTCCGCACCCCGAGCACCTCCGTCTCGAACCGGACGAGCCGGAGCAGATCGAACCGCCGCGCGAACGCCTCCAGGTACCGGAGCACCTCCTCGTGGCCGGGGAACCTGCGGGGGTCGGCGGAGCCGGGCGCCGCCGCGGAGAAGGGGAAGTCGAGGAAGCCCATGGACTCGCGGGGCAGGTTGGTGCGGAGCGAGGCGTAGAGGCTGGAGTGCGTCGCGGCGGCGCCGAGCGGGTCCGAGGACGTGGCGGGGGCCGTGTAGAGCCAGGTGCCCCCCACGGCGGCGGCGCGCTCGAAGACGACGGGCGCGTGGCCCTCGCGGCGGAGCTCGCGGGCGGCCGCCAGGCCCGCCGCGCCAGCGCCGATCACGGCGAGGCGGAGGGAGGCCGACGGCATGACAGAGGCGTGTAGAGCTGGGAGAGCTCGAACGTTTTGGCTTTGGACTCTCTTTTTTGTTTTTTTTTCTATTCTATTCTAGTGGAGGTGCTGGCTTTTTGTTACGCTCTTGCACGTCGCGCCATGGTGATGGCGGCCGCCGCAAGACGCCGGTGCTCATCTCGTCGTCACGCGATCCTCTCTCTCGTCGGCCCGGCGTTCTCCACCGAAGTCTCCAACCAATCAGGCCCACACTTTTGACGGATCCGCTCTACCGGTTGAGCTGGGTTCGTGGGCTGAGATTATTATTATTACTGGTTGGTATGCACGTGCCTGGAAAAGGACATGGGAACATTTTGAATTCAATAGAAAGTTTATTGTAATTTAAAGAAAATGTTCAATTTGTAAGACACACGGTATAAGTTCTATAAACTTTATGCTCAACGCTTCTTCTCTTTTTACGAATTCACAAATTGAAATCACAAACTCACAAACATTCACTTGGAGCTCACCTTTCAGTGGCTCGGTAATCAACTGTTTCAGCACTACGTCAAATCAGAGAAACCAAAAAGAGAGAATAATGTACAAAATATCGAACTCAAGTGTATACTATAATATATAAATATAAGTAAATATTGCAAAGGCAAATAAGTAAATATTCGAGACCGAAATGTTCCAAACGACAATATAAAATAGAGACTAAACGTGCAATTGGCACATCTACTCTAACTCATAGACTTCCGGAGGAGGAGGTACCATTGTGTGATGAAGATCCAAATAACTATTTGAAGCAGGTGGAAATAGTCATATCTACAGAACTTACCATATTGTACACTGCAAAAATGAAAAGGCGTAAAATTATTGTACTTAAATCCAAACGTAATCATTAACTACCATCTATTTGAAAACTTGCTTAGGCTATATATACTAAATATGACAATATTAAGGATACGACATTGCAAGCAGAATTTACCATATTTTACACTGCAAAATGGAAAGCAAATGTAAAATTATTAGAGTTAAATCCAAACATAATCATCAACTACCATCTATTTGAAAAAATGCTCAGACTATACATATTAAATATGACAACGTAAAGGGTGCGGCATCGCAAGCAGAACTTACCATATTGTACACTGCAATAATGGAAAGGAAATGTAAAATTATTGGACTTAAATCCGGACGTAATCATCAACTACCGTCTATTTGAAAACTTGCTTAGATAATGCATATTAAATATGGCAACATAAAGGGCGCGACATTGCAAGCTGAACTTACCATATTGTACACTGAAAAATGAAAAAAAATGTAAAATTATTGGACTAAATCCAAACGTAATCATCAACTACCATATATTTGAAAACTTGCTCATTATATATATTAAATATGGCAACATAAAGGAAGCGGCATTGCAAGGAGAACTTACCATATTGTACACTGCAAAAATGGAAAGAAAATATAAAATTATTGGACTTAAATCCAAATATAATCATCAAATACTATCTATTTAAAAACTTGCTAAAATTATACATATCAAATATGGCAACATAAAGGAAGCGGCATTGCAAGGAGAACTTACCATATTGTACACTGCAAAAATGGAAAGAAAATATAAAATTATTGGAGTTAAATCCAAACGTAATCATTAACTACAATCTATTTGAAAACTTGTTTAGACTATATATATATTAAATA
>OAMR01000101.1:2899491-2918073 GCA_900205405.1 Echinochloa crus-galli
TATAGCACGGACAAACTATCATCAACTAAATTAATAGAAGAGCTTATATAGCAAACAACCAGTTAAATGGGAAAGTGCTGAAAAGAAATACCAAGTTTGTTGCCTCACAAAGTATTTGCCTGCCAATGCTAGAATTTAAACCCTTTGTTGAACCTGGCATAACATCAATCAGTATATTGATCAGTTTACGCTACTTAACTACTGCATGCCAGGCCACATGAATAGCATATGCAGGGAAAATGTAGAGAGAAATTGTACATTGCTTACGTGAAGGCACAGTCAAAACATTCTATTTAAGGATTTGCCTAGCCACTATATTTCCTTTCTCCTATGACTACAGCTCACATAAAACTGATGTCTCATGTAGAAAGTTTGCAAAACTCAGAGTTATAGAACTATATATCGCTCCTACACATGTCCGAGTAAGTATCAATGGAAGTTCAACTTTGAAAGACGAATAGCGAAACTTCGCGAGGATATGTATTTGTTCTTTTTGAATGCATAAAAGTCTAATCCAACACCAAATAACTAAGGAGTAGTATTCTTATATTTTCTTTTGAAGATAGGATAGAAGGATTGAAACATAATATGATCAGTAAAGTATCGGTGTACTGAAAGATACTGTGTTGTTTACACCTGCATGAATAGCACTTTATCAAGAAGACTATAGCACGGACAAACTATCATCAACTAAATTAATAGAAGAGCTTATATAGCAAACAACCAGTTAAATGGGAAAGTGCTGAAAAGAAATACCAAGTTGTTGCCTCCACAAAGTATTTGCCTGCCAATGCTAGAATTTAAACACTTTGTTGAACCTGGCATAACATCAATCAGTATATTGATCAGTTTACGCTACTTAACTACTGCATGCCAGGCCACATGAATAGCATATGCAGGGAAAATGTAGAGAGAAATTGTACATTGCTTACGTGAAGGCACAGTCAAAACACCACCAAAAATTAGCCAATAATGGCGTGCTAGGTAGACAAACCAAATCTGCAAGAACACGCCACCATCAAATCATTAGCCACTAATCATTTCTGCCAAAAGACTCATTTAGAACCTAAATCTGCCCATCCTTAGGAATTATTTATAGCCTATACTTTATCCACAAGCATAACTTGGCATGTAAGTTAATAACCATAAGAAGGCATATCACGGATCAGTAATGGCATTGGCGGCAGTAGGCTAGTGCAGAATATATACATGTCAACATAGGCAGATAACTAACAGAAGCATATGGACATACAATAGATGTTATGCTCTTAGAACATCTTACCTTGATTGTAGTAGTGCATTGATATTCTAAATAGTTCAGGTAAACATGCTAGTTTTTGCAAGAAAAGGGTAGGAATGTCTAACACAATGTAGGAACCTTCAGAGACCTGCTGCATTTTACTCATCTCAGATTTCTATAATCAAATTGAGCTTTAAATGCTCAATGGCAAGCTAGAAACAGTTTAATCTACATATATAAATTTCTAATAACAACCTATAGTAGCTGATAAAAAATTAAAATTGGATCATATTTTGCTGATAATATGAACTTTGTAGCTGTCTCTAACTGTCGTAATCTACATTTATTTTTCTGATAATATCTGAATCACTAGAATAAATAAAGAAGCAAATAAGAGATACACTACACAGGCAAAACTTCGAACAAGTTACAGACAGCTAGTTCCTTTTGTGGCTTACCTACGAATTCTGGCTGTTAGTACCTTCTCCGGCGAGGTAGACAAGCGCTAATTTGTGCTTGACGCCTGCCAACAACCAACGCCGCCGTCTCCATTTGCTCTCACGGAAGCACAGCACACCCACAGCCCCACAACTCGTTGCCGCTAGCCGCATCTCCCTGCGCAGCCGCAGCTGTGCTGAAGCAAAAAGGGAGAGCAAGATAAATGGCCGACGGGATACGGGCGACACCGGCGAGGTTGCTAAATTAGATAGTCGTGCCCCAATCCTGAGGAATCGTCGCAAGGAGGGATGACCGCGGGAACTGATGTCGTCGCCGCTCCCAAGGCCGCGTGATGAAGAGATCGTCTCTGTGCTATCCTTGAGGTCACACATGAGGAAGTGAGCTACTGCCGCTGGTACGAGCTGGGAACCTGCGGGTTCTTCACTTGGATTGTTGGGCGGCTCTGGCGCCGCGCGGTTACCTGCGTCGATGGAGACATTGCGAGCCGCCGGAACTTTCTGACCCCAGTGGTGGCCATAGCCATAGAAAACGCCGTGTCGCGAATGAACTTGTCTTGTGCTGGCCGCTCCGCCGCCGGCTGCCTCCATGTCAGCGGCTGCTCGAGCACGCCGCCGCTGGCGGCGCAGCAGCCGCCTCCGCGTGATACTGTCAGCGGTGGCGGTATGTGGCAGGCTGGCTTTTGCGACCGCCGCTACGCCGCTCTCCTTGCGTTGTTGCAAGGACGGAAGAAACTGGATCGGAGGACTGGGTAGCGCAGCCGACGAAGGACTGGTGAATCGAGAGAAAGGACGGTGAAAAGGAAGTGATAATTTTTTTCACGCAATAGTCGAGCAGAATCTAGAGACATCCAGCCAACTGGAATCAAACACGTAGCCTTGTATCAACTTACCAAGAAACGGTAAAACGGAGCCGTCAAAATCACATCACACGGTGTAAAATAAATTTACTGTCGTGGCTAGTCTGGTGGCTAGTCTGATTGGCCGACGAGTCTGTTCTGTTTGTTATTACTAATTAACTAGGGGATGTGTTGTACGTTGTAACGGGTAAAAGATTAAAAGAGCAACTGGGATAAAGTTGTTTGACATTTTCCATAAAAAAACCTCACTTTTGGTGGTACTTTGCACTTAAAAATTTTGGTTCATATACGTTCAGGAGACTAAATGGAAGGGCCAGAAGGCGAGGGAAGTAGAGGGTACTGGCTCCAAGCTTTGGTATACGGGGGCAACTTCGAGAAGGAATGGAACCTTTAAGAGTGGACAACACTCGAGCAAGATTGACTTTATCCTTGCAAGGCGGGAGGATAGACGGGCGTGCTTAGATTGTAAGGTGATACCTGGGGAGTGTGTTGTCCCTCAACAAAAGTTGATGGTGGCGGACTTCAGATTTCGGGTACGTGTCCAGCGGGACAAACGTGCCTTTTATAAATCTGAGATACCGTGTCAACAAGATTGGTTTCAACTATTTTTGAGATGATACTGCAGAAGTTTTAACCCTTCAATGTAGTATTCTTGTTCCCTGATCATTATTTTTAATTGTCGTCATCATATTGCACCACCCTTGAAGCTGTATATTAATGTGCATTGAATAGCCTGGTTTATATTGTCTCAATGGTGATTTCTGACAAATTACTGAAGTGCTTTTCTCACAATAGTGTATGAAATATACACAGATTTTCCAAGGTTTAGGAACATACTCATTGCTACTTGTAGGAACATGAGTTCTAGGAATCCTATATTATCTAATAGATCTCCATCTATTGTTCCAATGTGCCTTTTACTGTACTTCTCATTCTTTGTTTTGTTACTTGATAATTTGGTTTTGTAATTCATGTTATTTATGAATTAAGAGATAACCATGATGGTATGGAGTATGTTTAACAACAGTTGTGTATATGGAGTACTTCTATATGGGCAATTTTGAATTCTTCACAATTTTAAAAGTTTGATACATGGTTTCTTAAATTTTCTTTAACGGAGAAACTGATGTAGATCTTGCATTGAGACCTAGAGTGGGAAAGATGCACTTGATACACCAGTATCATGATCGATAAATTTATGACAACTGCAGGACACTACCATGGCTTCGCATAAAGGGACAAGCTCTTCACACGCTGGACTTAGATGTTCTGGAAAACATATGCTGCAAATTTGCTAGTCCACCTTCTGGACTTCTGGTTGACAAGGTACACAATACGCTCAAAAAATCCTCTAATTTAGCAGCATTTAATCCATCTAGACAATTAATTATGTTTTGAGTTTAGCTGCAAATCTTTATCTCATTAATCAATATGTAATTTTATCGATATATAATTTGGTTATATTCCCAATATTCTGATTCCATACGGCAGATTGCATTTTGACATGACTTCAAGGGTTACTGTTTCTTGTGAAAAAATGATTTTACAACCCCCAGAATAAGGATATTAACATGGTTTCACCTCTAGCCTACCCCAACTTGCTTGGGACAAAAGGCTATGTTGTTGTTGTTCAAATTACTAGCGTAAGTATGGATAAAGTTTGAATAACCCCCCAAAGTATGTTTTGGTTCATTTTACACTCATAATTATCTCAATCAATGCAATCTACTCCTTTGTAAGATTTGTATTTTTTGTTCCTCCATGCACAGGTGGGGTTTTAAATTAAAATTTTGTGGGATGATATAGGGCCACATATATTTTTTTTAAAAAAATACAATACGAATTTGTCATCTTTATTTCTCATAAAATTCCATATCAATATGTTTAATTTATTATTATATACCATAGGCTTTCAAAATAATGATAAATAAATCATAATGTATTTTTTAAAAATAATTTATGATTGCCTCAATTATACCACAAACTTTCAACTTAAAACAACATTTGTTGCATGGAGAAACAAAAAAGACAATCTTACGAAGGATCGATTAAGATAGTTGCTGGTGCAAACTGAACCAAAACATATTTAGGGGGTTATCCAGACTTTGTCCATACTTGAGGGTGGGAATTTGGAGTTTTTCCTTTATTAGCTTATAATTTAATCTTTTCTAGCCTTTATCTTTAATTATTTTACTTATAACATTCTTCCTTCCTCTTTCCAATGGCCATGCACAACATCAGTCTGCGCTGCAAGTCAACACTATCCATATCCTACTCCTGCATTTCACTGCACAATCTTGCAAGATGCCCCAAAGAATTTCTTTTTTTCCAGTCACTATGTTATTCTTCTGACCAACCAGATTGGAACAAAATATGTTCAATGTGAAAGTTCCATACGGCAGATTGCATTTTGACATGACTTCAAGGGTTACTGTTTCTTGTGAAAAAATGATTTTACAACCCCCAGAATAAGGATATTAACATGGTTTCACCTCTAGCCTACCCCAACTAGCTTGGGACAAAAGGCTATGTTGTTGTTGTTGTTGTATACGGTCATTATTTGCTCCAGAATGTGACACCCTTCCGTCCATAAGATTCTTATGTTGCGCTTCCAGTTCAGCTAGCATGCGGTGATGTAAGACTCTGAACGGAGGCTGGACAATATGAGACTACAATTAACTACTTAACTAATTGAGTATGATTTGTTCTATTTTTATCGCTATATGGTGTTATACGGTGTCCAACATTCTAACTTCAAAAGCTTTCTTGTGGCCATTTTTTCAGATAAACCAAATCTTAAAGAAAAACTGCCCAGACGAACAGCAGAGGTTGCTATGGCTAAGCAACCAAATAAATGAACAATTGCAGTCATGAATATTGCTATTGAAGAAAAAAATGCCACACCACATAAACCAAGAGTTAAAACACCAGGGATCATTCCATTACATGCATACTAACAGATGCTAGTGCATCATTATGAATTTGACGATCACAAGCATGCCAGATTATGCAGCAAACTAACAGCATATATTCAGCAAGCTACTTCTGTTAATACTCTATCTATCATCCGTCATTGTTTGACTTCTCTAAAATTTCAGATTCCATGTGGAAAAAATATTGCCAAGGTACAATTCTCACATATATTTGCATTATACAAATGCATCTGAAGTTCTCAACCACTCTAAGCAGACATTCAAGCACATATAGTTCATAAATACCTTCTGAAAATGAAAAAGATTGCATATTTATCTAGTGCACATATATCTGAAAAATGAACTTATCCAACTATTTATGAACTCTAGATGCCTAAGCATGTAACTGAGTCTGCAGGTTGGGCAGACTTTGGCTACCAAGTTAAACAATTTAAATTAGTAGGTTTAGAATATTTTACTGGTAAGAAATGGGCTGGATTTTGTAGCAGTTTTGTCGTCTCCACCTTAAACAATCTAAATGGTATCGCAATCCTACCTGAACCCTGCGGATCACGTAGGCAATACTACTGTAGATATACTCCTTACCCTCTTCGAGCAACACCTCAATTTCCCTTGTCCTTTTAGATGGTTCTGCATTCCTCCTCACTCCTACCTCCACAAGAGCATTTCAACACCGCCAGACCTGCCCATTCCCATCCTTGGCCTGGGAACACATAAGTTGGAGATGATTGCCGAGAGCAGGAGGAAGGATGCATCTTGTAGCTACCAGCATCCTTGATATCTGCAGCAGAAATAGGTTTCAAATTTTTTTGTCATATCTTTCCACTTTGTATAGGCTAATTACAATATAGTCAAGAGAGCATAAATGACCATCTCTGCCCCACTCAACTGTAGCAAGGAGTATATGTTTAGCATAGAGGTATGACCAAATGTTCTGCCAAACAAGTAGATTTGGCTTTTGGGAATGGCATGTACCATCTTGACACTCTGCGAAGCAAAAGCAAGGGCATATTAAAGTGATACAAGCAATCAAAAATAGGATAGTAGGTATTCAATTCAAGATGCTCCAGGATCTGTTTGGTAGCTGATAGGTACGACGAATGCCCGTCAATAAGCTCATTAACATCAACCTTTAGAGTACAGAAGGTTACGCGGAACATCAGAAGATCATAAAAAATGATCAAAAGAAAAAAAGAGTGATCATGGACATCAGCATACTTACATTCTCGACACCAGGCACATCAATGGCCGGGATGCCAGCCAATTATTGGGTGAGCAGACTGCATCGGAGAATTAGTAAGCCACAGAAGAAACAAACAAAGTTATTCCAGCAATGGCTATACAATTCAAAATCAATACCACATCGTTCACCTTGCTCGGAAGGTAACACCAAGAATCCAGTCATCTCTCGAGTACATATCTTTGCGTTGTACCTTCCTGGCAGGCTCCCACTTCTCACCCTTCACCGAAACTGGTGCACCTAGGAGTACAACCCTCTCGACGAGTCCCTCTGACTCGGTGCTCCTAGCGAGAACCCAACCAGAGTCAACAGGCCTAGGATACTTTGGAATCAGGGGAAAATGTGTGGAACTAACTGCATTGGATAAAACATGCTTCGGCCAGAACTACCTGTTTCCTTGCAGCCCCTTAATCACTTTAGCGAGCATTTTTCCTCCATCCTTGACTCCGTTCCCTCCAGAACCATCCCCGCGGTTCCCGGGGCCCGATTCATCGCCGGCGGCGGCGCGGGGGACGTGTGACGCGGAGCAGGAGAGCGATTGGGGTTTGAGGAGCGAGGAAACAGGCTTGAGCGAGATGTGGAGAGGCCTAGGCTCGTGAAAGGCGTTGGAAGGGGAGGTGGAAGAGGAGACCACCAAGCGGTGTGGAAAGAAGGGCCGTGAATCAGGGACGGGTGAGGGCGGCGGTGGAATGGCAGCGGAGGACAGGTGTGGCCTGCAAAAAACAGGGGCAATGGTCACACCGGTGGGCCACATGGCGGCGAGGCAAACAGAACGACGATGTGGTGGTTACCTCAGGTGCCTTGCGGCGAGAAGGCCTTGAGCGCGAGTAGTGGGCGGACGCAACCACGTCGGAGCCCCACGCCGCCCACTTGCGGTGCGCCGCCATCCGCCCCTGCAGCGCCGCCGCCGCCTTCCTCTGCTGTGTCCTCTTCGCCCACTTTCCCGGTGCTGGATCCCGGCGGGCGGCGCTTCCACCGGGCGCTAGTGGCACGGCGGCGGCGGCGGATCGGGACGAGGGCGGTGGGCCGGGGGCGCGCTGCGATGGCCGTTCCACGAGTACCACCCCACGGCGTGGTCGGGGTCCGGGTCGGCGTTGCGGAACGCGACGCGCGGCAGCTCGTACTTGGCGGGCGAGGCGTGGTGCCGCGAGGCGGCGACGATGGTGGTGGAGAAGTCTTCGGCGGGAGGGGAGCGCGAGCGGCGGCGGAACGCGACGGCGGGCAGCGACGGGCGGCGAGGGTGGCGGGCGACGGGGGCAGAGCGCGGGCGGGGCCGAGCGGGACGCGGGCGGGCGAGGTGACGGGGGCAGAGCGCGACGGGCGCCACAGAGTTTTAGGGCTGTTTGGTAGAGCTTGCAGAGCTCCACCTAGCTGACTACCTGTTTCCTTGCAGCCCCTTAATCACTTTAGCGAGCATTTTTCCTCCATCCTTGACTCCGTTCCCTCCAGAACCATCCCCGCGGTTCCCGGGGCCCGATTCATCGCCGGCGGCGGCGCGGGGGACGTGTGACGCGGAGCAGGAGAGCGATTGGGGTTTGAGGAGCGAGGAAACAGGCTTGAGCGAGATGTGGAGAGGCCTAGGCTCGTGAAAGGCGTTGGAAGGGGAGGTGGAAGAGGAGACCACCAAGCGGTGTGGAAAGAAGGGCCGTGAATCAGGGACGGGTGAGGGCGGCGGTGGAATGGCAGCGGAGGACAGGTGTGGCCTGCAAAAAACAGGGGCAATGGTCACACCGGTGGGCCACATGGCGGCGAGGCAAACAGAACGACGATGTGGTGGTTACCTCAGGTGCCTTGCGGCGAGAAGGCCTTGAGCGCGAGTAGTGGGCGGACGCAACCACGTCGGAGCCCCACGCCGCCCACTTGCGGTGCGCCGCCATCCGCCCCTGCAGCGCCGCCGCCGCCTTCCTCTGCTGTGTCCTCTTCGCCCACTTTCCCGGTGCTGGATCCCGGCGGGCGGCGCTTCCACCGGGCGCTAGTGGCACGGCGGCCGACGGGCGGCGAGGGCGGGCGACGGGGGCAGAGCGCGGGCGGGGCCGAGCGGGACGCGGGCGGGCGAGGTGACGGGGGCAGAGCGCGACGGGCGCCACAGAGTTTTAGGGCTGTTTGGTAGGTGGTGGAGAAGTCTTCGGCGGGAGGGGAGCGCGAGCGGCGGCGGAACGCGACGGCGGGCAGCGACGGGCGGCGAGCGCGGGCGACGGGGGCAGAGCGCGGGCGGGGCCGAGCGGGACGCGGGCGGGCGAGGTGACGGGGGCAGAGCGCGACGGGCGCCACAGAGTTTTAGGGCTGTTTGGTAGAGCTTGCAGAGCTCCACCTAGCTGATTCTCTTAGAGAAAGAGAAGTGATTCTGTGTCTAAAAGTGATTCTTTTTAATTTTCTATCACAGACTCTCAAGATCAGGATGGAGAATCACTTCACAGAATCAGGAGAATCTACCCTTTTCAGCTCCCAGCCATTTAGTTCATTTCAAAAATCACTTCACAGAATCAACAGAGAATCACTTCTCTCTGTAAAACTGTTTGGCAGAGCTCCATCTGGATTCACCCGAGAATCAACTCTGGGAGCTCTGCCAAACAGGGCCTTAATGCGTTCAGGACGGTTACAACGCGTTGGAGAGGGTGTGGGGATCGTGGGGAGCGGCGGGCGCGGAAGGGGGAGCCGATTGATCGCAACCGTGCAAAAATAAAACGACCGTGCAAAAATAAAACGACGGTCAAATGGAGGCAGAACCATTTTAGTGATATCGTAGCTACTTTGCTCATTCTTTTTAGTATTTTTTATTATTAATTAAGAAAACAGGGAGGAAGAGGTGGTGGCTGCTACGTGGGCCCCATGGGTCAGGTCTGGGTCAGCATGTCATACATGCATTTTAATACGTATTATGGAGATTTAGACGTTCATGAACCGATTAACAAGTTTAGGGATTCAAATATATATTTTGGGAGTTTGGGGACCTAGATGACACTCACAGCCAAGTTCAGTACCGCTCATGAATTTTACTCTTATTATACTCGGAGCCGATTCACTGGTTTTCATGCTTATCCGACGGTTCTCTCTCCTCACATCCAAAACTAGAGACATGGTTTTGGACCATCCAGCATCCAGCATGCCCAATAGTTTAAGAGTATGTAAAATATAGTCTTGAAATTTAGTATAGAGAAAAAATAAGAAAAGAACTTTAACAATGGTCTAAACTAGAGCCAACTTATTGGCGCATCCAGAACTAGAGACATGGCGAACAATATTTCCGCCCTGCGCTAGCGGGTTCAATAGTCAATACTCGTGCTTCACAAGCTGCCCGCCGTGGCTACTTCCCTGTGGTTGACGGCTACTTTCATGTGATGTGGTTGACAAATAACTACCAACTAATGCATGTTATAGAAAACACTTAGCTCGTATCATTTTTCACCAAACAGCTTGGGTAGTGTTTCTTTTTTCTTGTCAGGATTCTGATTGGTCAAGGTAATGGAGATCAAGTAGAAAATGGCATCCCAAAGTGCTTAGTTAAGGTGATCTAAATCTAGTGACGGGATCATTCATCAAGACTTTTTTTTTGAGGAACCATTCATCAAGACTTGTAGGAGCATACATTGCGTAGTTTTCTCGGAAAAATTCCTGCACTCGGAAAATGATGGTGTAGCAGAAACTAATTCATTTTTAGGAATCAAGTTTTAGGAACTGTTAGAGAAATGCTTGTTTTTTGCTATTAATAGTTTTTTTGTAAGGTCCCAAAACCAGATTTTTAGAACTTCATCTTTGGTACTTTTTAGATGTTCTTAGGCTCTCTCTCCTTTGAAACTTCCCCTCGGCCCTCTTCTTCAACTTCCACTTGATGTGACGGGACTAAAACTTTCTATATTTAATACTTATAATTAGCATTCTTTCATTCGATGTGACGGGACTAAAGTCCCTGAAACCGGGGCCTAAATACGTGGCCAAGGTGTCTGTGTGTCCCTTGAGGAGATGAAATATGGTACGCACCCATAGAGCGCCAACTAAAGGCCTGCACTAGGGTAGGGACGAAGAGAGCACGGAGGTGACCTAGAGGAGGATGATGTCACCCCAGGTTATGAAGATAGATTGCGCAGCTAGGCCTTTGCAGTCAGATAAGGCTTTGTTTAGTTCTAAAGAGCAACTCCTAAATACACTATGCAAAAAGAAGATTCTTCATCACATCAAAATGTCATAACATGTATGAAGTACTAAATATAGATAAAATCATAAACTAATTACATAATTTTGTTGTACTCTGCTAGACGAACATTTTGAACCTAATTAATCAATTTTTGGATAATTTTTTACAAATACAAACGAAATGCTACAATAGCGCAACTAAATTCCATCCTCAAAGTTCACTATGCAAAAAGAAGATTCCTATCGCATTAAAATGTCATAATATGCATGGAGTACTAAATGCAGATGAAATAAAAAACTAATTGCACAGTTTTGTTGTACTCTACGAGACGAACATTTTGACCCTAATTAATCAATTTTTGGACAATTTTTCACACATACAAACGAAATGCTACAGTAGCGCGTGCACTCCAAAAGACTCAAATTTGACTCCCAAATTCAGAAACTAAACAAGGCCGGGTGGCTGGAGAGGCGCATTTAATTCGGCCTATCGCGCCCGACAATTCCAAAACATAATTTGGCTGCGGGGCAGTGGTACGATAACCCTCCATGTAGGATGGTTTCCATAGCATTAATTAGGCTGCCACATATGACTTTTTGCTTGTGTGGCACTGTATTAAATAAGAGAGAGAATGGAAAGAGGAAGAAACTGGGTCTCATGTAAGACCCAGTGTCGATACGAGAACCTATGCATAGGACACTACCAAAGTTTGCATTGGGAGAGGATAGCGTCTTCATGATAGAAAAAGAATAAGTATGATTGGTAGAGAGAAAAGATGATGAATTTATTAATGATTCATCCTAAGAAATCATGGGTTGGAGAATGTAGTATCTAAGGTAATGTCTTGCTGACATGACAGCATGGACACTACTCATAAACATGATAGGTTGAGACTGTCCTAAGTTGTAGCGATGGGACGTGGTGGCAGTGATGAGTCACCTAGACTACCTAATGCGAAGACGGAGAGAGACAGCGATGGAGCTCGCCTAAAATTCTTGGTGGGGGTGATTCTTCAGATTGAAAACAGAAGTACCGAGGGTATCCAGAAGAGTGGAGGTCAAAATTGATAGTGGAAGTCACCAATTGAACCTTGCTGACGAGATCACCAAAACGTGATCCTCCTGCATCGCCCAAAATCGGTTGTTCCTTCCTAGGCATTAACCACACCCACTAGTAGCGCAGTGCTCCATGTCTGTGGCCGCATCCATAACAACAGCTATGGTCTTGTTTAGATTGGGACTTTGCCTTAAATACGGCACTATAGCATTTCGTTTGTATTTATAAATAATTATGTAAACATTGATTAATTATGCTCAAAATGTTCGTCTCGTAAAGTACAACAAAACTGCGTAATTAATTTTTTATTTCATCTACATTTAGTACTACATGCATGTACCGACATTTTGATGTGATGGAAATCTTCTTTTTGCATAGTGAACTTTGATGGTGAAATTTGTGTATGGAGTACTAAATGTAGATGAAATCAAAAACTAATTGCACAGTTTTATTGTACTCTACGAGACGAACATTTTGAGCCTAATTAATTAATTTTTGGACAATTTTTCACACATACAAACGAAATGCTACAGTAGCGCAATGATTACGATGTGACATCATACTCCCAAATTGTGATTACAAAACCCAAAGTTTGCATCCCAAACTTTGGATCTAAACAAGGCCTAAACAAGCCCTATGTATGATGCCGCTATTTCTTTGAGTAAATTCACTGTATGCCATCAAAAATTATATCTATCCCTTATATGCCATAAAAATATAGTCATCCCTTCGGTGCCATTGTTTTTATTTTTTTATCCCTTCTATGCCATTCGGTTAGATTTGGCCGTTCTACGTGATGTATGGCCTATGGGCCCCATACGTCAGTGAGGAGGAGAAATATTTTTTATTCTTTTATTTCCCTTCTTCTTCTTCTTTCGTTTTTCTTCCGCCTCCCGGCCCTTCCTGTGCTATTATCGCTCCCCAATCTGCTGGGCAGGACAACGTCGCGTCGAGCCTAGGATGGACCTCTTCCCATGGACGGAGAGGCCATAGCGCCCTCAACCGATTCCTCACCGGTGCTGCCCTCGGCTCGACCATCCCGTGAATGGAAGCAGCGCCGTCTTGCTCGACTCGCGCCTCCCATGGATGGGAGTAGGGATGAAATCGATCGAAAACGATCGGGATAGACCCCTTATCATTTTCACTTTTAAATTTCAGTACGAAAACGAAAAGTCCGGAAACAAAAATGAACACGGACAAATGGGATATCAAATGATTCGAAATCGAACTAATTCGAACAGAAATGTGACGATCGGGATGCGAAAAGAAAAAAACAAAAACGCCGATCTATTAAACCAATAAAAATAACCGTGAACAAGTCTTAAATATTTAAGCATAGCTACCTGGTTGCTGAAGTGTATAAACGCACACTGAAACGCAATAACGTTGGCCCAACTAAAACACCAGAACACCACGCACTTTATTTACTATAAATAATACTCCTTCCCAAATTGCCGGAGGAAATCCCGTCAAAAAAATAGTGCCGGAGGAAAAGAAATTGCCACCACATCTGGTCAGGCCTCTGTTGTTGCCTGCGCGGTGGCAGGCTTTCGGTTCTGCAGAAGCGTGGCCTGCTCCTGGTCGTCCTCCGCGTGCCAAGCCGCATAGAAGAAAAGGCCCAACAGACAGGCAGCTGGATAAGGTAAGGTGGGCTGGGCCGCTCAGAGTTGTTGGGCCTCTTCACTTCCTCACCTTACATGGGCTAAAAACGGGATATACTGCTTTTGTAAATACAGAATATCCCGGTAAAATACGGAATAATAAAAAAACGTCGCGATACTAGCCAAACTGTTTTCGTCTCGTTGTCGAATTTGATGTCCCGTATTTTAAATTTTATATCCCGTATTTTGTATTTGTTCGAAATTCGAATTCGAGCGGGTTAAATATAGAAAACGGAGCGGTCGAAAACGGGATTCATCCCAACCGTTTTCACCCCTAGATGGAAGCAATGCCACCTTGCTGTCACACCCGGATTTTTACAAAAACCCGAATGCGGCCATACGTGTGCTCAGGAAGTCATAGTACACATATAGCGAACAAATATGATAAACACAGAACATATGCTGGAATAAATTCTTCATTAAATAAAGTGTTTACATCAGAGTGCTTCATAAATGATCTAAACAATGACGGCAGAAGACTAATAAAACTCTCAACTAATGGAGCCGTAATCCACAGGGACTCTGACTGGGAGATCACAACTCAGTAATACGGTAAATCTTCGGGAAACTAAGCATCAGACTCATGCCCAGCCCAATCTGTTTACCCATCCAGGATTTTGTTGAATAAAATGACAAGTGTAAGTAAACAATTACTTAGCAAGTATAGCACGGGTATATGAAGGCTCAAAATAGGCTAGACACGCTCAAAATAAGGCTAGACACGGCTTAACTGCAATTAGCACTTTTAGTTGGTTTGTTTTAAGATTAACCAAATTACTACAAGTGAATGAAACCCAGTTGCAACCCAATTAATAAAGTATAAGTGACATTAAACATAAATAAACATCATCTTCTAATCAAAAAGGATCCAGTCCGCTCGTGACCCTGAGCAAGGCTATCATGATAGATTTACACGCTGCAGAGCTTTCGCCCTTTACCCACCAGTCGTGTAAAAGTTCAAAAGAACTTTGCACCCAACCACGCACATCAACACTTCCGAGGTGTGACGGCATAAGGACGCTACGAGGTTTTTCACAAGACACCCTAACAAGACAGTGGCCGCTAAGGTACAATAAGGTGGTGAGACTCTAGGCACCGAGATCGACGTACGCCTACGGAGTCACACCATAGGGGGTCGATGGCGCATCGCACCCAACAATGCGCAATGTGCGGAGTTCCCCGCCGCAGGGACTCCCACACGGGACTGGGTCTAACGAGACCTAGCCGACGGGGCTACCGTCCTCGGTGGAATCAAGAAACACTCCGTGCCTTACTTCCCATAACGTCGTCGGCCCCACCGGTAACCACTGGCAAGCTAGAGACGTAAAAGTTACTTGACCAAGACCAGAGCCATAATAGTTCTAGCGGTGGCGACAGGCTCCTGGGTTGCCGCTTTAAGAACCGGACCTTACGGAGAGACACTAGAGCAAAGCACACAGCACATGCTCTAGTTCCCTAAACCAAGTTGCTAAAAAGCAAGTTTTATCATTAATGTTGAAGTGAACCATTAAGTCAAAATTAATAGTTAAATAATGGTGACAGTAGCTGCGTATAGCAAAGATTCTACCCATAAGCATAAACCCATGGTAACAAGGACAAGGTAATGAAAAACTAGGTACAACCTTAATGGGACATCAATTTAGACACATGCATATTAAAGTGTGTTTAGGTAGCAAGGATTGTCCGTGCTATAACTTGCCTTCCTCGAAGGGCGGCTGCTGCTGCTGCTGTGAGTCCTGCTCCGGAAAGTCCTCACCGAGCTCGAACTCCAAAGCTAAAGGCTCACCGACTGGACACGAAGCACCATACAAGCAAGCACACAAACCAATACATGCAAACAAATAATATTCTATTAGAACAGTACACCAAACAGTAGAAGCAGTACAAATAAAGGTTCTAGAAATATTCTACGCTTCACTACGAACACATGAGCGCAAAAAATCACACTAATCGGAGCTAAAACGGAAAAGGTATGAGTTTTCTAAGTTCTAGGGACCTGCTGGCAATTTTTTGAAGGTTCCAGGGGCTTATTTTGAAGAAACCAGGGACCTATACGTAAAAACGCGTTAAAACTCGAGGGCTAACGTGCAATTAAGGCTGACCTGGACCGCGGGTTCTATTTTTAGAAAGAACAGGGGGTTTTCCATAAAAGAAATGACCTAATCGTAATTATTTTCTAAAGGCAATGGACTGCGGGTTGATTGACAGAAACCCGAGGGGCTCTTTAGCAAAAGTGCAAGGCTGACCGGTAAATTTGATGTTTGACTCGGGCATGGGGTTTGATTCAGCCGTTGGATCTAGATCCAACGGCCAGAGTGGGGTGGGGGTGCTGGGTCGTCGGCGAGCAGCTCAGGAGCGCGGCAGCGCTATGCTTGCGCGGCGGCAGCTCACCGGAGCCGAGGCGCCCCGGGGCTAGGGGCCCCATTCGCTGCGCGGTTTGGCCCTAGAGCTTCAGGAGGGGACGACGAGTGCAAAGGTGGGGTGCAAGTCGAGGTTCGGGGCACAAAGGCGACTGCCGATGGTGGCCGGCGGCCGTGATGCTCCGGCGAGGCGGAGCGTGCTCGCCAGGGCCCGAAATGGGACGTGATTTGGTGCTATAGGTGCGGGGCAGTACGATAGGAGCACTAGGGAGGTCCTGGGGGTTCGGGGAGGCTGCGCGTGCAGTGCTCGACGGCGACCGGCGGTCGACATGCGCCGGCGAACGTGGGCAGCGGGCTACAGAGCCTAGGGGGAAGTAGGACGGGGCTCGGAAGGTGGCGTACCTCGAAGAGAAGCTGGCCCACGGGTGCAATTTGGCCGGAGCTTGCCCACAGTGGCCGATCGACGGCGAGGGGCGGGCTCGGGAGAGTGGCGGCGCAGGGAGCTTGGTGGAGGGGCTCCTGCGGGCTTGGGGCTCGGTGGAGGGGTTGGTGGGGTGCTGGAGGCTCTGGTGGGCAGTTTATATAGTGCCTAGGGCGGCGGCCGGCGGATCGGTGCTTTCCAAACGGGGGGAAAGCTTCCATGCGGGGAGCATCGCGGGGAAGGAAGGCGAGGGCAGGGAAGGAAGGTGGAGCGGCGAGGAAGGTGCTGCGAAGCTGCGCGAGGATCCACGACGCGGGAGAGGCGGCTCGGGCGCAACGCTTGCCATCGACGGCATCGGGCGCGGGAGGGGAGAGAAAGGAAAGGGGGGGAAGATGATTCCGACATGCGGGCCCCGCATATCGGTGGGAGAGAGGTGGGGAGGGAGCGGCGCAAGCCTGGGCCGGAGGTAGGCCGAAAGCGACGGCTCGTGGGAAGGAGAGGAGGTGTTGGGCCGAACCAGGGGAAAGTGGAGGGGGAGAAAGTGAGCCAGAGCAAGAGTTTAGGGAGCAAAAACAAACTCGGCTGAAAAGAACTTTTCTATGGCTCCAAACAAGGTGATTCAAATTTGAATTTAAATAAATTTGAATTCTCGTTTGAATCACAAGCATTACAAAAAATAAATGCAGCAGCATGAATGCAACAAAAAATATTTCTACAACTTATATTTGATTTTGATTTTCATAAATAATTCATTTAACCTATATTAATTATGAACAAATTAAATAAAAACCAATTAATTACTAAAAATTTTAAATAGGCAATTTTTGGGTGTTGCACTTGCTTGGCTTGCCCTCTCCCGCGGACGGGAGCGGCGCCGTGTTGCTCGCTCCGGCCCTCCCGCGGACGGGAGCGGCGACACCTTGCTCGGGCCGGCCCCTCCCGCAGAGCGTGGCCACGTTGCTCGCCCCGGACCTCCCGCGGACGGGAGCAGTGACGCCTTGCTCGTCTCGCCTCCTCCCGCGGAGAGTGGCCGCATTGCTCGCCCCGGCCCTCCCGCGTATAGGAGCAGCGACGCCTTGCTCGGGCCAGCCCCTCCCGCGGATGGGAGTGGAGCCGCCTTGTTCGTCTCCGCTCCTCGCACGGATGTGAGCAGCCCCACATGCTCGACCCCTCCCGAGGATGGGGACCACGGCCCAGCCCAGCTCTCCGCGGATAGGGGCGCTGCCACCTTGCTCGTCTCGGCTGGGCTCTTCCCGCGGATGTGAGCGGCACCCCATGCTTAGCCCCTACTGGGGATGGGGAGCACAACCCTTGGCCAAGCTCTCCGTGGATGGGAGCGCCGCCGCAGTGCTCAGTTCCTCCGATGGATAGGAAGAAGCGGCGTTCTTGGCTCAATCCCTCCGCCGATGGAGTGTCGCCGGTCTGTTCGGCCCCTCCGCGCATGGGAGCGGCACAACCCCGATTCTATCTCTCAGCAGGCGGAATAACCAAGAAAGAAGATGGGAAACGTGTTTGTTTTCCTTCTCACTGACATATGGGGCCTATAGACCAGCCATCACATATAACGGTCCAGTCTAACGGAATAGCATAGAATGGATGAAAAAATAAAAACAATGACAATGAAGGGATGACTATATTTTTGATGGCATATAAGGAATAGGTATAATTTTTGATGACATACAGAGAATTTACTCTATTTCTTTGCGCCCGCCTCCATGAAATTGCCGTGTAGTACAAGCGGCCGGCGGGTTAGGCATCGTGCTAGCCAAAAACGCCGAGGCAGCCGATGACCTAGTGCAGGTGCGCGGTGTGGCAAAGGGTTTCGCTCATCCTCCTCGCCTAATCGATCTGACTCGCACTCATACTCATGCAGAGACAGGGCAGGGCAGCGTGTTGGCAGGTCGGCAAAAGGGGCTTCACCTACCGGCCAAAAAAATAAATAAATCTGGGCCATCGACTAGGCCCTGCCACCAGCCCAATACAAGGGGCTTCTTCCTCCTCCGGCCAACGGACGCCAAACACATGGCTCCGACCTCCATGTCACTGCTCCGGCCGCCTAAACGCCATGTCAGGATGAGAGGAGGGGCTATCCGCTCCGCTGGTAGCTCTGCCTATGGTTCTAGGTATGCGGGGTTTCACTATGGGACTATGGCAGAGCGGATTGGTGGTGATGATGATGTTGGGAGGAGTTGGGGAAGACAAATGACAGGGGGGGGGGGGGGGG
>OAMR01000101.1:2926758-2953116 GCA_900205405.1 Echinochloa crus-galli
AGTTTATGACCCTACGGGATGGGGACGATGATCCAGCGAAAATTGGGACGATGACCCATGGTGACCCCGACCCACGAATTGGGACGACGTTCCCGGGTCGTGGAACGTGGCACCGACCCCGTTTCCTGTTACTATGGATCAAACATCCCGGCTAAAATTTAGCTAGGTATTGCTAGCTGATTTTTAGTTGGGTGGACCAAGATAGAAAACTTCGAATCCAGCTTTTCTTGGAGCACGGAAAGTTTCCCGGTTTCTATGTACAGTAAAAATCGTTTCATGTGACGCCGCATAGCTTCTTTGCCATATATAAGAAGAAGACGGGCCTAAAAATCTGTGGATCTTTTAGTAACTTGTGGAGCAACCGGGGGCTGAGGAGACAAAACACGAGGGGCTTTTTGGGCAAGCATCCTGCCCCCATACACTTGTTCAGATGGTACCATTCCTGTATTCCCATGACAACCTTTTCCCTGTCCTGCACCACTTGATTATTTCTGCGCCTTTTCTTTCGTACGTACCACGTATTTGTTGCAGTGGCCAGTGGATCATACCATCAGCCATCGCTATCGAGGTTGAGGATGCAAATCCAAGGAAGCAAATAAAATCTCGGTGATTTTCTCGTTGATGGCAAAGATTCTGAACCATACCACAATATGCTTTTGGAAGGCAGATTAGACCCAGATTTATCCGTGGATAGTTCATGGCAACCGATTTATGGAACATATTATATGTCCATTAGGATATTTTTGTTTTTGTTTGCAGAAGACATATATATTTTTAACACAATCTCTACCCAACCAAATTTGTGATTCTCAACCACACAGTGGCGGAGTTGCCACATCTCCATCCCCAACCCCACCTCTCTCCTTCCGGTGGCGTTTGGATCGTGAGTGGGATAGGGATAAGGATATAGGAATTGGATGGAAATAGAGAGGAGGGTTATGGATTGGGAAACGAGGTTTGAAACCTAATCCAACGTTTGGATACGTTGGTTTGGGTTTGGCTTTTGAGTGGGACCCACACGTTAAAAAAAGAGAAAAATAGAAAACAACCACATTCTGCCATTCACCAGCTCAACTCTTGACATCCACCAACGAAGAACACCATTGCCTTATCCATTCACCAGACGCACACAACACTTCGACAATCACGACAGCACCCGAGGAGGCACAACACCCCGTACCCGGCTGCGAGAGGAGCAGCGTCTCCGGCGGCCTGTGGGACGAGGGGAGCCGCAGCTTTGGCAGCTTGCATTGCGAGGGTAGCGGAGTCTTCGGCGGCCGGCGAGGGGAGCGGCAGCCGTGGCTCCGACGCTAGTAGCGGTGAGGCGAGATATGCAGTGCCTCCTGCGGTAAGGTGGCATATATCTTCACCATTCTCTACCTCCGACTGATACCAACATCTCACCCCTCGTCGCTGAGCAAATGAGCCGCCGCCGGAGCTCATTTTCCGATCATAACCCACCCCTACCAGCCGGAATTGATTGATGGGAAAAGACAGCCTCATTTCCCTAACCCAATCGGCCTCGTTCAAAATGTCGACACATGATATTAAATATAGATGAAATTTAAAACTAATCGTACAGTTTTGTTGTACACTGGGAGACGAACATTTTAAGCCTAATTAATTAATATTTGAATAATTATTCATAAATACAAACGAAATGCTTTAAATTTTATCATGCCTACATTTCCCTATCCAAACATAGGCCTCGTTTCCCTATCCTGACCCCTATTTCCCACTTCCCAGTAAACCAAGCACCAGTGGTGGGTTTGGGATAAGGAAATATGCTGGGTTAGGAAGGTCTGGGTTACGGTTTGGGATATGAAAACTAAAGCCTAAAAGATTAGATTAACGAGAGGTATCAATCCCTGTGGTCATCTCTATCTCCCATTGCCCATGCACCGGTAAACCAAGCACCACTGCACCAGAAGGTGAAAGGGAAAAAAGGGCATGTGAGCCAAGAGAGAATCAGGGGGGAGAAAAAGAATAGGAAGGCATGAGCAGCGGCTGACACCACGGACAGCCGCCTGCGCCAGCATCAGCATCAGCATCAGCCGCGACCGAGATCGAAAAGAATTGAGAAGATCCGAGACCGAGTCCGAGGAAGAGGGGAGCGCACAAAAAATATCGCCGCAGGAAGCAGCAGGCTGTTGACGGCTGGGGAATTTTTTTTCCTTTTTCCTGTTTATTCGCTGTAAGTCTCTCTTTCTTGTATGGTCTCCTTCCTTGTCGCAGTCGTGTACGATTATATATGTTAAATTTAGTACTCCGCGTGGTTGATTAAATTGGTTGCTTCGATCTGAATTGAATTGGCTCAGTCCTGGCTGGAGCTTCTGCCGGGAAGGATGATTGCTTTGGTGGATTTGGATCTCAACTGCCGGCTGCCGTCGCCGGAGCCCGCGGTGGTGGAGGAACCCCGGCGGGAAATGCTCCGTCAAGAACAATCCTTCCCTGACCAGGTTTAATCCTGTTATTTGCTCTACTTTTGGTAGCTATATAAGTAGTGGTTGTTATTCTTCACGAGGGGACAGCAGAAAAAAGAAGAGTAAATTTGGTTGGCTGTACAGCTAAAGTTGGTTTCTTCATTATGGTTAAACTGTAATCTGTAGGGTTAGGTTTAGTCGTATTTGGGGATTTGGACGGTGAGGTTAGTTTGTGTTGTCATGAACATGAACGGGATACGATATCTTTCTGCAGGTGAAGGACCTGCATAAGTTTTATGGATCCTTCTGGATGCAATCCAGCAGTGCACAGAGTAGCCTGCATTCCACTCAGGAGCATAAGTTGGTGAGGGAAATAGTTAGATTTTTCTCCCCGGTTAGTCCAAATTCATCTTGCTAATCAAAGGTTGCTGGTGCCCCAGATGAATTCAGGTTCAAGGGCCATTGAAAACCAAGAAGCTTTTACCAATTCCAATAAGCGCAAATCCTTGTTCAATGTTGCGGAACATAATTCAGATGTTAGGACTTCAATTCGGAGAAAATCTGATGCTTATCACGGTGTGATTGACTTAGAGAAGCCAGCGACTTCTGGTGATGCGTTGGAGACTGTTGGTTGCTCTGGCTTCGGCAACCTTGCCAACCAAAATGGCTGGTCTCAGGATGGGTCATGCTGCATTTCACCAGAAAATAGCTCACTTGCAGAGCCTGCTCAGTTAAGCAGAGATTGGAATTCATCACGTGTAAGCCCTGGTGAGTCTCTAATTTAATCTGGTATCTTGCCCTAACATTTAGAACTTGGAAACATGTTATTGTTATCTTGTATGACCTATTTATCACTGTATCTATCAATTTCATGTATATGGCTCTATCAGTTGATTCATTGATGGAAAATAATTATAGTGCATAGTGCTCAATTGATGCATGTTTGACAAAGAGGATGATATTGCTTCATTGCTTCTTCATTGTCAACTTGCAGTCACATAAATAAATACCTAATGTTTAATATGTCTCTGCTAACTCCTGGCAAAAGTTGAGTTTTGAATAGAACAGAACTAGTGTCATCTAACTAGTTAGATGAACAGATATTTTACATTTTCTTTGGCGAAATGAAAAGCACCTATACTGCAAGAATCTTTTTAAATTCCATCCATGCTGCAAGCCAGCTCTTTTGGGCCTATTTCAATGCGAAATTTAGTTTAGGACAAGTCAAGAACTGGAATCAGGGGCATAGTCACCGGGAACTCAGGACGAGGCAGCATTCCTCGACCTGGGAACATTGTCCCCGCCTTGTAAAAACCTCTCGATAAGCAACGTATCACGTTCCTCGACCCGGGAACTTGGCGACTATGATCAGGAGCGGAGGATAGCGAAGGCCAAGGTGTCCCCCCACCCCCACCCCCAGTGACACCTCACCCAATTTGCAATTTTCCATTGACTAACAGTAACTTGTGCAAGCTAATTAAGAACTTATACTACTAAATCCTTTGATTGGACGTTCCTGGATCCCTCTGTTTAAGCTGAAGCTTCGCCACTGACTGGAATGACATATTTGTTGCTCTAATATACCTCTGGATCTATCTGTACTAGCTAAATTTTATAAACTTCTATGTGTATAGTTCATGTGGGATTTCTAGGTTCTACAAACCTTAATATTCTCATTATAATATCACTAATACTTTGGATCTTTAGTTGGCATTAGACATGCCACGAATTCGACATGACCACAAGTTAAAAAAAGAGAAGTTTATTGGAACATTTTCCTGGTTTTATTCTCCTTGCTGTATTCTCTTGTGCTATGCTTTCTTCATTGCAAATCCAACAGGATGACCTACTCATAGGGCTGCATGACAATTCTAACCTTATGCATTTTCAGGTTCAGTTGGATCTAGTGATACTCCAGATTGCCAATCCCCTATCAAAACAAGTTATACCATATCAAGGCGTTCACTGATTGACCTGAATGTTCCCCAAGAAGAAAGCCTTCTTGTGTCTTCTGCTTCATTTCATTCTCCCTCGATATATCCTGGAATCTTTTCAAAATGTCCTAGAGAAGCTTCTGAAGCGGTATGTGGCTCTGGTAGTGGATCAATGAGAGGATCTTCCGTCACAGTGATCACGCCCAACTCAGTTGCAGAGAGTTCAAGGGATGTGGTAGGTGAATCCTCAGTTCAACGGAAGGGCCTTTTTGACCTGAATGTGTCACTTGAAAGCATTGGTACCCCATCAGAAATAATTTGCAATTCAAGAGATATTGATTTAAATAATGATGCAAGTAAAGGAACTGCACTCAATCATTCTTTCTCCAGGGAAAATAGCTTACAAGCAGAAACTTTCAGGAAATATCCGATCCATGGAAATGATGGTATGTTGGCAAGCAAGGATGACAATGGTATCAATAAGGTTCAGTCGCCAGAATCTGGAACAATTAACAACCAACTTTTGGTCCCTGAATCTGCTCTAGTTGATAATAATATCCCCCCAAAACTAGGAATATCCCACAATGGAGCATCACATCTTCAGGAGGTTAACATGCTTCAAGCTAAGGCCACTGATGATGACACAACAGCTTCTATTGCAGCTACAACGCTTCTTTCCATTTTTCAGCATTCTGCACGCACTGTGGATTGTCCTAGAATCATTAGTCAGACAGCAGCTCAGAATGGAAACAAGGATCCTCAGCCTTCATTGGACTCATTTGAGAAAATCGTGTTGGATTTAGAGGACATCAAAGATGATGGCCAATCCATCAATGTGGCGCCACCTGATAAGGACGGACCAGCATGCGGGATCAAGCTAAAGAGAGGAAGAGGGATGCGAAATTTCCAGCGGGAGATAATACCTGGGCTGGTGTCTCTAGCAAGGCAAGAGATATGCGAGGACTTGCAAGCTATACGTTATGAGCCAAAGACCCGCTCTAGGAAAATCCGCAAGGGTCAAGGTGCATCTTCAACTCGATCAAGGACGTGCAAGCGTGGCTCTGCTGCCAGGAACTGACCAAGAGCGCCTGCATTCCAGGATAGGTTCTTAAAGGGCAGTCGATTCAGAACACGGGAGCTGATTCTAACCATGTGAATATTCGTGTTTATGGAGTCTAGTATCAAACCCCCATTGTTACTGGCCATTTAGCTGTGGGCCTGGGATATTTGTTTACTTGGCTTTGTTTCCTTTTAACTCTTTTAATTCTTTGGAGTGATCAGGATGTTTATTGGAGTTCCTTTGGGGGGCTTTATATTTGTGTTTAGCAATGAAGGCGTAGTCATATTTGTCACAATGGTCAAACTAGAAATTGTAGCCCAAGATCATTGTCACCTACTGAAGGCAAACTGGTTGTATCATGATGATAGCCTAGCATTTTACTACTTTGAACTACGGTGAAAAAAACGGTGCTTTAATTCGTTGGGTCAATCAAATCTATCTGTGTTCCTGCTGACTGTTGGTTTACTGCACCCCTGCCTTGTGAACCAAAGAAATGACGTCTGTTTGTACAACTTAACGACCATTGGAGGCGGTCCTACTCCTAATGGTCCCGGGTTTGCTGTCCCTTGCAAAGCATTAAGGACGGCCATGCTCAAATTGCAGCCGTAAAAAGGGCCTTGATCTTCGTCTCCAGGTGCGCCTGATCGTGGGACGTCGCCATTGATGAGCAAGAGGCCATGTGGAAGTACAGGCAGGATCATAATGCCCCGGTGTCACGAGACATCGATCAGATCGATCGATGGCGAGCTCATCTCCAATCCACTGGAAGTAGCGCATCTACTACGGGATTTGTACAGAGTGAAATTTATGGCGCGCACAGTTAGTTAACGCCATGAAGAACTCGAGTCCAGTCACAGTCATGGCGAGGTGGGGTCGCCGGCCGGCCCGGGTCTTCGTTGAACCGTTAGCTTGGCTGGTGTTGATTTGTACTGAGAAAAAAATACTGCTGGCTCGTTGGTGATAAATAACTGGTGTTGATTTGTACTGAGAAAAAAATACCGCTAGCTGGTGCTGATAAGCAAGGGAACTAAGTTGGTGCTGGAACGCTAAGCATGAGTGGATTCTCTCTTTCGTGAGCGATCTTGTCGGCGAAAGCTCGATCGATCCTCCATAGTGCCCTACCTGCAAATTAAATGGACGACATCTGGGGACTGTGGGCGAAGACCTCTAATAACCGCGCATGATGATGACCTGAAGCTAATAAGCAGCAGTAGCAGGAGCGTAGTAGTTGTTGTAGTGGGCGGCAGGCTACTCCATGATCCAGGCGACGCCCGTACTAATCTGGTCCACGATCCTCGCGTCGGCCATCATTAAGGATTATCCGTCGCGCTCGCCTCGCCTCGCCTCGCCTCGCCTCGCCGGCAATAAAAAGGGGAGGACATGGTCGGTGGCAAAGCCCGGCGCCCGCATCATTGGCGCTAGATTTGCTGCCGTCGCCGGAGGGACATGGCACGCATCGACCATGGCATGGCATGGCCGTCCATGATCATTCAGAGGTTCAGAGAGGTTGGGATAGAGAGGTGGAGCTCGTACTACGCCCTACCGGTCAAGGGAGTGAGGGGGGAGGCTTGACAAGACCAACACGAATTTATCATCCAGAAGAGGGTACTGTGGCGTACTGAAACGCAGGCAAGTTATGCCCGTGCTGCTGTGCAGGTATACGGTTACTCAGTGGGAGTAACCATCACTGCGGCTGCTACGTACCTGCGCCGGAATAACTGGCCCGGCCCGGGCCCGGGGCCCAGACAGACAGACAGACAGAGACCGGCTGGCCGGCCCTGGGTACTGGTTGTCTGCATCATTTGGTTCAGTGTTCCTGTTTGACCCCACACGAGGTGCACAGTGAACCACTGAGCATGCAGAGGGAGGGGTCAAGTCTATAGTGGTTGGTTAGCGGTTAGCACTGACGGCTGATTATGTAGTTAGGGCTTTATTAAGAGCGGTTGGCGTCACCTGGAAGCGTGATCGCAACAGTTGAAGGCGAGAGGGGGGGATGCAGGCGCCGCGGCGTGCACCGCATGTTGTGCTGTTCCCTCCCGGCCTGGCCGGCGCAGCCGCGCAGGGCAAGCAGATGGACGCAGTAAATGAGTGCCAATCGTTGCTCTCTCGCTTTCTTTCCTTGGATAGATTGGATGGATTTCATCATGCTGCTGCTGCCAAAAGGAAAAGGAAAAAATAAATCTGCTTGACTGCTTGATCGTTCGTTCGTTCGTTCAGTCAGTTCATTCATTCAGTCAGTCAGTCAGTATAGGATTTTGTGGCTGTCAGAAAATCTCCAGTCGTCAGAGAGCTCTCGCTGTTTCCAAAGAGAAATGCCGCTGCAGAATTCAGAGCGATCGTGGCAAGAACCCAGGATCCTCGGTGGTAGAAAACAGAAATGTCAATCGGGTGAAGAGGGCGGCGCGGTGATTCTCGGTCTACCACTCACAAGAACCTGAAGGAACAGCACGGGGGAAAGAAATGTCACCTTGTCACTGATGCTAACCCAATGATCCATGCTTACAGGGGGGGCGGTGGTCCACTGCACAGTCACAGCCTCACCTCGCCCCCGCTGTCTGGTCAGGTACCTTCAGAAGAGACACGGTAACATGCTACATAGCCCAGCCTCCCTGAGCAGTGGTACACGCGCTGCAATGATCCAAGCGGAAGGGAGTGATTCCTACGGCGACATCCGGGTGGGGCCCTTCTGTCAGTGAGCCAGATGTATGCCATGCCATCCGGATCTACGTAGTACGCGGTTGTTTTTGGATTACACAGGCGTGGACAAGAAGTTACGCGGTCAATTTGCTGACCGGTACGTCATGATAGAGTCTATGATGAGGATAAGCCACAGGCAGCTAGCCTAGGAAATGCATGCAAGGCTCTCTGATTGGGGGAAAACGGAATTAAAATATCACTTCAGGCATAGGAACGGACGAATGGTACGGTCTCAAATTTGTACAGCACTGTTCAAAGCTGTCAACTTCTGATCGGCGTGTCGGATCCTTTTGCCTTTCTGGATAAGCGTCTCGTACGTACCATGCGTGCGTGTGTGCAAAAATGAAAAGGAAAAAAACACGTCGATGCCTTTCTGGATAAGCGTCTCGTAAGGCAAATGTGTGTGTGCCAACGCCACGGGACAATTATGGTTAACGCTCCGAATAATTCAGCAGGCGCTGTTTCTGAACGCGAGAGGCAGAACTACAGACTCTGTCCACGGTCCGAGCAAGTGTATGATCAGTGCACATGGGGATACAGCCGCACAGGGCCCAAATGAAGTACATGAAACAAGTTTTGGCATAGTCGACGCACAGATTGTGCCATTGTAACCATGAAATTAAATCATTGGGTCGCCAAATTTGATCGAAGCTACAGTACCAAAGAGTACTCTGGTTATTGCTTTGCTTTGATGAAACGATGTCACATCTCTCAAAAAAGGGCAATGCATGCATGCATCGGTCGCCGGACATTCAAACGGAACAGGAAAGAACGCACTGCGGCGGCATGCGTTGTCGCTCGGCGAGAGCCTCAGAACGGAGGCCTTGGACCCAAGCAAAGCTGGAGTTGTTCGCGGCTGCCCAACCTGAAAATGTCACCAGGTTCTACCTCGCATTTACTTCCCATTAACATCCCCGGACGCTCTTGCATTGCAGTTTCCACCAAACGAAACGAAACATCTCGACCGTATTCAATGAAAATGCCATTGGAAAAACCTAGCAAAAGTGAGCCCATGAGAGTAGTGGAGAGACAGACAGAGAGCAACGACGAGCTGTGGTTTTCTTTCCCTCTGAAGAAAGGAAAAGGAAAAAGCAACAAGGACAGTGCAGGACAAGAGAAAGAGAGATCGTCAGAGAGCAACTAGCAAGCAAGGCATGGGCATGGGAGCAGGACAGCACCATGACAAGGGTCTAATCCAAGCAAGCAGGAAGCCGGTAGCATCCAACACCGAGAACGGCAACAAGTCTGTCTCCGCGCTGCCTTTCTCAGGATGTTGCCAGCGAATTTTCAAAAAAAAAAGGATGTTGCCAGCGCCCGTTTACTCCCAACCTGCCAAATCGCGTGTCACGGAAAGCCTCTTCGCCCGTTGCTAAGTTATGATCGCAGGACCTCCGCCATGGATCCGAGCGAGGGACCAAACGAGTGGCGACGGCGAGAGGAAGAAGAGAACACGAGCGCGGCGCCAAAAACACTTTAAACCTGCGGCGACAAATCTCTGCGCTGGAAAAAAAAGGAGTGACAAGCCGTGAGCCTCGCTCGCTGTTAGTCACGGGGAAGCCGTCCGGGCGATCCGAGCCGTGCACGGGTGGGACGCGCACGGCCATGATTCGCGAGCTGTGATCTCGGGTGCTTTGGTGGCTTCCTGGTGTCCTCTGCACTTTGCAGTGGAGCAGAGGCAAAGAAGGTGAAGGTACATTGCGTGAAGGGCGATCATGCAGGAGTAGGAGAGGAGCTGTTTCTGTTTGAATGGACAGCCGAAAGCAAAATGTTTCTATACCATTTCGAGATTCAAACCCAAAAAAGCAGCGGTTTTTGTACTGATTTTTACACACAGGGGCACCATTCCTGTTGCTACCACACCCTGGCACTCCGGAAAAGCAGAGTAAAGAGGAGGCCCAAACGAAGAGAGAGAGAAGCCTAAGCGATTAGCATGGCGATCAACGAGGGTGCAGGGTGCTAATGGTCACGGTGGTTGGTTAGTGCTCTAGTTGTCCGAGGGTGTCGGCGGCTAGACCTTGTAGATGATGAGGAAGCAGGGCAGCACGGCGCGGCTGTCCAGCACCACGAGCTCGCCGTTGCCCATGTCGATGGAGTCGTAGGCGGCGGCGCCCGAGGCGTAGGCGTGGCGCGGGGACGGGTCGTTGGCGGGGCGGACGCGGCCGGCGATGACGCGGCACACCAGCATCGCCCTGCGGCCGGTGGTGGAGGCGCCGGCGACGCTGGCGTGCGCGGCGCCGCTGCATGCGAACGTGCGCACGGCGGAGGCGGAGGAGCCGCGGCGGCAGGTGGCGACGCCCGCCAATCGCTGTCTCTTATACACATCTAGATGTGTATAAGAGACAGGGCCGTGGCCGTGGCTCCCGCACCTCCCGCCGCCTCTCCCGCTCCCTCCCCATCTTCTTCCTCCTGGCCTGCTGCGCGTATGCCACGGCGTCCATCACGTCCGCGGCCGCCGCGGTGGCGCACGAGAACGGTAGCGGCGGCGGCGGCGGCGGCGGCTTCTTGGCCGGGGACGGCGCGACGGCGGCGTCGGTGACGGCGTAGGACGACCTGCAGCTGAGCGAGCGCACCCACGCCGTCGCCATTGTGCGTCGCCGCGGCAGCTCCAGCTGAGCCCAGCTCCTGTGGGTTGGCTTCGGTGGGTGGTGCGTGGTGGTGGTGGTGGACTGGTGATGGTGGCCGCAGATGGCTGGCTCGTCTCCGGGTGTTATTATGGCTGCAGATTTATGCACACCACCCTGCCTGTGGGGTGCCGTGTCACTGACATTATTACACTGAGCTTCTCGCACCCGCTTTGCTAGATAGTATATCTCGCTTCTCATGTCCTCCAGTGAGTGACATGTGGGGACAGCATAGTAGGGCCAAACATGTCGGTGACAGTGATCAGATGTGATGTGAGTAGCTTTAGTTTTACACTGTAGGTTTGTGCTGGATTTGGAATTTGGATGTGATTTGGTTATTCCTTTTGAAAATTTGGTTCCATTTGGGCTCATGATTTGTGGGGGGATGGGGAATGGCGATCGGGGCCATTTTGAGTGGACATGTTCAGATCAGGGGTGGGAATGATCATTTTGATTTGGATCCCTGCTGCCCGTCTGCTGCCTCCGAGAACCCCCATCACTTTTTGCTGCTGAGTTTTGTCTCTTTTTTAGGCCTTCTTTCTCTCTCTCTGTTTTTGGGGCTGTGGTGGTGGTTCAGACGTTCATATTTCAGTGGCACCTCTCTCTTCTTTTTTTGTGTAGTTATGGGTACAGTTTTCGTGGGGTTTTGTGTGGCACGCGTCGGTCAATTTGTTTCCTTGTCAGATTTCTAGGTGTCTACAAAGGAGACATCTCTTTTGGGAATTTCAGGATATCTTTCGGTCGAGTGGACCCTGTTTTGTGCTCTTGCAGCGGTTGTCCAGGAGGCAAGAAAACAAACTTTGAATTCAAACAGTGGCGGACCGGAGAGCAGCGACCAGAAATTTATGACGAAGCTTGCTTGTGCAAACGCTCTGCGTCAGTTACTGTGTTCAAAGTGGAAGCTTATTACTCACTGTTCACGTCTTGTGCCTTTGCGGCATTACCATTGCACATCGGCATTTTGTGCTAGTGGATGTAACTGATGCGTCCTGCATGCTTTAGTTACTGGAGTACAGACGTACAGTTCATCCACGTGCACACTGCCTCAAATCTGGTACGCTTGTTCTTCAGGGGAAGCTACCCGGAGTATTGTATTAATAATCGATGGTATGGCTTGTTGTCTTCTGCCCGGAGTAGTGTTCCACTGAAATTTGTGCGTATTTCGGGAAGGAAGGAGATTCCACTGGTAACAGCTGTGGACGAGAGAAACACTGAAACAGGCACATTTTAGGCATGGGCTCGCCGCAGAATGTCAGCAGCTACAGCAACGGCAACGGCAACCCGGGCGGCGCGAGAATGATTCGACGGTTGGCACGTGTGGATGCTGACCAGCTCCAAAATAATCCCGGGAAATCGTCGTTTTGTCCAAAATAATCCCGGGAACATTCGCAGCACGTAGTACATACAAGCTAGCGCAGTAGGTCCAGACGACAGCATCTGACCAGATTGCTGGCTACTTGCTAGTATAATCTGACTGTATGTATTTTGTTAATCCCATACGATCGTTCGACCAGTAGGGTATCAGTTCACTCAGATCGGATTCTCCAGCTCGTTTTTTATATTGTCCAGCTTGATCGATCGAGATCATGCATGGAAATTATTGGCTCGCTCGCGTATAGTTGACAAATGAAGCTTGCATATATATGCATGTGTAGCGTGATGGATGAGAAAAAAATGTTGTGCGCGTGGCAGCAGACTTCCCTTGCACAAGAGACAAGAGCCCGGAATCTCTGAACCAACGACAGCCTAACGCAGGTACGCGCAGCACGCTACATACACCCCGTACCACCGCCGCATTGGAGGCGCCGACACACGCAAGTACCTACGCGCGCTCGGAGGGTCGGGATTATTATTAGCTGAACGATCATCTCATCTCTCTTCTGCTTTAAAAAAACCCGAGCATATTTCGTTTTGCCTGATGAAGCAGCAATTAATGCTTACGTTTCCCAACGATGATCGAGCATGATGATCGGGGTGAGTTTACCGTGAAACCTGAGAAACGTGCAACAATATGGCTTTGTTGATCAACAAATCGATTAGCCTCTCCTCTCCTCTCCTCTCCGCCCCGATGCGACGACGGCAATCGATTTCCCGGCCTGTCCGATCCATGCAAAACGCATGCTGTGCTTTCACGGCCTTTGAGGAGCCGGTCGAGACGACGCCCATCTTCTCAATGCTTTCCACGCAAACCTGCCCCGGCCGGCCGGCGAGCCATCATTGTATTCATCCCGGGGGCGCACGGGCACGGCAGATCATCAAGGCCATATCGCAATCTGCCGCCGTACCCGAGCTCTCTCCCAGTCCGAGAGCCGCGAAATCTGACGGCCGGGCTATGATGGCCTCCGATGCGCGAGCTGCCTTGCGTGCGTGCCGAGAGAATGAACCCCCCCGGCCGATCATTCCCGAATCCATGAATGCACTACGCCTCATTCCGTCTCCGTCCTCTGTCCATTCCGATGCCCTCAAAGATCTCGGCGAATGATTGCGGCATCGATCGAGCGAGGTCGATCAGGCAGCTGCTGCGTCCAACGGCAGCGTGTGCATTCCGAAATCCGAACCAACCCCCCGGCCGGGCGGCCCCTCTGTCCCGGCGTCTCCATCGTTGCCATCGACGCCCATGCCACTGCACCGCTCCGAGCGAGCTCCGGCCGAAAGGGACGCGCCAACTCGCGGCGCGAGCTTAATTAGCCTCGCACCTAACACGCGGTTAATTACTTCGGGGCCGATAGAGAGACGACGACGACGACGTGTCAGAACGTGTACGTACTACTTGCTGTCGAGTCAGTGCAATCCAAATAGAGAAGTACGTACGTGCGTAGCTGATTAATCAATGAAGTAGTATCGTATCACAGGATCGATGCATGCGCCCCCTGAGTCTCTCTCTTGTTGCAACTGGCCGACGCGCAAGGCGGAGCAGCAGCGCACCGGCCGGCCACCTAACCGGAGTTACAAGCTGGGAAGAAGTGTGGTTTATATATTTACTAGCAAGCGTGTGTTATTGGTTTGGTTGGCAGAAGCGAGCGAGGACAGTATAGTATAATACGTGCATGAAGTTTTAGCTGAGCCTTCTGCATGCAGTTGCACCCAACAACCAACTCCGGCCGATCCGTCGTCGCAGGACGGTGGTGCCAGCCATTGTTAGTTTAGCTCTACCTCGACGCGACACTTCACAGGCTATACATGGTGTGCAGCTAGCGCCTTTGCTTTTGCTTGGCACCCAAGAGATTAAAACCGGCCGCACGCAGTGCCATACTACTTGATCCGATCATCGGCTCCCCATGCGTAGAGTATTCAATGGGCATTATTGTCACTGTGCTTCCAAGTCTTTTCGGGTGGTTGGGTGCGCTCCTGCTGTGATCTGCAAGGAAGCCGGGCCGGGCGCGCTTTACTTTCAGATGCACGCAACACACGAACTGCAGACAAAACCCAATACTTTTAGTAATAGGATAATAGCGAAATACTAGGCAGTAGTACGTAGCGAACACAATTGCTTAGAGCAACACGTTATGCTTATGCATGGTTTGCAGAGAGGTTTACCAATGGCTCGCGTCGATCGGCGTCAGGTAATTAAGGTAGATGGAAGACAAGACGCAGCCATCCGTCGCCGGTAAACTGGAAGATGTCTGGCTTGCTTCTACGGTAGATAAGATAATATACACATTGGGCGGTGAAACGAGTAGGGAAGAAAAGCTGGTTGCTCCGATCGATCCGCACCTCCCACTAGCGGTAGTGCTAGTGTGCAGTCGTACGACCGCAGCAGGGCGGCCAGGTCGCAAAAGGCCAACGGGAAAGGCACCAACTTTTGCATTTTTGGCAGAAGGGGCAAACAAAGGCTAGAGGGCGGCAGATGGGATGGGAATATTCAAAGACACACACCAACACACACACAAAAGAATCAAGAAAGGGGTGTGGAGACTGATAGAGAGATGGCACCAAAAGCAGTGCCACAGCCCACAACGAACGAACGAACGAAACGAAACGAACGAGACTGGTGTCGCCAGAAGCCCCAGAGGGAGCGGAAGGAGAGAACGCAACGCAGGAGATGAGGAGAGTTCGGAAGGCGGCTAGCAGGCACGCCGTAGGGTCCGTTTGGTTTCATGGCTTAGCCTAGCCAGGCTAAGAATCTAAGCCAGTCCACACCAAGCCTGGCTTGAACACTACAAGTTGCTAGTGTTTGGTTGCTCGTATAAGCTAAGTCTGTTTGTGTGTAACATGTCTTTGGTTGTCTGGCTATACTGATACGGTGACCTTGTACCAGATGGAAGGTATAGTTACCTCGTGCCAAGTGCTATTTTCAATACTGCCAGATTTACCGATTAAGAAAACCTCACTTAATCGACCGAGAAAAAAGAAAAACAAAAGATGCATCGTACAAAAAAGACTAGCTGACCTTACGTATACTTCCTTTCAAAAAAATAAAAAAAATTATGTATACCGAACAAAAAAACACCATACCGCGACCACAATTTCTACTGATTGAATCGCATCCTCAATTTCCACCAATTGAAATTATTGAATCGGACATCTCGATAAGAAAAAAAACAAATTGATGAAGACATGATGGTTACCCCTGCCTGCAAGATCCATCAGGAACCTACCGCTCAGGCAGGCGCTGCGCTGTATGCGCGCATCGGAGGGAAGCCATCGGCCATGGTCAGGCCGCCAGGTGCATCAGCAACGCATGTAGGCCTCACGCCGCAGCAGCATCGACTCCGCCATGGAGCACGGATTCGAGGGTGATGCGGCGGAGCGCCATGGCGGCGGTGGCAATGGATAGACGGGGGGATGAGGATTCGTCGAGGGTAACGGCATGGCCGAATCGAGCATCGCTACGGCCGAATCGAGGTCCAATGCGGCCGAATCAAGCCTTGCTGAGGCGAATAGAGCTTCAGGGCTCTCTGCCGCTGCTTGGACCGGCCACATGCATGGGCGGGAAGGCGGAGATGCGGGGCCTCGCCGGTCGTTGGGGCGAGCTCCACCGTGTGGGCTGCAGCTTCCCGTGTGGGAGAGCGCCGCCGTGCGAGCCTCCACCACCGCACAAATCTAGAGGGGGAGGATGCAAGTCATACCGGAGGTGAGAGAAACGGACACCCTTAGACCGATGCAGCTTGTGGAAGCCTGGCTTGCTGGAAACGCTCGCGCCTCACGTTCCTAACAAGCCAGGCTAAGGGCCTCTGTTGCATAACTGGAGCCTGGCCTAAACAGGCAACCAAACACACACAAGTTGGCTCTGGGGGCCTGGCTAGCCCTTAGCAAGGTAACCAAACAACCCCGCAGTGGTGCCAGCCACTGCAGGTAAAGACGGGCGTGAAATTTCGTGCTACACATCATCTCATTGGAGACCGGCCGGTGAGTACTGCACCAGCAGGCAGCAGGTGCAGAACCAAAAATAGTCCGTGCAGGTGCACAAAGGGTGTGTTTGCTTCCCTGCATCTGGCCTGAGCCAGGCTCGCGGGGTGTAGGCGCTTCTGTTCGGTTGCCTGCATGCCTGTCGGAGCCTGTCCGGCTGGATGCAGATGCTGCCGTCGGGCCTGGCTCCCGGGGAACGAGCTTTGCCTCCGTTTCCAGCGGGCCTGGCTCGCATGGTGCGACCATTGATTAGATAATGATGTGATTAGTACGATGATTAGTATGTATTAAGTGATATAAATATATTTTAAGTATTTTAAGACAACAACAATGTGAATGAAGACTACTAGAGTATGATTATATAAGATTAAAATCATGGAGATGAATATTTAATATTTTTTTATCTCATACAATATAATCTCATGCGGACAACCAAACGACATCTCTTCTCAACCAGTCTCAGTACATACAACCAACCAAACATAGCGCGTTGCATGCACTCGATCTGGCTGAGATGGGCCTGTCTCACGTATACAAGCCAGGTTAAGCTCATGCGACCAACCAAACGCACCCAAAATGGATGCGGATTTGCGCTGATGAGGCTTGCATTGGAGTTGGATGGGGTCTCCGAGGACGGACGGCCAGCCGCCGCCGGGGGCGGGGGACAGGGGAGCCCTTCCCGCCGGCACGCGTACGAACAATCCCGGTGGGCTGGTGCGGTCACCCGCTGCTTGCCTCGGAGTCCGTGGCGACCAACCTTTCCGAGTGTGTCGTGTTTTCGTTGGCCCGCGCCCAGTACGTACGTGCTCGTAAAGGTGTGGCGCCTGCTGCGAGCCGCATGCATCGGCCAAAAAGAAGGAAACATATATGCTGGCTGCACGTTGTTAACCCCCGCTCCTTAATAATACCACTACTAGTACGGCTGTGCTTGGTCCGGTGAGATAACCGTATGCGATTTAAGGAGAAAGACGTACGAGTAAGCACTAAGCAGACAGGATTGTTCAGTACCATATCGCCGTGGGGCGTACGTGCGTTACCACCGTCTGCGATTGGAAAAGGGCTAGGGCTCGCTGTCGTCTTGAGCCTGATGCGCAGCTGACCATGGATTAAGGGCGGGGCCACCCATTCCGGTGCTGCTACTCAGGTACTGTGATGCACGAACCGGATTGGATTTGAATTGGTCACCGGCTGCTAATGCAAAGAAAAGTACTCTTGGGCCGAACTCCACAACCCATTGAATCGTCACATGCCACTCCGGCCCATAAAATGCAGACAGATGGACCACATATTGTACGAGGCCCACCAACTCCGATCGCAAAACAAGGCGCCAAAGGGCCAGCCCAACCCGCACCAGCCCATAAAAAAAAAGCCTGGCACGAGCGAGCTGGACCGCACATGACACGGTGAAAACGTTGAAAAAACGAAAGGAAAAATTCGTGCGGACTGACGACCTTGTCGGACTCGGACTGTCAATGCGTGCATGCCCGAGAGCGAGAGGTCTGCTTTTCGTACAAAACTTACGAACCAGTCTGACAGGCGGACTGCGTGCACGACTCGTCTGGTTGCGTGACAACCCACCGATCCGGTCAGGGAGCTTCACACCAACGAAACTTACCGGCGCGGCAAAGCAACTTCGACCGGGACGACGGCGACGACGACGGAACACACAGGCCACATGGGGCGATGGGATGCCCCCCTGCCAGCGTAAAGCGAGGCAGCAAACCACCGCAAGCGTACGTCCCGGGGAGCTCGCTAGATTCTCTCCTCAGCCAGCCATTCCATTCCACCGCCGCCGCGCCGGGCCAGCCGCGACGGCGGGCACGTTTTCCTTGGACGGATGGCGTCGTGTCGCGCGGCCACAGGCCGGGCCGTGCAACACGTTGCTCGTGCGTGTGCGCGCGAGATGGAGACGTCTGTTTGGCCCGGCGGAGTTTCTGGTGGGCGGGGCGGACGCGTGCTGAGACGAGAGCGTCAGAGCGGGACAGGTCGGTCTCGTTTAGGTAGCGTTTCAGGCCGCTAGATTCGCGCGTTGGTGGCTGCAACGTGCGGTCCTGGTCACGCCGATGCTCCTCTGTCCCGAGCTGTTCTTCCTCTCCTCCTAGCTTTGTGGTGGCCGGAGGACCATGGACCAGGGATGCTTCCTTTTCTTTTCTCTCTCTTTATATATATAGGAGTACCGTCCATTCCGATGCATGCTAGTTGCACGTATTCTCCTCGCAGGCATATCCTGTCGGAGCGCCTTTTTTTTCTTTCTCCTTCACTGAAGAACTTTGGCGGAACAAGGACTTGTTTTTGTTTAGTTTCCAAATTTGGGGGCAAACTTTGGTGTTTTGGGCTGCGTGCGTCACTGTAGCATTTCATTTGTATGGGTGAAAAATTGTCCAAAAATTGATTAATTAGGCTCAAAATGTTCGTCTCGTAGAGTACAACAAAACTGTGCAATTAGTTTTTAATTTCATCTACATTTAGTACTCCATGCATGCTATGATATTTTGATGTGATGAGAATCTTATTTTTTGCATAGTGAACTTTGGGGTAAAATTTGGGATGGCCTAAACGTGCTCTGAAACAGTGGACACCTATGAGCAGATGCAGTTGTTTTTTTTGAACTTCGCAGAGGCAGAGCCAACTGTCAGGTAGGCCCCGCTCGCCAGCGTGCCTACAGCCCGTCCACAGGTCGTGCCCAGCTGCACTGCACCGAAATTACTCACCCACCAGCGAGCAGCGCGCCTGTTCCACTGACCCTGACCGGACCAACCAGCCTGACCCAGCCCCAAACGCGCACGGCTCCTGCCGCTGCCACGCGGGGCCCAGTCAGCCAACCGCTACCAGCCTCCCCGGCGCGCATCCACCGACAGGCGGGGCCACCGCGCCGGGCACGCACGGCACGACCCGGCCAGGCAGGCGGAGGCAGCCAACGAAGGGCAGGCAGGACGCGCGCTGCCTTGCTCGCGAAGACGGACGCCGTCGCCCTCGCGTGAGCCGCTTCGAACTGTTTGCGAAGGCGTTGGGCGCAAGGCTTGCGAGCATAAAGCCCCCCGCCCCGCCGCATCCACCGTGAGTCCACGTCTCGTCTCCTCGCTCCACTCGCCCACCCAAGGCGGACCGAATCCGCCGGCCGCGTGAATCGAGCGGGGGAATAGAGTAATCCCGAGAGCCCAATGGTGGAGGCCGCGTGAGAGGGGCGGGGGAGATCGGGGCGGCGAAATTACTCACCCACCAGCGAGCAGCGCGCCTGTTCCACTGACCCTGACCGGACCAACCAGCCTGACCCAGCCCCAAACGCGCACGGCTCCTGCCGCTGCCACGCGGGGCCCAGTCAGCCAACCGCTACCAGCCTCCCCGGCGCGCATCCACCGACAGGCGGGGCCACCGCGCCGGGCACGCACGGCACGACCCGGCCAGGCAGCCAACGAAGGGCAGGACGCTGGACGCCCGCTGCCCTGCCTTGCTCGCGAAGACGGACGCCGTCGCAGTCGCTCTCGCGTGAGCCGCTTCGAACTGTTTGCGAAGGCGAAGTCGGAGGCGTTGGGCGCAAGGCTCGCGAGCATAAAGCCCCCCGCCCGCCCGCGTCGCCGCGGAGCCGCATCCCGCACCCGAGGCTGCCGCCGCTGGTGGCGTCAGGCTGATCGGGGTCGCGCGCGGAGGCGCCGGGGAGCGGCCCATCGGATTCGTGCATCTCAAGGTGACGCCGTCGCTCTCGTTTAGTACCTTCGCTCTCTGATTCCTCCATTTCTGCCCCCACCCATTCGCCGCGATCTCGTCGTCACTGTTTACAGCAAGGCAACGGCGCATTCCAGGCTTCCAGCGCCCCCAAAAACTTCGAAGCATCGAGCAAAATCTCCTTAAATAGCGGAGCACTAGTCATCTCATCACGCAAATCCTAGTATACTCGAAACGAACAGGAGTTGGAAGAACTCAACTACACATTTCGAGTGACTCGAAATGTGTAGTCACGAGCACAGGCGACCTGGTCCGCTGCAATGCCTCCCCTCGGTTCCCGCGTCACGTCGGATCGGAACAGTCCAACAGACGAGCACAGGCGCAACTCCACTCTCCAGCTGTAAAGTCGCGCTCGCAGCACGGGCCATGTCGCGTCGCGCCGTACAATCGTCACGATCTGCGGCGGGGATCAGTCGCAAACACACACTCATCCCAATCGTAGTAGTAGAGTCGTAGTAAAGGAATGATGGAAAGTTACAACCAGAGGCTACCGCCTGTCGGATAAAGCGATGCATTGTTTTGATTGGAGCTGGCCTTTTACAGCCTCAGCTCGTCGCCTAGTACTACCACACAGCACTGCGCGGTGTGAAACAACAGTCTTCCCATCGACTTGCAACAGTGGCGTGCTTGTCCCGTTCCCGTGCTCACTGCTCGACCAGTCGAGCCTTTGGGAGAGGAGGGGCCGGTGTGGAGGAGTGCCTGTGCCTCTGCAGTCCTTCAGTGCTGCAGAGGAGAGGGGGCTCATCCGGCGAGGAGATGTTTAGGGGTGGGGACAACCAGGCTCCCAGCTGGATCTTTTCAAACGGCCTGATAGCTTGGCGCCTCTGTCAGGGCGGACGTAGGAGAAAATTTGACTGGGGGCACACTCTTGTATTTATTGATGTATGCTACTATAATACTTCATTGGAGTGGGGGCATCCATGATAAAAAAGAATCAACTATCACTGTTAACAATTTTTGAGTGGCGGCCTGTGCCCTCGCTCACTATTACCTGGGTCCGCCCCTGGCCTCTGTTTGTGTTGTATTGGGCGTCCGTGGTTGATGGGAATGTGAGCCGGTACGGATCACTCTGTCTCACTCTGTCGGTAGCCAATTAAAGGGTCTGGGAGCTTTTTAGGGCTCATCTTTTTCCCGTCTCCTGAATGGTCCCTCGCCTGCAGGCTTCTGCTAAAGTCAATGGGCTTTACATCTGGTTGCCCTTTTGGTTATCTAGTTCTCTAGCTACATGAAGCAGTGGTGAACTGGCATGAAACTGCTTTGGTTGGAGGTTTCAGATATTATTTGAAGTGAACTGCAGGTGTAACTATGACCATTCTGATTATGTCAATCCCTGAAGATTGATCACTTTACAATGGGTTTGTAATCTGTAGGTGGAAGAATGCATACCACTGCATCAGCCAGTAATTTCCATGGATGTAACAATTTAATTGCACCACTAATGCTAGGGTGATTCATTTATGACGCAGTTCAAAGCTTCAGTGACTATGCTGCTCATGAATTGCATGGCTGCTGATTTAGTCATTCTCTTTAATTGTTTGTAGATATCGTCATTTAGTGAAAGTAAATCAGATGATAAGCGGTTCTATATTATTACTCCGACCAAAACACTTCAATTGAGGACTGGTTGTGCTAAGGATCGGGCGGCTTGGATTGAAGCACTTGTCACTGCAAGAAGTGAATATTCTTTTAATGAGGATTTATCAGGTGACCAGAATGATACATCATTTTCCACAGAAAAGCTCAGAAATCACTTGCATGCTGAAGGTGTCGGTGAGGCGATTATTAAAGACTGTGAGCAGATTGTTCATTCAGAATTTTCGCAGTACCAAACACAGATGAAGCAGCGATGTGAAGAGTATTTAAGCTTTATTGGCAGTCTTCCTCGGGAAGTTGAGGTAATATTTCCTTGGAATTCATTAGGTAAAATAAGCAACTTATAGAGTTACGATTCATGTTACAATATCTTATTGGTTATTCCACGGAATAAAAACGGGTCTTGATATTTCTCTACAATTGTATTTCAAGCTCTTTTGTTTGTTTCTCCAATATGGAACTGGACGTGTCTACACTTTATGTATTGATTTATTTATATTCAGATATTTTATATTTTTGTTTGCCAACCTTAGTTCGATCAACATTTCTTGTTTTTAAGAAGATAGACCATACCGATTCTAATTTAGGAGCCAAACTTACAGTCACATGTTTACTGAAAAGGTTATTTAGACTGTGGTCTGAAGTCAAATACTAAATTGGTGGGATGCTCCATTGACCATAAACTTTCTGCTGTTCATGCAGGTAGTTAATTCAGTAGATACAACTGTCACTGAGAAGCCACAGTTAGAGTTGTTCAAGCATGACTGCTCCAGCTCTGGAAAATGTAGTGGTACTTGATATTCCTCTTGTTGCTCCTTTTTTCTTTTCTTTGAAAAATCATGTCTCCCACAAATAAAATTTTTACTTGGTAACCATGGTGTAACCTTTTTTCCTTGCCATGATAAGCCTTTCATTTGTGATGCTTATATCCATCGCTTTATATAGCTACAAGCCTATAAAACAGTTCATTGCTTAATTTTCTTGCACTACTGATTCTAGACCACTTCGATTACTGATGACGTTTGAGTACATGGCTTCTTTGGTAGCTTCATTTAATTATGTGAAGTGAAATTTGAGTATCACTAATAGTTTCCTGTCATGCAGCCTGTAGAGCTGTAACTTAGATGCAGCATTACCTACTCCTGGGTATGAATATCCATGAAATGTCAATATCCAAAAGCATGATAGATGGTTAACACACATTTGAACTATTGCTACTCATTTGTATATCATGAGTAGTGCACCTTATGGTTTTTACTTAGATTTCTCTGAAAATCAAATGGTTGAAATACCAAGAAATAGGCTGTGCCTGTGGATTATTATGGCTTCATTGGATGCAGACTGCAGCCATTTTCCTTTCTTTTGCATTTTTGGAAATATGCTTACTGTTCCTACTATTTTGTTCTTGTCAGAGTACAGCAACACAGAATCTTCAGATGATGTTGGCAAACAAGAGATCAGTGAACTATCAGATGGAGATGAATTTCATTTCTATGACACAAGGCAAAGTTTTAGTGATTGTGCTCTGAGTCCTGACCTGAGAAGGAGATGCTTAAACAATGGAACTGAAGATCATAAATCTGTTGAACCACTAGCTGCTGATAACGTCAACAAATATCTGCTGTCATATTCAAAAAGGCGCACAAAGTTGCCTGAACCAGCAGAAAAGGAGAAAGGTGTTAGCCTTTGGTCAATGATCAAAGACAATGTTGGAAAGGATCTCACACGAGTCTGCCTTCCTGTTTACTTTAATGAGCCTTTATCTTCTCTTCAGAAGTGCTTTGAGGAGTTGGAGTACTCTTATTTGTTGGATCGCGCATATGAATGTGGTTTAAGGGTATGTATGTTTCTCTACCTCCCTTCTTTCCTCTTACCTAAACACTTTCTTTCCTCTTACCTAAGCCTGCTGAAACATTTACTGTCAGGCTTCTTCTTGAATATAATGATACCCAGGTTTTCTGTGTGTTCTAAAAAAAAAAAATACTGCCGAGGGAATGTCCCGATAGTAGGTAATAGGCCAACAAAGAGACAATGGATCAGGAAATTTGCACTATGAGTCTTTAAAACATAGCAGTATAGCACTTCATATTGGAGTCAATGTACTGGCTGATGGAGTTCTCCTTCGATTCATTCAGCATCAGTTTCATGAATGTTTCTAATAAAAGCTCAACTTTATGAGATGATATCCCCCTAGCTGTCTTAAAGAAGGGAACACCAAACCCTAAAACTCAAGTACCTACAATTTGTTAGCTCCAGGGTAAGGTCCTGGGTGGGTGGCCTCCTTTACGGGAGACTCTACCAACCGTGCTACCATTTGCTTCTCAGACTAGTCGTGTTTCTTATGTATTTATACTAACTGATTTGATAGTAATATCATAATTGTGCTTCTGCATTCAGGGGAATGGTCTGATGAGAATTCTTTATGTTGCTGCTTTTGCGGTGTCCGGATATGCTTCCACAGATTCTCGCCCCTGCAAACCTTTTAATCCATTGCTAGGGGAAACCTATGAAGCTGATTACCCTGAAAAGGGAATCCGTTTCTTCTCTGAGAAGGTCAGTTTGGTACCCAACATATAAATTCAGCTTATGCTCAATTGTTGATTGGTCACTTAACAAATCATAGTGCACAAAGAAGTATCCTGAAAGAGGAATCACTAATACCATTGCAGGCAGGGATCTAACACAACTATTATTGACAGTTCTGTTATATATGAGAACACACATGATTAAATATGCTTGTTTATTCTTGGCACCAGGTCAGTCATCATCCCATGGTCATGGCGTGCCACTGTGAGGGGAAAGGTTGGAAATTTTGGGGAGATAGCAATCTTAAGAGCAAATTCTGGGGACAATCCATTCAAGTGGATCCTGATGGTGTGTTAACTTTAGAGTTTGATGATGGAGAAACTTTCCAGTGGAGCAAGGTATGAATTCCTTATGGGTGGCAAATACTCAATACTATTTCTTTTTTCATCCCAGTTTAGTTTCAACACTCTGGATGTTGGTTCTTTTATTATTGTGAACAACTGGTTCTCTGCACATGTACACCCTTGAGATCTGAAAGAGAGAGTTAAAGTTTGCTGTCAATTACACTTAAAATGTTTTTATTTTCCTTGTCAGGTTACAACAACAATTAATAACCTTATCCTTGGTCGACTCTATTGCCATCACCATGGCACAATGAACATAAGTGGAAATAGGCGATATTCATGCAAGCTGACGTTTAAAGAGCAGTCTTTCCTTGATCGAAATCCTCGCCAGGTAAAGAAAGAAAAAGAGCAATCTCCCATCATACTGGTATGGGCTATACTAATATATCTAGCTCTATGCAAGGTTCAAGGAGTTGTCAAGGATGCTGATGGAACCAAGTTTGCAACCTTGACGGGAAAGTGGGATGAAAGCGTGCATTGTATCATCGGTGATGACGTCTCTAAGGTGAAATCCCATTGTTCACATCAGATTGCTGGTGCCACTTTGCTGTGGGAGAAAAACGAGCCTCCAGCCAATCCTACTCGCTACAACCTGTCCTCATTTGCAATAACATTAAATGAGCTAACGCCGGGGCTCAAGGTAGACACGGAACATACATATAGCCCAGCATTTGAGTTCTGTTAGCTCTGAACCTAAAAAGCTAAATCACTTTTCACCCCCTCTTGTTAAGGAGAAGCTTCCACCAACGGATTCAAGGCTCAGACCGGATCAGCGACACTTGGAGAATGGGGAGTATGAGAAGGCCAATTCTGAAAAACTGCGTCTTGAGACAAGGCAACGGATGGTTGTATTTGAACCCTTGATTCTTTCATTTTATTTTGCACTGTCCTACAATTTTCACTTGATCACTGGGTTCGCTCCACTTGTGAATCTTTGATGTTCTAGTTGCACCATGAGATCTCGCATGTAGTGCTTTTCTGCCCTAACTGAGATCATATATATCCTTGCCTGCAGGCAAGGAAGATGCAGGAGAGTGGTTGGAAACCAAGATGGTTCCAGAGGGACAGTGAAGATGGAACATTCCGCTATGTAGGAGGTTACTGGGAGGCAAGGGAGCAGAGGAAATGGGATGGCTGCAACGACATATTTGGTAACTTGTCTAGCAGCCCAAAGCTGCAATCATCCACTCTCTACGCTAGCTCAAGTATATAGGGATTAGGACATGTTGTTCAGTAGGTATTGGCGTTGCATTAGTACATAATCGAGTGGCTTCTCTCATCTCTGTTGTGCAAAGGTTTGAGCTAACATGTTCTACATGTCAATTGTCATATTTTATACCTAAGGACATCCAAGCATAACCCAAACTTTTGTGGACACTGGGATGCTTATATAAATCTGGCTAACATTACTGTTAAAAGAATGGTCAATGATACCATTTTTTTTTGTATTCCACGAGGACGTGTTTACGTAGTTGGTGCTCCATGTTGTTATGCTGGTGGATGTCTATATCTTTGGTGATGCTGCCAAACTTGCCTTATGGTGGGTAGTCTAGTTACATGATGTATCTGTGAACTAGTGAATTTCCTTGTGTTGAAGGACGAAGAAATATACTACTGTACTTGAAAGGCATTGGGATATGAACTTATTCTCTAAGCTCAAATGAGTTTTGGGCTTTTGCTGCGTTTGGCTTGGCTACTCATTCATCAGTGTGTCAGGCAGGCGAAGACTGTTCTTGATAAAGTCAATTTCGAATGCCGCCTATTTTCGAAACAACCGGTCAAGTGACAGATCAGGACTGCCTGCAGCTTCTAGTAGAGCCAAGTTATTTCGTGATTGTGGGGGGCACGAGGCTGGAGGCTCCTAGCTTCCGTGCGGATAAGTCACGCAACTTAGACCTAAGATCGGCTCATCAACGTTCGGCCTTCTTCTTCCTCGCGCCACACGTCCGCCATCCCCGCCCCTTCTGCTGCGCCGCCCCACCCTTCTTAATTCTTTCATCCTTTCCCGCCCCGCCGGTCCCCGTATGC
>OAMR01000101.1:2956731-2966978 GCA_900205405.1 Echinochloa crus-galli
GATGCTGCCAAACTTGCCTTATGGTGGGTAGTCTAGTTACATGATGTATCTGTGAACTAGTGAATTTCCTTGTGTTGAAGGACGAAGAAATATACTACTGTACTTGAAAGGCATTGGGATATGAACTTATTCTCTAAGCTCAAATGAGTTTTGGGCTTTTGCTGCGTTTGGCTTGGCTACTCATTCATCAGTGTGTCAGGCAGGCGAAGACTGTTCTTGATAAAGTCAATTTCGAATGCCGCCTATTTTCGAAACAACCGGTCAAGTGACAGATCAGGACTGCCTGCAGCTTCTAGTAGAGCCAAGTTATTTCGTGATTGTGGGGGGCACGAGGCTGGAGGCTCCTAGCTTCCGTGCGGATAAGTCACGCAACTTAGACCTAAGATCGGCTCATCAACGTTCGGCCTTCTTCTTCCTCGCGCCACACGTCCGCCATCCCCGCCCCTTCTGCTGCGCCGCCCCACCCTTCTTAATTCGTTCCTCCTTTCCCGCGCCGCCGGTCCCCGCCCACCGCATGTCCGCGCCGCCGGCTGAGCCGCCACCGGACCTTCCCTCCGCCCGCCTCCTCTTCTTTTCTATGGCCGGCAACCATTATTGCCCCTCCCACCGCCGAAACCCCGAACCCTAACGCCACCGTCGCCGGCGTCAACCACCGCCCACGGCCGGCGACGCCCTCGCCATCGAGCCGCTTCCGCCCGTCTCTTGCCCCTCCGGCCGCCGGCGTCCCGTCCCTCCGCCCTCGTCTTCACGTCGGCGCGCGCCGCCCGACCGCCGGAGGAAGAAGGAGATCATGCGGCCGACAGTGGCCGCACGAATCTCAAACACCGGAAGCCGCGTCGCTTATATGGCTTTCGGAAGCCATATATGATTGCCGCACGAGGCTGGCCTGCTCTACGAGCCCACACAGTTTCCCCAGCCCCACCACCGCATTGCGCGCATATAACGTAGTTACGTAGGTTAATCTGTCGTTCGCAATCTATTCCCCGTGGGCCAAATGTGAGCTGCAGCGCTCGGTGGCTGGCGACTAGTGTTGGGCCAAATGGGCTCCGATCTCCACGAGGGCTCCGATCTCCACGTCTCGCGACGCGTACATATATTGAACTTCTGGGCCGAAATCATCAAATTTAAGTTGTTTTTCTGGTTTCGTTAAGCTATCCACACTTTGCTTTCGAGCCAAACAAGCTAAAAGGCCTGATACATCAAGAAGCACATTATTAATTAATATGACTTGTATACTCTCCATACATGATGTTAGATAATGATATGGTTATATTCTACTAGTATATATAATATAGTAGAGTAACAATTACTATATTTTTTTGTGTTTCATATATATTATAGTGATAATTTTAAATTTAACTCTGGCTCGCAAGCCAAAGCAAGTTCGAATTAACGAGCCGAGCCACCACTAATCTCACCAGGCTTCGGCTGTACTATTTTGAACCTAATAATCATGCTAAGTCAATATCAGAACACCGTCCATTGTCAGCATTTTTTAGGGTAGTTGCCGATGAACGTCAACCGAAATATTTGAATAGGGGCTATAAACACGTAACAAGCTATGGCACTTGTCAGTTGGCACGCGCAAGCTAGTACAGCTACCACATTGTCCCATCCAATCAAACACCAACAACTCGATAACGTTCTTGAAAGAAAAACTCGATAACGAACGTGGATTGCACATTGCACTATAGACCGAACCGGCTTAAGTAGGACTTGCAAGTCCTGAGCTCATCGATCTGATCGAATTCGATCAGCTCGTACATTCATATCATCAGTCCTTAAATATATAACGTTTAAAATAGCTAAATTAGTTTATTAGTATTTGCTAGTCAATTCTACTAGCAGGTAGCATCTATACATGACGATCGATCTGCACAACGAATTCGCGTTTCTACACCCGATGGATTCATAGTATAATCGGTGTTACGGAGTATTAGATTGGCGCTTGGCCCTTGCAGAGAGGCTAGAGGCTCTGGACGCGACGTCCCGTGAGTTATTGCCTTATCACGTTGGCACTTAGCCAGCTTCGTGTAGCTGCTCGACCACGCTGTCTTCACGTTCACAAGTGCATGACTCGGCAGCTACAGAGTCTGACGAGCCAGCCGCGCGCGAGCACCGGCAGCACGGGAAACCGGCCGGCCAGCCCACAGGCGGCGGCTTCTCCTCTCCCCAAGCTCGAGGCCGTCCGTCCCCTGCGCCGCCACGTGCCCACTCCCTGCATCCTTCGAGACTCTCTCTAGCCGCCTGCCTGACTCGCATCAACAACTCAACATGTCTCTACCTTCTCTCTCACTTGCATTATGCAGCATAAACAATGGCGCCAAGCACCGCCACCTGATCGCTTATCATGTGAGGAATTATCATCTATACCACCAGTATTTTACCAGGTCTATCTGGCCCTTAGAGATACCCAAAAGAGAGGGGAGGAATCTCGCCGCGGATAGAGATTGCGAGCGAGCCACAACCCTATTTTTTTTGCTCTATAATTGAGGTTTGACTCCCAGATTATAGTTATATATACTAGTAGCTAGTGTACTCCATTGCACCGGACCCCAACAAACCATTGCTCCCCGCGCTTAATTCTTCTTCCCGGCCCTCACCCATTTTCTTAATATGTTTTCAACTTGTTGCAAAACAATTGTGGTTTGACTTGCAGATCATACCAACATATATACTACTTATATTAGTTAAGTATCGTTAGTCCTTTGCCGGACTCGAACGACTAACTATTTTCAATGCCGAATTCTTCTTCTCCTCCATTTCATAATTTGTTCTCGGGATGTTCCGGAGTTGTAAGCGCGCGTGGCACAACTCATCGAACAGTCAGATCATAATCGGATTGGCGCGCGGGGACAACTCAACACGTAATGTTCTATCTATAATTTATCTGTATCTATCTGATGCGTGTGTGTATATAGTACATTTATCATGAGAGCCTGAAATGTAAGCCGCTGTCCTGATCAGAATGGTAGAAAGCGATATATGCATGCCAGTGATGAACCGGAAGCAGTTAGGTGCTAACAACTTTCAATTGGTGGTGTTGGACTAGTGATATAAGTTTATGGCTCAGGGACGCTCCAATCATATTTCTAATATCCTGTGTGCAACGTTTACAACCCTCGGAGAAGAAGCAGAAGAACCGAATGAAAAAGAAGCAATTGTAGTTTATTAATGACGACCTCGAGTTTGCAAGAAACAAATTGCAGTACCTAGCAATGTCAATGCGCAGCTTTGGCCGGCTCTCTGAATCTGCTTGGGGTGCAGTAAATTAGGGAAAAAAAACATATTTCAGTATCCTAGTACTACGCCTTGGTCATAAATCTGATCTGATTTTGTTTTTCGTTCAGAAGTTATAGAGATCTGTTTCAGAAATACAAGCAACTGGTTGGGATGATTGATAAATTACTCCAACTAAGAATCAACCAGACAGCAAGTAATGCCCAGCAATTACACAAATGCATGCAGATTGTTTGCCGGGATCCTGCTCCCTAAGCAGGGATCAGCTTGAGCTTATCCCCAGAATTCATTAGCTCGCCGAACTCACAGACAGTCAGATTCTTTTCTGCTAGCTAGCTTCGTTCTCTATGCCTTTTACCTTGTGTTTCTCATTCTGGCAAGCATCAACATGGAGATCGATGCATATGCATCGATAGTATTTTGGCTGTTGGTAGGAAGTCCCGCACGAACTTTCAGTTTGGGTTGCAACTGGAGAAGTGCAGAGAAATGGAGTGCTAATTGCACGCATGGCGCATAGAGATCCGGAGCCAATAATGATGCTTGTTTTGGCATAAACTATCCAATTATTTGCCCAGCTGTCACAATTAGGAGGGGAATCTAAATATTGGGCTGTTTCATCGGTATCAATCTAACTGGAGTCGAGTTGAATATTGTGCATGATTCAGTGGCCCGACTGTACGTGACACCTATAGGGCTGGACTTTGGATGAACCCCAACACTGTTTCTGCATCCATGTCCAATTTTCGGAACAATTATCCATGTCAATTTCACCAGCTTTCCTTTCTTCAACCCTGATGAAGAGTTGGCAATGCAATGTCGTCCTATGTACTTATCTCGGTTTATGTTCTAACTCTAACCAATCTATCAACGGCGATTGGTTGGAAGAAAGAAACACTAGTTAGCTAGTCCAGTACTGATCCAAGAACTAGATGTTGAAGCTGTTGATATCTTTTCAGAAACAGACGAAAATAGATGCAAAATCTAGGGCGCATTTTACGTCTCCGTGCAAATGTTCTGCATCAGATCTTGACCTACTATTTCTCCCAGTTTCAGCAAACTTATCAAAAATCATGAATTAGCAACTTAATAAAGCTACACTTATTTTTTTTTGTGTTACACACTCACTTATATAGAGATATGATGATTATTAATATGCAAAATTCTAGTAGATTGAATTAGGTCCCGACCAAAAATTAGTGTAGATAGTGGAGGAAACATAGGTGATCGGTTGACACATATATAGGGACTTGCTCCTGATTGGCATGTGTTTTGATCAGATGAGGTTGCCCAAAGCCTCAAGAAATGAAAAGCAAACAAATAGTTTAGCCTATAGCATTGAAGAACAGCTGACTAAATGCCACGACCATGCACAAGGGTTTATCAATTTTTCTAGCTGAATTATTGGCCCAGTTGTCCGTTGATAACTTATCTACAGTTCCAAACTTTTTCAAGTTCTTTCGTGTAGGACAATAGGACTAGCCGTGTAGATACAGTTGTAGGAGTATGAAACTGCACCTCATAGTTAAAATGTTCCTTTGCTGTGTCTAAGCTTTACGGAAGGTCGTTGTCGTCGTCAAAGCTTTTAATATTTTTGGTCGAGTTCATATATGCAAGAGTGCAGCCTCATACTGAGGAACAGATTGGAGCACACGTAGATAGACAAGCACAGCGGATGAGCTCTTGTTCATAGCCATCATGCATGATTGCACGGTCTGTTGGCGATAATGCTCATCTGCTAAGGTTTCCTCGGTTGCAGATAGCTCAACTCAATTCTTCCATTCATGTCTCTTTCGCCAGCAGTAGTTTCTGTACCTAGGTATACTGAGATAGTAGGGCCTTGTTTAGTTTCCAACTTTGGTATGTCAAAGTTAGCATTTTATCATTAATGCATCATTGTAGCATTTCGTTTGTATTTGTGAATAATTGTCCAAACATTTATTAATTAGGCTCAAAATGTTCATCTCACAAAGTACAACAAAACTGTACAATTAGTTTTTGATTTCATCTATATTTAGTACTTCATGTATGTGCCGGCATTTTGATGTGATGATAATCTTCTTTTTACATAGTGAAATTTGAGGGCAAAGTTGGGAACTAAACAAGGTCTAGGATTGTTGGCTACGGGCTTTCATGGTTAGTCCCGTGTAGAATTTTTTTTGGAACGGACGGCAAGAGAGTTGCCAAATTTTTATTAGAAGAGAGAAGAAAAGATTAAAAAACAAAAGTATAACTGGGTGCTTAGCACTAAAAGCACAGACCAGGGGGCCGTGTAGAATTGAAGGATGATAATTTTTGCAAGTCGAAAACAAAGGGCAAATTAGTCAGAAAAAAATTATATAGGGCCTATGATGCATTCGGCATTGCTGGATTAGTTTCATCAGGTTGGTTGGTAATGGTTGACCCAAAATCCGCTGCCGCGTACAGTGTTAGTAGCCTTTGAGATTGCAGAAGGCCGGGATACACAAATAATTAAAACCCTAGATTCAGACTAGCAATCAAACGCCGGAACATCACGACGTCCCCGTCTCATGAATCATGATGATGCGTCGGATGGAGTCAGGGAGGGCGAACATGAGGACCAAGTTGCTGGTCGATAATAAACGACGGTTAGAACGACAGAAGCGTTAATCGTTCCGTATCATCACGTTCCGATCCGCGCCGTCGTTGTGGCGGCGGGGTGTGATTTAGGTCATGCGAATCTGGATTGAACGTCCTCGGTATCTCTGCCGACAATACCTTCCTCCGTGTGGTGGTGGTTCGTCGACGGCGACCGGCGTGCTGTTTGTCTTGCGGTGGCGGCGTCGGGTCGAATTTGGGCCCCTTGCCTTGCCTTCCGAGTGAAGCTGTCGGTGTCCTTCCGATGTAGGTGTTCTTCTCGTTGGCCGGACACACTGTTAACATTGGTGGTGGCGGTTTGGGTGAAAACCTTGTCTACCGTGTTTTGCCGGGCCGGCGGCGGTGGAACTGTCTGTGACACTGATGAGGACATGACACCCATACATATGTCCATGAGGGGTGCATGGGGTGGAGAAGGAGACCAACAAGGTTTTCCAAGTCAAGACGAAGACCCAAGGCTAATCCGATTCGAGTCCCCAAGGTGGAGGCCCAAAGAAACTCAAGTTCGAGTCCGTCTCGGAGTCCAGGAGCAGCCCGCACTAAATTCGTCGCCCAGGTCGCATACAGGCTCGGTTTTTGACGGTCTACATATGCTTGGAAAGATAAGGAGATAATCTTTCCAATGGCACAGGTCCCACCTCAAAATTCCTTCTGAGTCATCAGGAATCGTCAAAACAAGTGGACGTCCAGAATCTGCCAGGGTGCTGCGTCGCCATCTTTTGGGCCGTTGGCCCGTGTATCGTGTTGGGGTCCATTATGGACGTGGTTAGGGGCTTGTGCATGCCCCAACCCTCATATAATAAGTAGCATCCGCCACATTAGGGTTTGGGTTTTGCTTAGATTAATATGTCGAGAACAGTTTCGCCGTCATCGGTTTGTAGAACCCCAACTATCGTGCTTAATCATACATCTGCAGTTTGTCACTTCCTATTGAGTGCTACATTCTTTCGAGTTCTTGCTTGTGTTCTTCGTTTTGCAGGCAGGGATTAGCCTTCTTGGCGAGGTCAACCGGGTTGTGACACGGTTGATAACCAGAGGAGTCGTGGTGCTAAGATTGCAGGGTTCGAGTTGTTGACTTGAAGCCGGATCGGTGTGTTGCGCTCCGCCCAAAACGAGTTATCCTTCACCTGACGGAAGATCGGGAACCCTAGTCCCCATCAAGTGGTATTCAGAGACAGGTTTACCGTCAGGTTCGCATAAGTTGTACCCCTTCGTTGTTTAGTTTGTTCCATTGTCCTAAAACTCCAGAAAATTGCCCCACAAAAATATTTGTTCATTGTGTTTCCGCTGTCCTATAACCCCTTTGTGCCTTGCAATTTTTTTTAGATTGCTTTTCTGAATTTTAGTCCCTCGTTGTGTCGTTGTGTTCGTCGTGTCTAGGTGTCGTTATTAGTCTTTAGTGTCAAGTCTGCTAGTGGAGCGTGAGGATTTTTTACCATAAATATTTTTGCTAGCTCCCCATATTTGTTGCAGGTGTTGTTACACTATAAAAAAGTGTCTTGAGTTGTGCCAAAGATTAATTTATTGTAATCATTGTTTTGTGGCACTCTACGATATAAAAAAAAGGAATAGAAAGAGGCAAAGGTGCTGAAAAAAAGCCGCATCATTAAAAAAAGAAAGAAGAAAAAAGGAGATATAAAGAAAAAAATTCAGAAGTGTTTGCATCCATTGTGTCCCTATGCATAGTTGTATTGTTACTTGCTTGAACTAGGTCCAAAACGAGTTTAGGCCGGCAACATAGACTAGCTTGGGACTAATTTTCAGTTTTGCAATTTCTGAATTGAATTATTGTTTAAACCTTGCTACCATATATTTGCCTCCCAAGGTCCACATACATACTTCAGATTGGTACAGCTAATGACCCTTGCAATCTTGGTACTACTTCCTCACAGGTATCACGAACCAGCCACCGGTTGTCTTGTCCACTGCTTTGCGTTGGTAAGAACCTTATAAGAGCTTGGTAAGACGTGTGAGAGTGTGTATCCACCAATACAAATAATAGCTCATAGAGATTTACTTTGATCAAAACCAAACAACAGTTTCTATTTGAAGTCTAAATTGCAGGAAATCATGGCACAGTTGTTTGCAGGGATGGAACAAAAGAACAAACCACAACTACATATAGCCGACAGTCATCAAGATTTTAGAGGTAAAATTACCATACCAACCAACTCTGGATCTTATGATGGAGATGAATATCTTGATTGGGAGATGACTGTAGAACATGTGTTTAATTCCCACCTAGTTCCTACGATACACGGAGTTCAACAAGCTACAAGTGAGTTTAAGGATTTTGTCTTTATTTGGTGGTACATGCTAGCTGCAACTAATGCTTTACCTAGTACATGAGAACAACTTAAAGAAGCAATGCGTGATCATTTTATTCCTCTTTCTTATAAACGTGATTTGCTTAGAAAAATGCAGCGCTTATTGCAAGGCAATATGTCTATTCATGAATACTATAAAGAGTTTCAAAAGTGTAGAATATGTTGTGAAATTAAGGAATATGTAGAAGCAACAGAGAATAGATTCTTACATTTCTTCGACCTGAAATTCAGAATATTCTTGTTGATCACTCTTATAGTTCTCTTTCACAATTATTTGAACATGCTTGTATGGCTGAGAAACGACTTTTAGGTGATGATAATGTGTCAAAATTAATTGCACCTATTTGCCAAGATGAGGTACAATATTTGGAGGAGAACACCATCCCTTTTCTTGTCCCTAACATTTTGCAGCATGTACGTAATGAAGATAGCCATACAAAAGAACATGAACTGATAAATTTTTCAGGTAAAAGCTCTCTTGATGTGCTGAATTTTCCCTTCAATGATGCAAATAATGATATGCTAGAACCTTCTCTTATATTACCTTTGTCACAAGTAGAGAAGGAGCATGATACTTTTGATTTGAAGCATTATACATGTGCTGAAAATAATATTATTATGCCGATTACTTGTGCACATGACGAACTAGAATTATTATCTTCTTTAAACACTTTGGGTTATGTTGAGTTTGATACTTTATGTGCTCTTAGTGGTTTGGACGAGAAATTTAGATGTGCTGAGTTGTCATGTTTGTCTACTTGTACATATCATTTTATTGGCAAATATAATTGTAAAGGAGAGTATATGGTTCATCGAGTCTATATTTGTGCAAATCTGCAATCTCCTTTTGATGTACAAGATTGTGATCAACTAGATTGTCTATCCAGTTTTACTATAACGAATCGGGTTTACTTTCAAGAAGGGGAGCATTGTTGGCTGTTACCTATGTGTGCCAGTGCTGATTTTTCTTGTATTGAACAGATACTAGCGGCTATGCAACCATCTATGCCTGCATTGTGTTTGGTTAGTGCTAATCTTTTGCAGGATAGTGTTGAAAAAGATCACGTGCGTTTCGATCAAGGAGCCTACGTATTTGCCGACAACTCTATAGGAGAAGATGCTTTTTGAGATTGCAAATATGGTCATGTCACTCCCCACAATATTTTCAGTTCCCATATTTTCCACAACCTCGTGTTTCTTCGTGTTGTGCAGGGCCATCTTAGAGCACAAACGACGTCGAGGATGGCTTTTCGTCAAGAAGGGGAGGATGATGAGGACATGACACCCAGTGTCGGTGTTTAGAAATCGTGGTCCCGACACCAACCAGAAATGCGCGGTGTTCCCTCCCCTGATGGTTGTTGCAGAAGATAAAACGAGACACGAGTTTATCCTGGTTCCGGTCGTAAGACCGTACTTCCAGCAAGGTGGTACGTACGATGTATTATTCTGCACCGGACTGCAAGTAGTAGGGGGTACAAGCAGGTTGGGAGAAGGGGCTAGACCTCTGAGTCCCAGTTGATTGAGGCGGAGTGCCAATATCGTGGTTTATCTGAGTGTGTGCGAATTCTCGATCTCTTCGTCTGTGTCCCTTTTGCTCGATCACCCCCTCCTTTTATAGTCCAAGGAGGAGGGGTTACAGGAGTGTGTTGCTGCACAGGTATAGTTGCCGCACAGTAGTAGGAGTGGCGCTGGGCGTGCTTCTATGTCCTTGTTTGCTGTCGCGCGACATTGCCATCCCTGTAGTCGATTCTTGTACTGGTGATGACGCCGAGGAGTGGTTTTGAGGATCCAAGGTGTCCTTTGTGCGGTAATGGCTCGCGCGTACACTATTTCGAGGGTCTCCCATGCCCGCGCACAGCTCATACTGTGGGAAATCACTGTGGGAGTCGATAGCACAGGGAGTTGGAGAGACCTGGCCCTGTTCGCATAGTGGCGACATGTGCGCACTGCGCTAGGGTTGGTTGTATAGTACTCGGAATGGCCCGCCATACCTCCGCCGTCCTGTCTTCTTCTCCTGCTGTGTGCTCGAGGGTCTCTCCCGTCCGACGGAGGTCTTCGAGTCGT
>OAMR01001354.1:0-64149 GCA_900205405.1 Echinochloa crus-galli
AACTGACCGAAACGAACCAAAACATCACTATTGGGTTCAAAAATGTGGATTGGGTGCGTTCGTTTCATTTCCGGCTCAAATCGGGTCATTAAATGCTACCGAGCATGGTTTTTTGCACAGTAACCAAACTGACCGAAACGAACCAAAACATCACTATTGGGGCCAAAAAAGTGGATTGGGGTTCGTTTCATTTCCGGCTCAAATCGGGTCATTAAATGCTACCGAGCATGGTTTTTTGCACAGTAACGAAACTGCCGGAAATGAACCAAAACATCACTATTGGGGCCAAAAAAGTGGATTGGGGTTCGTTTCATTTCCGGCTCAAATCGGGTCATTAAATGCTACCGAGCATGGTTTTTTGCACAGTAACGAAACTGCCGGAAATGAACCAAAACATCACTATTGGGGCCAAAAAAGTGGATTGGGGTTCGTTTCATTTCCGGCTCAAATCGGGTCATTAAATGCTACCGAGCATGGTTTTTTGCACAGTAACGAAACTGCCGGAAATGAACCAAAACATCACTATTGGGGCCAAAAAAGTGGATTGGGGTTCGTTTCATTTCCGGCTCAAATCGGGTCATTAAATGCTACCGAGCATGGTTTTTTGCACAGTAACGAAACTGCCGGAAATGAACCAAAACATCACTATTGGGGCCAAAAAAGTGGATTGGGGTTCGTTTCATTTCCGGCTCAAATCGGGTCATTAAATGCTACCGAGCATGGTTTTTTGCACAGTAACGAAACTGCCGGAAATGAACCAAAACATCACTATTGGGGCCAAAAAAGTGGATTGGGGTTCGTTTCATTTCCGGCTCAAATCGGGTCATTAAATGCTACCGAGCATGGTTTTTTGCACAGTAACGAAACTGCCGGAAATGAACCAAAACATCACTATTGGGGCCAAAAAAGTGGATTGGGGTTCGTTTCATTTCCGGCTCAAATCGGGTCATTAAATGCTACCGAGCATGGTTTTTTGCACAGTAACGAAACTGCCGGAAATGAACCAAAACATCACTATTGGGGCCAAAAAAGTGGATTGGGGTTCGTTTCATTTCCGGCTCAAATCGGGTCATTAAATGCTACCGAGCATGGTTTTTTGCACAGTAACGAAACTGCCGGAAATGAACCAAAACATCACTATTGGGGCCAAAAAAGTGGATTGGGGTTCGTTTCATTTCCGGCTCAAATCGGGTCATTAAATGCTACCGAGCATGGTTTTTTGCACAGTAACGAAACTGCCGGAAATGAACCAAAACATCACTATTGGGGCCAAAAAAGTGGATTGGGGTTCGTTTCATTTCCGGCTCAAATCGGGTCATTAAATGCTACCGAGCATGGTTTTTTGCACAGTAACGAAACTGCCGGAAATGAACCAAAACATCACTATTGGGGCCAAAAAAGTGGATTGGGGTTCGTTTCATTTCCGGCTCAAATCGGGTCATTAAATGCTACCGAGCATGGTTTTTTGCACAGTAACGAAACTGCCGGAAATGAACCAAAACATCACTATTGGGGCCAAAAAAGTGGATTGGGGTTCGTTTCATTTCCGGCTCAAATCGGGTCATTAAATGCTACCGAGCATGGTTTTTTGCACAGTAACGAAACTGCCGGAAATGAACCAAAACATCACTATTGGGGCCAAAAAAGTGGATTGGGGTTCGTTTCATTTCCGGCTCAAATCGGGTCATTAAATGCTACCGAGCATGGTTTTTTGCACAGTAACGAAACTGCCGGAAATGAACCAAAACATCACTATTGGGGCCAAAAAAGTGGATTGGGGTTCGTTTCATTTCCGGCTCAAATCGGGTCATTAAATGCTACCGAGCATGGTTTTTTGCACAGTAACGAAACTGCCGGAAATGAACCAAAACATCACTATTGGGGCCAAAAAAGTGGATTGGGGTTCGTTTCATTTCCGGCTCAAATCGGGTCATTAAATGCTACCGAGCATGGTTTTTTGCACAGTAACGAAACTGCCGGAAATGAACCAAAACATCACTATTGGGGCCAAAAAAGTGGATTGGGGTTCGTTTCATTTCCGGCTCAAATCGGGTCATTAAATGCTACCGAGCATGGTTTTTTGCACAGTAACGAAACTGCCGGAAATGAACCAAAACATCACTATTGGGGCCAAAAAAGTGGATTGGGGTTCGTTTCATTTCCGGCTCAAATCGGGTCATTAAATGCTACCGAGCATGGTTTTTTGCACAGTAACGAAACTGCCGGAAATGAACCAAAACATCACTATTGGGGCCAAAAAAGTGGATTGGGGTTCGTTTCATTTCCGGCTCAAATCGGGTCATTAAATGCTACCGAGCATGGTTTTTTGCACAGTAACGAAACTGCCGGAAATGAACCAAAACATCACTATTGGGGCCAAAAAAGTGGATTGGGGTTCGTTTCATTTCCGGCTCAAATCGGGTCATTAAATGCTACCGAGCATGGTTTTTTGCACAGTAACGAAACTGCCGGAAATGAACCAAAACATCACTATTGGGGCCAAAAAAGTGGATTGGGGTTCGTTTCATTTCCGGCTCAAATCGGGTCATTAAATGCTACCGAGCATGGTTTTTTGCACAGTAACGAAACTGCCGGAAATGAACCAAAACATCACTATTGGGGCCAAAAAAGTGGATTGGGGTTCGTTTCATTTCCGGCTCAAATCGGGTCATTAAATGCTACCGAGCATGGTTTTTTGCACAGTAACGAAACTGCCGGAAATGAACCAAAACATCACTATTGGGGCCAAAAAAGTGGATTGGGGTTCGTTTCATTTCCGGCTCAAATCGGGTCATTAAATGCTACCGAGCATGGTTTTTTGCACAGTAACGAAACTGCCGGAAATGAACCAAAACATCACTATTGGGGCCAAAAAAGTGGATTGGGGTTCGTTTCATTTCCGGCTCAAATCGGGTCATTAAATGCTACCGAGCATGGTTTTTTGCACAGTAACGAAACTGCCGGAAATGAACCAAAACATCACTATTGGGGCCAAAAAAGTGGATTGGGGTTCGTTTCATTTCCGGCTCAAATCGGGTCATTAAATGCTACCGAGCATGGTTTTTTGCACAGTAACGAAACTGCCGGAAATGAACCAAAACATCACTATTGGGGCCAAAAAAGTGGATTGGGGTTCGTTTCATTTCCGGCTCAAATCGGGTCATTAAATGCTACCGAGCATGGTTTTTTGCACAGTAACGAAACTGCCGGAAATGAACCAAAACATCACTATTGGGGCCAAAAAAGTGGATTGGGGTTCGTTTCATTTCCGGCTCAAATCGGGTCATTAAATGCTACCGAGCATGGTTTTTTGCACAGTAACGAAACTGCCGGAAATGAACCAAAACATCACTATTGGGGCCAAAAAAGTGGATTGGGGTTCGTTTCATTTCCGGCTCAAATCGGGTCATTAAATGCTACCGAGCATGGTTTTTTGCACAGTAACGAAACTGCCGGAAATGAACCAAAACATCACTATTGGGGCCAAAAAAGTGGATTGGGGTTCGTTTCATTTCCGGCTCAAATCGGGTCATTAAATGCTACCGAGCATGGTTTTTTGCACAGTAACGAAACTGCCGGAAATGAACCAAAACATCACTATTGGGGCCAAAAAAGTGGATTGGGGTTCGTTTCATTTCCGGCTCAAATCGGGTCATTAAATGCTACCGAGCATGGTTTTTTGCACAGTAACGAAACTGCCGGAAATGAACCAAAACATCACTATTGGGGCCAAAAAAGTGGATTGGGGTTCGTTTCATTTCCGGCTCAAATCGGGTCATTAAATGCTACCGAGCATGGTTTTTTGCACAGTAACGAAACTGCCGGAAATGAACCAAAACATCACTATTGGGGCCAAAAAAGTGGATTGGGGTTCGTTTCATTTCCGGCTCAAATCGGGTCATTAAATGCTACCGAGCATGGTTTTTTGCACAGTAACGAAACTGCCGGAAATGAACCAAAACATCACTATTGGGGCCAAAAAAGTGGATTGGGGTTCGTTTCATTTCCGGCTCAAATCGGGTCATTAAATGCTACCGAGCATGGTTTTTTGCACAGTAACGAAACTGCCGGAAATGAACCAAAACATCACTATTGGGGCCAAAAAAGTGGATTGGGGTTCGTTTCATTTCCGGCTCAAATCGGGTCATTAAATGCTACCGAGCATGGTTTTTTGCACAGTAACGAAACTGCCGGAAATGAACCAAAACATCACTATTGGGGCCAAAAAAGTGGATTGGGGTTCGTTTCATTTCCGGCTCAAATCGGGTCATTAAATGCTACCGAGCATGGTTTTTTGCACAGTAACGAAACTGCCGGAAATGAACCAAAACATCACTATTGGGGCCAAAAAAGTGGATTGGGGTTCGTTTCATTTCCGGCTCAAATCGGGTCATTAAATGCTACCGAGCATGGTTTTTTGCACAGTAACGAAACTGCCGGAAATGAACCAAAACATCACTATTGGGGCCAAAAAAGTGGATTGGGTGCGTTCGTTTCGTTTCTGGCCCGAATCGTTCCGGCCCGAATCGGGTCATTAAATGCTACCGAGCATGGTTTTTTGCACAGTAACGAAACTGCCCGAAATGAACCAAAACATCACTATTGGGTCCAAAAAAGTGGATTGCGTCCGTTCGTTTAATTTTGGCCCAAAATTGCATCGTTTTGTTCACGGCCCGAATCGGTGCATTAAAAGCATCCCCGACATGGTTTTTTGCACAGTAACGAAACTGACCGAAACGAACCAAAACATCACTATTGGGTCCAAAAAAGTGGATTGGGTGCGTTCGTTTCGTTTCTGGCCCGAATCGGAGCATCGTTTCGGTTCCGGCCAGAATCAGTGCATTAAATGCTACCGAGCATGGTTTTTTGCACAGTAACGAAACTGACCGAAACGAACCTAAACATCACTATTGGGTCCAAAAAAGTGGATTGGGTGCGTTCGTTTCGTTTCTGGCCCGAATCGGAGCATCGTTTCGGTTCCGGCCAGAAGCCCGAATCGGGTCATTAAAAGCTACCGAGCATGTTTTTTGCACAGTAACGAAACTGGCCGAAACGAACAAAAACATCACTATTGGGTCCAAAAAAGTGGATTGGGTGCGTTCGTTTTGTTTCTGGCCCGAATCATTCCATCGTTTTGGTTCCAGCCCGAATCGGGTCATTATATGCTACTGAGCATGGTTTTTTGCACAGTAACCAAACTGACCGAAATGAACCCAAACATCACTATTGGGTTCAAAAATGTGGATTGGGTGCGTTCATTTCGTTTCTGTACTGAAATTGTGCATCATTTTGTTCACGGCCCGAATCGGTGCATTAAAAGCATCCCCGACATGGTTTTTTGCACAGTAACGAAACTGACCGAAACGAACCTAAACATCACTATTGGGTCCAAAAAAGTGGATTGGGTGCGTTCGTTTCGTTTCTGGCCCGAATCGGAGCATCGTTTCGGTTCCGGCCAGAATCAGTGCATTAAATGCTACCGAGCATGGTTTTTTGCACAGTAACGAAACTGACCGAAACGAACCTAAACATCACTATTGGGTCCAAAAAAGTGGATTGGGTGCGTTCGTTTCGTTTCTGGCCCGAATCGGAGCATCGTTTCGGTTCCGGCCAGAATCAGTGCATTAAATTCGGGTCCTTAAATGCTACCGAGCATGGTTTTTTGCACAGTAACGATACTGACTGAAACGAACCAAAACATCACTATTGGGTCCAAAAAAGTGGATTGGGTGCGTTCGTTTTGTTTCTGGCCCGAATAATAAACATCACTATTGGGTCCAAAAAAGTGGATTGGGTGCGTTCGTTTCGTTTCTGGCCCGAATCGGAGCATCGTTTCGGTTCCGGCCAGAATCAGTGCATTAAATGCTACCGAGCATGGTTTTTTGCACAGTAACGAAACTGACCGAAACGAACCTAAACATCACTATTGGGTCCAAAAAAGTGGATTGGGTGCGTTCGTTTCGTTTCTGGCCCGAATCGGAGCATCGTTTCGGTTCCGGCCAGAATCAGTGCATTAAATGCTACCGAGCATGGTTTTTTGCACAGTAACGAAACTGACCGAAACGAACCTAAACATCACTATTGGGTCCAAAAAAGTGGATTGGGTGCGTTCGTTTCGTTTCTGGCCCGAATCGGAGCATCGTTTCGGTTCCGGCCAGAATCAGTGCATTAAATGCTACCGAGCATGGTTTTTTGCACAGTAACGAAACTGACCGAAACGAACCTAAACATCACTATTGGGTCCAAAAAAGTGGATTGGGTGCGTTCGTTTCGTTTCTGGCCCGAATCGGAGCATCGTTTCGGTTCCGGCCAGAATCAGTGCATTAAATGCTACCGAGCATGGTTTTTTGCACAGTAACGAAACTGACCGAAACGAACCTAAACATCACTATTGGGTCCAAAAAAGTGGATTGGGTGCGTTCGTTTCGTTTCTGGCCCGAATCGGAGCATCGTTTCGGTTCCGGCCAGAATCAGTGCATTAAATGCTACCGAGCATGGTTTTTTGCACAGTAACGAAACTGACCGAAACGAACCTAAACATCACTATTGGGTCCAAAAAAGTGGATTGGGTGCGTTCGTTTCGTTTCTGGCCCGAATCGGAGCATCGTTTCGGTTCCGGCCAGAATCAGTGCATTAAATGCTACCGAGCATGGTTTTTTGCACAGTAACGAAACTGACCGAAACGAACCTAAACATCACTATTGGGTCCAAAAAAGTGGATTGGGTGCGTTCGTTTCGTTTCTGGCCCGAATCGGAGCATCGTTTCGGTTCCGGCCAGAATCAGTGCATTAAATGCTACCGAGCATGGTTTTTTGCACAGTAACGAAACTGACCGAAACGAACCTAAACATCACTATTGGGTCCAAAAAAGTGGATTGGGTGCGTTCGTTTCGTTTCTGGCCCGAATCGGAGCATCGTTTCGGTTCCGGCCAGAATCAGTGCATTAAATGCTACCGAGCATGGTTTTTTGCACAGTAACGAAACTGACCGAAACGAACCTAAACATCACTATTGGGTCCAAAAAAGTGGATTGGGTGCGTTCGTTTCGTTTCTGGCCCGAATCGGAGCATCGTTTCGGTTCCGGCCAGAATCAGTGCATTAAATGCTACCGAGCATGGTTTTTTGCACAGTAACGAAACTGACCGAAACGAACCTAAACATCACTATTGGGTCCAAAAAAGTGGATTGGGTGCGTTCGTTTCGTTTCTGGCCCGAATCGGAGCATCGTTTCGGTTCCGGCCAGAATCAGTGCATTAAATGCTACCGAGCATGGTTTTTTGCACAGTAACGAAACTGACCGAAACGAACCTAAACATCACTATTGGGTCCAAAAAAGTGGATTGGGTGCGTTCGTTTCGTTTCTGGCCCGAATCGGAGCATCGTTTCGGTTCCGGCCAGAATCAGTGCATTAAATGCTACCGAGCATGGTTTTTTGCACAGTAACGAAACTGACCGAAACGAACCTAAACATCACTATTGGGTCCAAAAAAGTGGATTGGGTGCGTTCGTTTCGTTTCTGGCCCGAATCGGAGCATCGTTTCGGTTCCGGCCAGAATCAGTGCATTAAATGCTACCGAGCATGGTTTTTTGCACAGTAACGAAACTGACCGAAACGAACCTAAACATCACTATTGGGTCCAAAAAAGTGGATTGGGTGCGTTCGTTTCGTTTCTGGCCCGAATCGGAGCATCGTTTCGGTTCCGGCCAGAATCAGTGCATTAAATGCTACCGAGCATGGTTTTTTGCACAGTAACGAAACTGACCGAAACGAACCTAAACATCACTATTGGGTCCAAAAAAGTGGATTGGGTGCGTTCGTTTCGTTTCTGGCCCGAATCGGAGCATCGTTTCGGTTCCGGCCAGAATCAGTGCATTAAATGCTACCGAGCATGGTTTTTTGCACAGTAACGAAACTGACCGAAACGAACCTAAACATCACTATTGGGTCCAAAAAAGTGGATTGGGTGCGTTCGTTTCGTTTCTGGCCCGAATCGGAGCATCGTTTCGGTTCCGGCCAGAATCAGTGCATTAAATGCTACCGAGCATGGTTTTTTGCACAGTAACGAAACTGACCGAAACGAACCTAAACATCACTATTGGGTCCAAAAAAGTGGATTGGGTGCGTTCGTTTCGTTTCTGGCCCGAATCGGAGCATCGTTTCGGTTCCGGCCAGAATCAGTGCATTAAATGCTACCGAGCATGGTTTTTTGCACAGTAACGAAACTGACCGAAACGAACCTAAACATCACTATTGGGTCCAAAAAAGTGGATTGGGTGCGTTCGTTTCGTTTCTGGCCCGAATCGGAGCATCGTTTCGGTTCCGGCCAGAATCAGTGCATTAAATGCTACCGAGCATGGTTTTTTGCACAGTAACGAAACTGACCGAAACGAACCTAAACATCACTATTGGGTCCAAAAAAGTGGATTGGGTGCGTTCGTTTCGTTTCTGGCCCGAATCGGAGCATCGTTTCGGTTCCGGCCAGAATCAGTGCATTAAATGCTACCGAGCATGGTTTTTTGCACAGTAACGAAACTGACCGAAACGAACCTAAACATCACTATTGGGTCCAAAAAAGTGGATTGGGTGCGTTCGTTTCGTTTCTGGCCCGAATCGGAGCATCGTTTCGGTTCCGGCCAGAATCAGTGCATTAAATGCTACCGAGCATGGTTTTTTGCACAGTAACGAAACTGACCGAAACGAACCTAAACATCACTATTGGGTCCAAAAAAGTGGATTGGGTGCGTTCGTTTCGTTTCTGGCCCGAATCGGAGCATCGTTTCGGTTCCGGCCAGAATCAGTGCATTAAATGCTACCGAGCATGGTTTTTTGCACAGTAACGAAACTGACCGAAACGAACCTAAACATCACTATTGGGTCCAAAAAAGTGGATTGGGTGCGTTCGTTTCGTTTCTGGCCCGAATCGGAGCATCGTTTCGGTTCCGGCCAGAATCAGTGCATTAAATGCTACCGAGCATGGTTTTTTGCACAGTAACGAAACTGACCGAAACGAACCTAAACATCACTATTGGGTCCAAAAAAGTGGATTGGGTGCGTTCGTTTCGTTTCTGGCCCGAATCGGAGCATCGTTTCGGTTCCGGCCAGAATCAGTGCATTAAATGCTACCGAGCATGGTTTTTTGCACAGTAACGAAACTGACCGAAACGAACCTAAACATCACTATTGGGTCCAAAAAAGTGGATTGGGTGCGTTCGTTTCGTTTCTGGCCCGAATCGGAGCATCGTTTCGGTTCCGGCCAGAATCAGTGCATTAAATGCTACCGAGCATGGTTTTTTGCACAGTAACGAAACTGACCGAAACGAACCTAAACATCACTATTGGGTCCAAAAAAGTGGATTGGGTGCGTTCGTTTCGTTTCTGGCCCGAATCGGAGCATCGTTTCGGTTCCGGCCAGAATCAGTGCATTAAATGCTACCGAGCATGGTTTTTTGCACAGTAACGAAACTGACCGAAACGAACCTAAACATCACTATTGGGTCCAAAAAAGTGGATTGGGTGCGTTCGTTTCGTTTCTGGCCCGAATCGGAGCATCGTTTCGGTTCCGGCCAGAATCAGTGCATTAAATGCTACCGAGCATGGTTTTTTGCACAGTAACGAAACTGACCGAAACGAACCTAAACATCACTATTGGGTCCAAAAAAGTGGATTGGGTGCGTTCGTTTCGTTTCTGGCCCGAATCGGAGCATCGTTTCGGTTCCGGCCAGAATCAGTGCATTAAATGCTACCGAGCATGGTTTTTTGCACAGTAACGAAACTGACCGAAACGAACCTAAACATCACTATTGGGTCCAAAAAAGTGGATTGGGTGCGTTCGTTTCGTTTCTGGCCCGAATCGGAGCATCGTTTCGGTTCCGGCCAGAATCAGTGCATTAAATGCTACCGAGCATGGTTTTTTGCACAGTAACGAAACTGACCGAAACGAACCTAAACATCACTATTGGGTCCAAAAAAGTGGATTGGGTGCGTTCGTTTCGTTTCTGGCCCGAATCGGAGCATCGTTTCGGTTCCGGCCAGAATCAGTGCATTAAATGCTACCGAGCATGGTTTTTTGCACAGTAACGAAACTGACCGAAACGAACCTAAACATCACTATTGGGTCCAAAAAAGTGGATTGGGTGCGTTCGTTTCGTTTCTGGCCCGAATCGGAGCATCGTTTCGGTTCCGGCCAGAATCAGTGCATTAAATGCTACCGAGCATGGTTTTTTGCACAGTAACGAAACTGACCGAAACGAACCTAAACATCACTATTGGGTCCAAAAAAGTGGATTGGGTGCGTTCGTTTCGTTTCTGGCCCGAATCGGAGCATCGTTTCGGTTCCGGCCAGAATCAGTGCATTAAATGCTACCGAGCATGGTTTTTTGCACAGTAACGAAACTGACCGAAACGAACCTAAACATCACTATTGGGTCCAAAAAAGTGGATTGGGTGCGTTCGTTTCGTTTCTGGCCCGAATCGGAGCATCGTTTCGGTTCCGGCCAGAATCAGTGCATTAAATGCTACCGAGCATGGTTTTTTGCACAGTAACGAAACTGACCGAAACGAACCTAAACATCACTATTGGGTCCAAAAAAGTGGATTGGGTGCGTTCGTTTCGTTTCTGGCCCGAATCGGAGCATCGTTTCGGTTCCGGCCAGAATCAGTGCATTAAATGCTACCGAGCATGGTTTTTTGCACAGTAACGAAACTGACCGAAACGAACCTAAACATCACTATTGGGTCCAAAAAAGTGGATTGGGTGCGTTCGTTTCGTTTCTGGCCCGAATCGGAGCATCGTTTCGGTTCCGGCCAGAATCAGTGCATTAAATGCTACCGAGCATGGTTTTTTGCACAGTAACGAAACTGACCGAAACGAACCTAAACATCACTATTGGGTCCAAAAAAGTGGATTGGGTGCGTTCGTTTCGTTTCTGGCCCGAATCGGAGCATCGTTTCGGTTCCGGCCAGAATCAGTGCATTAAATGCTACCGAGCATGGTTTTTTGCACAGTAACGAAACTGACCGAAACGAACCTAAACATCACTATTGGGTCCAAAAAAGTGGATTGGGTGCGTTCGTTTCGTTTCTGGCCCGAATCGGAGCATCGTTTCGGTTCCGGCCAGAATCAGTGCATTAAATGCTACCGAGCATGGTTTTTTGCACAGTAACGAAACTGACCGAAACGAACCTAAACATCACTATTGGGTCCAAAAAAGTGGATTGGGTGCGTTCGTTTCGTTTCTGGCCCGAATCGGAGCATCGTTTCGGTTCCGGCCAGAATCAGTGCATTAAATGCTACCGAGCATGGTTTTTTGCACAGTAACGAAACTGACCGAAACGAACCTAAACATCACTATTGGGTCCAAAAAAGTGGATTGGGTGCGTTCGTTTCGTTTCTGGCCCGAATCGGAGCATCGTTTCGGTTCCGGCCAGAATCAGTGCATTAAATGCTACCGAGCATGGTTTTTTGCACAGTAACGAAACTGACCGAAACGAACCTAAACATCACTATTGGGTCCAAAAAAGTGGATTGGGTGCGTTCGTTTCGTTTCTGGCCCGAATCGGAGCATCGTTTCGGTTCCGGCCAGAATCAGTGCATTAAATGCTACCGAGCATGGTTTTTTGCACAGTAACGAAACTGACCGAAACGAACCTAAACATCACTATTGGGTCCAAAAAAGTGGATTGGGTGCGTTCGTTTCGTTTCTGGCCCGAATCGGAGCATCGTTTCGGTTCCGGCCAGAATCAGTGCATTAAATGCTACCGAGCATGGTTTTTTGCACAGTAACGAAACTGACCGAAACGAACCTAAACATCACTATTGGGTCCAAAAAAGTGGATTGGGTGCGTTCGTTTCGTTTCTGGCCCGAATCGGAGCATCGTTTCGGTTCCGGCCAGAATCAGTGCATTAAATGCTACCGAGCATGGTTTTTTGCACAGTAACGAAACTGACCGAAACGAACCTAAACATCACTATTGGGTCCAAAAAAGTGGATTGGGTGCGTTCGTTTCGTTTCTGGCCCGAATCGGAGCATCGTTTCGGTTCCGGCCAGAATCAGTGCATTAAATGCTACCGAGCATGGTTTTTTGCACAGTAACGAAACTGACCGAAACGAACCTAAACATCACTATTGGGTCCAAAAAAGTGGATTGGGTGCGTTCGTTTCGTTTCTGGCCCGAATCGGAGCATCGTTTCGGTTCCGGCCAGAATCAGTGCATTAAATGCTACCGAGCATGGTTTTTTGCACAGTAACGAAACTGACCGAAACGAACCTAAACATCACTATTGGGTCCAAAAAAGTGGATTGGGTGCGTTCGTTTCGTTTCTGGCCCGAATCGGAGCATCGTTTCGGTTCCGGCCAGAATCAGTGCATTAAATGCTACCGAGCATGGTTTTTTGCACAGTAACGAAACTGACCGAAACGAACCTAAACATCACTATTGGGTCCAAAAAAGTGGATTGGGTGCGTTCGTTTCGTTTCTGGCCCGAATCGGAGCATCGTTTCGGTTCCGGCCAGAATCAGTGCATTAAATGCTACCGAGCATGGTTTTTTGCACAGTAACGAAACTGACCGAAACGAACCTAAACATCACTATTGGGTCCAAAAAAGTGGATTGGGTGCGTTCGTTTCGTTTCTGGCCCGAATCGGAGCATCGTTTCGGTTCCGGCCAGAATCAGTGCATTAAATGCTACCGAGCATGGTTTTTTGCACAGTAACGAAACTGACCGAAACGAACCTAAACATCACTATTGGGTCCAAAAAAGTGGATTGGGTGCGTTCGTTTCGTTTCTGGCCCGAATCGGAGCATCGTTTCGGTTCCGGCCAGAATCAGTGCATTAAATGCTACCGAGCATGGTTTTTTGCACAGTAACGAAACTGACCGAAACGAACCTAAACATCACTATTGGGTCCAAAAAAGTGGATTGGGTGCGTTCGTTTCGTTTCTGGCCCGAATCGGAGCATCGTTTCGGTTCCGGCCAGAATCAGTGCATTAAATGCTACCGAGCATGGTTTTTTGCACAGTAACGAAACTGACCGAAACGAACCTAAACATCACTATTGGGTCCAAAAAAGTGGATTGGGTGCGTTCGTTTCGTTTCTGGCCCGAATCGGAGCATCGTTTCGGTTCCGGCCAGAATCAGTGCATTAAATGCTACCGAGCATGGTTTTTTGCACAGTAACGAAACTGACCGAAACGAACCTAAACATCACTATTGGGTCCAAAAAAGTGGATTGGGTGCGTTCGTTTCGTTTCTGGCCCGAATCGGAGCATCGTTTCGGTTCCGGCCAGAATCAGTGCATTAAATGCTACCGAGCATGGTTTTTTGCACAGTAACGAAACTGACCGAAACGAACCTAAACATCACTATTGGGTCCAAAAAAGTGGATTGGGTGCGTTCGTTTCGTTTCTGGCCCGAATCGGAGCATCGTTTCGGTTCCGGCCAGAATCAGTGCATTAAATGCTACCGAGCATGGTTTTTTGCACAGTAACGAAACTGACCGAAACGAACCTAAACATCACTATTGGGTCCAAAAAAGTGGATTGGGTGCGTTCGTTTCGTTTCTGGCCCGAATCGGAGCATCGTTTCGGTTCCGGCCAGAATCAGTGCATTAAATGCTACCGAGCATGGTTTTTTGCACAGTAACGAAACTGACCGAAACGAACCTAAACATCACTATTGGGTCCAAAAAAGTGGATTGGGTGCGTTCGTTTCGTTTCTGGCCCGAATCGGAGCATCGTTTCGGTTCCGGCCAGAATCAGTGCATTAAATGCTACCGAGCATGGTTTTTTGCACAGTAACGAAACTGACCGAAACGAACCTAAACATCACTATTGGGTCCAAAAAAGTGGATTGGGTGCGTTCGTTTCGTTTCTGGCCCGAATCGGAGCATCGTTTCGGTTCCGGCCAGAATCAGTGCATTAAATGCTACCGAGCATGGTTTTTTGCACAGTAACGAAACTGACCGAAACGAACCTAAACATCACTATTGGGTCCAAAAAAGTGGATTGGGTGCGTTCGTTTCGTTTCTGGCCCGAATCGGAGCATCGTTTCGGTTCCGGCCAGAATCAGTGCATTAAATGCTACCGAGCATGGTTTTTTGCACAGTAACGAAACTGACCGAAACGAACCTAAACATCACTATTGGGTCCAAAAAAGTGGATTGGGTGCGTTCGTTTCGTTTCTGGCCCGAATCGGAGCATCGTTTCGGTTCCGGCCAGAATCAGTGCATTAAATGCTACCGAGCATGGTTTTTTGCACAGTAACGAAACTGACCGAAACGAACCTAAACATCACTATTGGGTCCAAAAAAGTGGATTGGGTGCGTTCGTTTCGTTTCTGGCCCGAATCGGAGCATCGTTTCGGTTCCGGCCAGAATCAGTGCATTAAATGCTACCGAGCATGGTTTTTTGCACAGTAACGAAACTGACCGAAACGAACCTAAACATCACTATTGGGTCCAAAAAAGTGGATTGGGTGCGTTCGTTTCGTTTCTGGCCCGAATCGGAGCATCGTTTCGGTTCCGGCCAGAATCAGTGCATTAAATGCTACCGAGCATGGTTTTTTGCACAGTAACGAAACTGACCGAAACGAACCTAAACATCACTATTGGGTCCAAAAAAGTGGATTGGGTGCGTTCGTTTCGTTTCTGGCCCGAATCGGAGCATCGTTTCGGTTCCGGCCAGAATCAGTGCATTAAATGCTACCGAGCATGGTTTTTTGCACAGTAACGAAACTGACCGAAACGAACCTAAACATCACTATTGGGTCCAAAAAAGTGGATTGGGTGCGTTCGTTTCGTTTCTGGCCCGAATCGGAGCATCGTTTCGGTTCCGGCCAGAATCAGTGCATTAAATGCTACCGAGCATGGTTTTTTGCACAGTAACGAAACTGACCGAAACGAACCTAAACATCACTATTGGGTCCAAAAAAGTGGATTGGGTGCGTTCGTTTCGTTTCTGGCCCGAATCGGAGCATCGTTTCGGTTCCGGCCAGAATCAGTGCATTAAATGCTACCGAGCATGGTTTTTTGCACAGTAACGAAACTGACCGAAACGAACCTAAACATCACTATTGGGTCCAAAAAAGTGGATTGGGTGCGTTCGTTTCGTTTCTGGCCCGAATCGGAGCATCGTTTCGGTTCCGGCCAGAATCAGTGCATTAAATGCTACCGAGCATGGTTTTTTGCACAGTAACGAAACTGACCGAAACGAACCTAAACATCACTATTGGGTCCAAAAAAGTGGATTGGGTGCGTTCGTTTCGTTTCTGGCCCGAATCGGAGCATCGTTTCGGTTCCGGCCAGAATCAGTGCATTAAATGCTACCGAGCATGGTTTTTTGCACAGTAACGAAACTGACCGAAACGAACCTAAACATCACTATTGGGTCCAAAAAAGTGGATTGGGTGCGTTCGTTTCGTTTCTGGCCCGAATCGGAGCATCGTTTCGGTTCCGGCCAGAATCAGTGCATTAAATGCTACCGAGCATGGTTTTTTGCACAGTAACGAAACTGACCGAAACGAACCTAAACATCACTATTGGGTCCAAAAAAGTGGATTGGGTGCGTTCGTTTCGTTTCTGGCCCGAATCGGAGCATCGTTTCGGTTCCGGCCAGAATCAGTGCATTAAATGCTACCGAGCATGGTTTTTTGCACAGTAACGAAACTGACCGAAACGAACCTAAACATCACTATTGGGTCCAAAAAAGTGGATTGGGTGCGTTCGTTTCGTTTCTGGCCCGAATCGGAGCATCGTTTCGGTTCCGGCCAGAATCAGTGCATTAAATGCTACCGAGCATGGTTTTTTGCACAGTAACGAAACTGACCGAAACGAACCTAAACATCACTATTGGGTCCAAAAAAGTGGATTGGGTGCGTTCGTTTCGTTTCTGGCCCGAATCGGAGCATCGTTTCGGTTCCGGCCAGAATCAGTGCATTAAATGCTACCGAGCATGGTTTTTTGCACAGTAACGAAACTGACCGAAACGAACCTAAACATCACTATTGGGTCCAAAAAAGTGGATTGGGTGCGTTCGTTTCGTTTCTGGCCCGAATCGGAGCATCGTTTCGGTTCCGGCCAGAATCAGTGCATTAAATGCTACCGAGCATGGTTTTTTGCACAGTAACGAAACTGACCGAAACGAACCTAAACATCACTATTGGGTCCAAAAAAGTGGATTGGGTGCGTTCGTTTCGTTTCTGGCCCGAATCGGAGCATCGTTTCGGTTCCGGCCAGAATCAGTGCATTAAATGCTACCGAGCATGGTTTTTTGCACAGTAACGAAACTGACCGAAACGAACCTAAACATCACTATTGGGTCCAAAAAAGTGGATTGGGTGCGTTCGTTTCGTTTCTGGCCCGAATCGGAGCATCGTTTCGGTTCCGGCCAGAATCAGTGCATTAAATGCTACCGAGCATGGTTTTTTGCACAGTAACGAAACTGACCGAAACGAACCTAAACATCACTATTGGGTCCAAAAAAGTGGATTGGGTGCGTTCGTTTCGTTTCTGGCCCGAATCGGAGCATCGTTTCGGTTCCGGCCAGAATCAGTGCATTAAATGCTACCGAGCATGGTTTTTTGCACAGTAACGAAACTGACCGAAACGAACCTAAACATCACTATTGGGTCCAAAAAAGTGGATTGGGTGCGTTCGTTTCGTTTCTGGCCCGAATCGGAGCATCGTTTCGGTTCCGGCCAGAATCAGTGCATTAAATGCTACCGAGCATGGTTTTTTGCACAGTAACGAAACTGACCGAAACGAACCTAAACATCACTATTGGGTCCAAAAAAGTGGATTGGGTGCGTTCGTTTCGTTTCTGGCCCGAATCGGAGCATCGTTTCGGTTCCGGCCAGAATCAGTGCATTAAATGCTACCGAGCATGGTTTTTTGCACAGTAACGAAACTGACCGAAACGAACCTAAACATCACTATTGGGTCCAAAAAAGTGGATTGGGTGCGTTCGTTTCGTTTCTGGCCCGAATCGGAGCATCGTTTCGGTTCCGGCCAGAATCAGTGCATTAAATGCTACCGAGCATGGTTTTTTGCACAGTAACGAAACTGACCGAAACGAACCTAAACATCACTATTGGGTCCAAAAAAGTGGATTGGGTGCGTTCGTTTCGTTTCTGGCCCGAATCGGAGCATCGTTTCGGTTCCGGCCAGAATCAGTGCATTAAATGCTACCGAGCATGGTTTTTTGCACAGTAACGAAACTGACCGAAACGAACCTAAACATCACTATTGGGTCCAAAAAAGTGGATTGGGTGCGTTCGTTTCGTTTCTGGCCCGAATCGGAGCATCGTTTCGGTTCCGGCCAGAATCAGTGCATTAAATGCTACCGAGCATGGTTTTTTGCACAGTAACGAAACTGACCGAAACGAACCTAAACATCACTATTGGGTCCAAAAAAGTGGATTGGGTGCGTTCGTTTCGTTTCTGGCCCGAATCGGAGCATCGTTTCGGTTCCGGCCAGAATCAGTGCATTAAATGCTACCGAGCATGGTTTTTTGCACAGTAACGAAACTGACCGAAACGAACCTAAACATCACTATTGGGTCCAAAAAAGTGGATTGGGTGCGTTCGTTTCGTTTCTGGCCCGAATCGGAGCATCGTTTCGGTTCCGGCCAGAATCAGTGCATTAAATGCTACCGAGCATGGTTTTTTGCACAGTAACGAAACTGACCGAAACGAACCTAAACATCACTATTGGGTCCAAAAAAGTGGATTGGGTGCGTTCGTTTCGTTTCTGGCCCGAATCGGAGCATCGTTTCGGTTCCGGCCAGAATCAGTGCATTAAATGCTACCGAGCATGGTTTTTTGCACAGTAACGAAACTGACCGAAACGAACCTAAACATCACTATTGGGTCCAAAAAAGTGGATTGGGTGCGTTCGTTTCGTTTCTGGCCCGAATCGGAGCATCGTTTCGGTTCCGGCCAGAATCAGTGCATTAAATGCTACCGAGCATGGTTTTTTGCACAGTAACGAAACTGACCGAAACGAACCTAAACATCACTATTGGGTCCAAAAAAGTGGATTGGGTGCGTTCGTTTCGTTTCTGGCCCGAATCGGAGCATCGTTTCGGTTCCGGCCAGAATCAGTGCATTAAATGCTACCGAGCATGGTTTTTTGCACAGTAACGAAACTGACCGAAACGAACCTAAACATCACTATTGGGTCCAAAAAAGTGGATTGGGTGCGTTCGTTTCGTTTCTGGCCCGAATCGGAGCATCGTTTCGGTTCCGGCCAGAATCAGTGCATTAAATGCTACCGAGCATGGTTTTTTGCACAGTAACGAAACTGACCGAAACGAACCTAAACATCACTATTGGGTCCAAAAAAGTGGATTGGGTGCGTTCGTTTCGTTTCTGGCCCGAATCGGAGCATCGTTTCGGTTCCGGCCAGAATCAGTGCATTAAATGCTACCGAGCATGGTTTTTTGCACAGTAACGAAACTGACCGAAACGAACCTAAACATCACTATTGGGTCCAAAAAAGTGGATTGGGTGCGTTCGTTTCGTTTCTGGCCCGAATCGGAGCATCGTTTCGGTTCCGGCCAGAATCAGTGCATTAAATGCTACCGAGCATGGTTTTTTGCACAGTAACGAAACTGACCGAAACGAACCTAAACATCACTATTGGGTCCAAAAAAGTGGATTGGGTGCGTTCGTTTCGTTTCTGGCCCGAATCGGAGCATCGTTTCGGTTCCGGCCAGAATCAGTGCATTAAATGCTACCGAGCATGGTTTTTTGCACAGTAACGAAACTGACCGAAACGAACCTAAACATCACTATTGGGTCCAAAAAAGTGGATTGGGTGCGTTCGTTTCGTTTCTGGCCCGAATCGGAGCATCGTTTCGGTTCCGGCCAGAATCAGTGCATTAAATGCTACCGAGCATGGTTTTTTGCACAGTAACGAAACTGACCGAAACGAACCTAAACATCACTATTGGGTCCAAAAAAGTGGATTGGGTGCGTTCGTTTCGTTTCTGGCCCGAATCGGAGCATCGTTTCGGTTCCGGCCAGAATCAGTGCATTAAATGCTACCGAGCATGGTTTTTTGCACAGTAACGAAACTGACCGAAACGAACCTAAACATCACTATTGGGTCCAAAAAAGTGGATTGGGTGCGTTCGTTTCGTTTCTGGCCCGAATCGGAGCATCGTTTCGGTTCCGGCCAGAATCAGTGCATTAAATGCTACCGAGCATGGTTTTTTGCACAGTAACGAAACTGACCGAAACGAACCTAAACATCACTATTGGGTCCAAAAAAGTGGATTGGGTGCGTTCGTTTCGTTTCTGGCCCGAATCGGAGCATCGTTTCGGTTCCGGCCAGAATCAGTGCATTAAATGCTACCGAGCATGGTTTTTTGCACAGTAACGAAACTGACCGAAACGAACCTAAACATCACTATTGGGTCCAAAAAAGTGGATTGGGTGCGTTCGTTTCGTTTCTGGCCCGAATCGGAGCATCGTTTCGGTTCCGGCCAGAATCAGTGCATTAAATGCTACCGAGCATGGTTTTTTGCACAGTAACGAAACTGACCGAAACGAACCTAAACATCACTATTGGGTCCAAAAAAGTGGATTGGGTGCGTTCGTTTCGTTTCTGGCCCGAATCGGAGCATCGTTTCGGTTCCGGCCAGAATCAGTGCATTAAATGCTACCGAGCATGGTTTTTTGCACAGTAACGAAACTGACCGAAACGAACCTAAACATCACTATTGGGTCCAAAAAAGTGGATTGGGTGCGTTCGTTTCGTTTCTGGCCCGAATCGGAGCATCGTTTCGGTTCCGGCCAGAATCAGTGCATTAAATGCTACCGAGCATGGTTTTTTGCACAGTAACGAAACTGACCGAAACGAACCTAAACATCACTATTGGGTCCAAAAAAGTGGATTGGGTGCGTTCGTTTCGTTTCTGGCCCGAATCGGAGCATCGTTTCGGTTCCGGCCAGAATCAGTGCATTAAATGCTACCGAGCATGGTTTTTTGCACAGTAACGAAACTGACCGAAACGAACCTAAACATCACTATTGGGTCCAAAAAAGTGGATTGGGTGCGTTCGTTTCGTTTCTGGCCCGAATCGGAGCATCGTTTCGGTTCCGGCCAGAATCAGTGCATTAAATGCTACCGAGCATGGTTTTTTGCACAGTAACGAAACTGACCGAAACGAACCTAAACATCACTATTGGGTCCAAAAAAGTGGATTGGGTGCGTTCGTTTCGTTTCTGGCCCGAATCGGAGCATCGTTTCGGTTCCGGCCAGAATCAGTGCATTAAATGCTACCGAGCATGGTTTTTTGCACAGTAACGAAACTGACCGAAACGAACCTAAACATCACTATTGGGTCCAAAAAAGTGGATTGGGTGCGTTCGTTTCGTTTCTGGCCCGAATCGGAGCATCGTTTCGGTTCCGGCCAGAATCAGTGCATTAAATGCTACCGAGCATGGTTTTTTGCACAGTAACGAAACTGACCGAAACGAACCTAAACATCACTATTGGGTCCAAAAAAGTGGATTGGGTGCGTTCGTTTCGTTTCTGGCCCGAATCGGAGCATCGTTTCGGTTCCGGCCAGAATCAGTGCATTAAATGCTACCGAGCATGGTTTTTTGCACAGTAACGAAACTGACCGAAACGAACCTAAACATCACTATTGGGTCCAAAAAAGTGGATTGGGTGCGTTCGTTTCGTTTCTGGCCCGAATCGGAGCATCGTTTCGGTTCCGGCCAGAATCAGTGCATTAAATGCTACCGAGCATGGTTTTTTGCACAGTAACGAAACTGACCGAAACGAACCTAAACATCACTATTGGGTCCAAAAAAGTGGATTGGGTGCGTTCGTTTCGTTTCTGGCCCGAATCGGAGCATCGTTTCGGTTCCGGCCAGAATCAGTGCATTAAATGCTACCGAGCATGGTTTTTTGCACAGTAACGAAACTGACCGAAACGAACCTAAACATCACTATTGGGTCCAAAAAAGTGGATTGGGTGCGTTCGTTTCGTTTCTGGCCCGAATCGGAGCATCGTTTCGGTTCCGGCCAGAATCAGTGCATTAAATGCTACCGAGCATGGTTTTTTGCACAGTAACGAAACTGACCGAAACGAACCTAAACATCACTATTGGGTCCAAAAAAGTGGATTGGGTGCGTTCGTTTCGTTTCTGGCCCGAATCGGAGCATCGTTTCGGTTCCGGCCAGAATCAGTGCATTAAATGCTACCGAGCATGGTTTTTTGCACAGTAACGAAACTGACCGAAACGAACCTAAACATCACTATTGGGTCCAAAAAAGTGGATTGGGTGCGTTCGTTTCGTTTCTGGCCCGAATCGGAGCATCGTTTCGGTTCCGGCCAGAATCAGTGCATTAAATGCTACCGAGCATGGTTTTTTGCACAGTAACGAAACTGACCGAAACGAACCTAAACATCACTATTGGGTCCAAAAAAGTGGATTGGGTGCGTTCGTTTCGTTTCTGGCCCGAATCGGAGCATCGTTTCGGTTCCGGCCAGAATCAGTGCATTAAATGCTACCGAGCATGGTTTTTTGCACAGTAACGAAACTGACCGAAACGAACCTAAACATCACTATTGGGTCCAAAAAAGTGGATTGGGTGCGTTCGTTTCGTTTCTGGCCCGAATCGGAGCATCGTTTCGGTTCCGGCCAGAATCAGTGCATTAAATGCTACCGAGCATGGTTTTTTGCACAGTAACGAAACTGACCGAAACGAACCTAAACATCACTATTGGGTCCAAAAAAGTGGATTGGGTGCGTTCGTTTCGTTTCTGGCCCGAATCGGAGCATCGTTTCGGTTCCGGCCAGAATCAGTGCATTAAATGCTACCGAGCATGGTTTTTTGCACAGTAACGAAACTGACCGAAACGAACCTAAACATCACTATTGGGTCCAAAAAAGTGGATTGGGTGCGTTCGTTTCGTTTCTGGCCCGAATCGGAGCATCGTTTCGGTTCCGGCCAGAATCAGTGCATTAAATGCTACCGAGCATGGTTTTTTGCACAGTAACGAAACTGACCGAAACGAACCTAAACATCACTATTGGGTCCAAAAAAGTGGATTGGGTGCGTTCGTTTCGTTTCTGGCCCGAATCGGAGCATCGTTTCGGTTCCGGCCAGAATCAGTGCATTAAATGCTACCGAGCATGGTTTTTTGCACAGTAACGAAACTGACCGAAACGAACCTAAACATCACTATTGGGTCCAAAAAAGTGGATTGGGTGCGTTCGTTTCGTTTCTGGCCCGAATCGGAGCATCGTTTCGGTTCCGGCCAGAATCAGTGCATTAAATGCTACCGAGCATGGTTTTTTGCACAGTAACGAAACTGACCGAAACGAACCTAAACATCACTATTGGGTCCAAAAAAGTGGATTGGGTGCGTTCGTTTCGTTTCTGGCCCGAATCGGAGCATCGTTTCGGTTCCGGCCAGAATCAGTGCATTAAATGCTACCGAGCATGGTTTTTTGCACAGTAACGAAACTGACCGAAACGAACCTAAACATCACTATTGGGTCCAAAAAAGTGGATTGGGTGCGTTCGTTTCGTTTCTGGCCCGAATCGGAGCATCGTTTCGGTTCCGGCCAGAATCAGTGCATTAAATGCTACCGAGCATGGTTTTTTGCACAGTAACGAAACTGACCGAAACGAACCTAAACATCACTATTGGGTCCAAAAAAGTGGATTGGGTGCGTTCGTTTCGTTTCTGGCCCGAATCGGAGCATCGTTTCGGTTCCGGCCAGAATCAGTGCATTAAATGCTACCGAGCATGGTTTTTTGCACAGTAACGAAACTGACCGAAACGAACCTAAACATCACTATTGGGTCCAAAAAAGTGGATTGGGTGCGTTCGTTTCGTTTCTGGCCCGAATCGGAGCATCGTTTCGGTTCCGGCCAGAATCAGTGCATTAAATGCTACCGAGCATGGTTTTTTGCACAGTAACGAAACTGACCGAAACGAACCTAAACATCACTATTGGGTCCAAAAAAGTGGATTGGGTGCGTTCGTTTCGTTTCTGGCCCGAATCGGAGCATCGTTTCGGTTCCGGCCAGAATCAGTGCATTAAATGCTACCGAGCATGGTTTTTTGCACAGTAACGAAACTGACCGAAACGAACCTAAACATCACTATTGGGTCCAAAAAAGTGGATTGGGTGCGTTCGTTTCGTTTCTGGCCCGAATCGGAGCATCGTTTCGGTTCCGGCCAGAATCAGTGCATTAAATGCTACCGAGCATGGTTTTTTGCACAGTAACGAAACTGACCGAAACGAACCTAAACATCACTATTGGGTCCAAAAAAGTGGATTGGGTGCGTTCGTTTCGTTTCTGGCCCGAATCGGAGCATCGTTTCGGTTCCGGCCAGAATCAGTGCATTAAATGCTACCGAGCATGGTTTTTTGCACAGTAACGAAACTGACCGAAACGAACCTAAACATCACTATTGGGTCCAAAAAAGTGGATTGGGTGCGTTCGTTTCGTTTCTGGCCCGAATCGGAGCATCGTTTCGGTTCCGGCCAGAATCAGTGCATTAAATGCTACCGAGCATGGTTTTTTGCACAGTAACGAAACTGACCGAAACGAACCTAAACATCACTATTGGGTCCAAAAAAGTGGATTGGGTGCGTTCGTTTCGTTTCTGGCCCGAATCGGAGCATCGTTTCGGTTCCGGCCAGAATCAGTGCATTAAATGCTACCGAGCATGGTTTTTTGCACAGTAACGAAACTGACCGAAACGAACCTAAACATCACTATTGGGTCCAAAAAAGTGGATTGGGTGCGTTCGTTTCGTTTCTGGCCCGAATCGGAGCATCGTTTCGGTTCCGGCCAGAATCAGTGCATTAAATGCTACCGAGCATGGTTTTTTGCACAGTAACGAAACTGACCGAAACGAACCTAAACATCACTATTGGGTCCAAAAAAGTGGATTGGGTGCGTTCGTTTCGTTTCTGGCCCGAATCGGAGCATCGTTTCGGTTCCGGCCAGAATCAGTGCATTAAATGCTACCGAGCATGGTTTTTTGCACAGTAACGAAACTGACCGAAACGAACCTAAACATCACTATTGGGTCCAAAAAAGTGGATTGGGTGCGTTCGTTTCGTTTCTGGCCCGAATCGGAGCATCGTTTCGGTTCCGGCCAGAATCAGTGCATTAAATGCTACCGAGCATGGTTTTTTGCACAGTAACGAAACTGACCGAAACGAACCTAAACATCACTATTGGGTCCAAAAAAGTGGATTGGGTGCGTTCGTTTCGTTTCTGGCCCGAATCGGAGCATCGTTTCGGTTCCGGCCAGAATCAGTGCATTAAATGCTACCGAGCATGGTTTTTTGCACAGTAACGAAACTGACCGAAACGAACCTAAACATCACTATTGGGTCCAAAAAAGTGGATTGGGTGCGTTCGTTTCGTTTCTGGCCCGAATCGGAGCATCGTTTCGGTTCCGGCCAGAATCAGTGCATTAAATGCTACCGAGCATGGTTTTTTGCACAGTAACGAAACTGACCGAAACGAACCTAAACATCACTATTGGGTCCAAAAAAGTGGATTGGGTGCGTTCGTTTCGTTTCTGGCCCGAATCGGAGCATCGTTTCGGTTCCGGCCAGAATCAGTGCATTAAATGCTACCGAGCATGGTTTTTTGCACAGTAACGAAACTGACCGAAACGAACCTAAACATCACTATTGGGTCCAAAAAAGTGGATTGGGTGCGTTCGTTTCGTTTCTGGCCCGAATCGGAGCATCGTTTCGGTTCCGGCCAGAATCAGTGCATTAAATGCTACCGAGCATGGTTTTTTGCACAGTAACGAAACTGACCGAAACGAACCTAAACATCACTATTGGGTCCAAAAAAGTGGATTGGGTGCGTTCGTTTCGTTTCTGGCCCGAATCGGAGCATCGTTTCGGTTCCGGCCAGAATCAGTGCATTAAATGCTACCGAGCATGGTTTTTTGCACAGTAACGAAACTGACCGAAACGAACCTAAACATCACTATTGGGTCCAAAAAAGTGGATTGGGTGCGTTCGTTTCGTTTCTGGCCCGAATCGGAGCATCGTTTCGGTTCCGGCCAGAATCAGTGCATTAAATGCTACCGAGCATGGTTTTTTGCACAGTAACGAAACTGACCGAAACGAACCTAAACATCACTATTGGGTCCAAAAAAGTGGATTGGGTGCGTTCGTTTCGTTTCTGGCCCGAATCGGAGCATCGTTTCGGTTCCGGCCAGAATCAGTGCATTAAATGCTACCGAGCATGGTTTTTTGCACAGTAACGAAACTGACCGAAACGAACCTAAACATCACTATTGGGTCCAAAAAAGTGGATTGGGTGCGTTCGTTTCGTTTCTGGCCCGAATCGGAGCATCGTTTCGGTTCCGGCCAGAATCAGTGCATTAAATGCTACCGAGCATGGTTTTTTGCACAGTAACGAAACTGACCGAAACGAACCTAAACATCACTATTGGGTCCAAAAAAGTGGATTGGGTGCGTTCGTTTCGTTTCTGGCCCGAATCGGAGCATCGTTTCGGTTCCGGCCAGAATCAGTGCATTAAATGCTACCGAGCATGGTTTTTTGCACAGTAACGAAACTGACCGAAACGAACCTAAACATCACTATTGGGTCCAAAAAAGTGGATTGGGTGCGTTCGTTTCGTTTCTGGCCCGAATCGGAGCATCGTTTCGGTTCCGGCCAGAATCAGTGCATTAAATGCTACCGAGCATGGTTTTTTGCACAGTAACGAAACTGACCGAAACGAACCTAAACATCACTATTGGGTCCAAAAAAGTGGATTGGGTGCGTTCGTTTCGTTTCTGGCCCGAATCGGAGCATCGTTTCGGTTCCGGCCAGAATCAGTGCATTAAATGCTACCGAGCATGGTTTTTTGCACAGTAACGAAACTGACCGAAACGAACCTAAACATCACTATTGGGTCCAAAAAAGTGGATTGGGTGCGTTCGTTTCGTTTCTGGCCCGAATCGGAGCATCGTTTCGGTTCCGGCCAGAATCAGTGCATTAAATGCTACCGAGCATGGTTTTTTGCACAGTAACGAAACTGACCGAAACGAACCTAAACATCACTATTGGGTCCAAAAAAGTGGATTGGGTGCGTTCGTTTCGTTTCTGGCCCGAATCGGAGCATCGTTTCGGTTCCGGCCAGAATCAGTGCATTAAATGCTACCGAGCATGGTTTTTTGCACAGTAACGAAACTGACCGAAACGAACCTAAACATCACTATTGGGTCCAAAAAAGTGGATTGGGTGCGTTCGTTTCGTTTCTGGCCCGAATCGGAGCATCGTTTCGGTTCCGGCCAGAATCAGTGCATTAAATGCTACCGAGCATGGTTTTTTGCACAGTAACGAAACTGACCGAAACGAACCTAAACATCACTATTGGGTCCAAAAAAGTGGATTGGGTGCGTTCGTTTCGTTTCTGGCCCGAATCGGAGCATCGTTTCGGTTCCGGCCAGAATCAGTGCATTAAATGCTACCGAGCATGGTTTTTTGCACAGTAACGAAACTGACCGAAACGAACCTAAACATCACTATTGGGTCCAAAAAAGTGGATTGGGTGCGTTCGTTTCGTTTCTGGCCCGAATCGGAGCATCGTTTCGGTTCCGGCCAGAATCAGTGCATTAAATGCTACCGAGCATGGTTTTTTGCACAGTAACGAAACTGACCGAAACGAACCTAAACATCACTATTGGGTCCAAAAAAGTGGATTGGGTGCGTTCGTTTCGTTTCTGGCCCGAATCGGAGCATCGTTTCGGTTCCGGCCAGAATCAGTGCATTAAATGCTACCGAGCATGGTTTTTTGCACAGTAACGAAACTGACCGAAACGAACCTAAACATCACTATTGGGTCCAAAAAAGTGGATTGGGTGCGTTCGTTTCGTTTCTGGCCCGAATCGGAGCATCGTTTCGGTTCCGGCCAGAATCAGTGCATTAAATGCTACCGAGCATGGTTTTTTGCACAGTAACGAAACTGACCGAAACGAACCTAAACATCACTATTGGGTCCAAAAAAGTGGATTGGGTGCGTTCGTTTCGTTTCTGGCCCGAATCGGAGCATCGTTTCGGTTCCGGCCAGAATCAGTGCATTAAATGCTACCGAGCATGGTTTTTTGCACAGTAACGAAACTGACCGAAACGAACCTAAACATCACTATTGGGTCCAAAAAAGTGGATTGGGTGCGTTCGTTTCGTTTCTGGCCCGAATCGGAGCATCGTTTCGGTTCCGGCCAGAATCAGTGCATTAAATGCTACCGAGCATGGTTTTTTGCACAGTAACGAAACTGACCGAAACGAACCTAAACATCACTATTGGGTCCAAAAAAGTGGATTGGGTGCGTTCGTTTCGTTTCTGGCCCGAATCGGAGCATCGTTTCGGTTCCGGCCAGAATCAGTGCATTAAATGCTACCGAGCATGGTTTTTTGCACAGTAACGAAACTGACCGAAACGAACCTAAACATCACTATTGGGTCCAAAAAAGTGGATTGGGTGCGTTCGTTTCGTTTCTGGCCCGAATCGGAGCATCGTTTCGGTTCCGGCCAGAATCAGTGCATTAAATGCTACCGAGCATGGTTTTTTGCACAGTAACGAAACTGACCGAAACGAACCTAAACATCACTATTGGGTCCAAAAAAGTGGATTGGGTGCGTTCGTTTCGTTTCTGGCCCGAATCGGAGCATCGTTTCGGTTCCGGCCAGAATCAGTGCATTAAATGCTACCGAGCATGGTTTTTTGCACAGTAACGAAACTGACCGAAACGAACCTAAACATCACTATTGGGTCCAAAAAAGTGGATTGGGTGCGTTCGTTTCGTTTCTGGCCCGAATCGGAGCATCGTTTCGGTTCCGGCCAGAATCAGTGCATTAAATGCTACCGAGCATGGTTTTTTGCACAGTAACGAAACTGACCGAAACGAACCTAAACATCACTATTGGGTCCAAAAAAGTGGATTGGGTGCGTTCGTTTCGTTTCTGGCCCGAATCGGAGCATCGTTTCGGTTCCGGCCAGAATCAGTGCATTAAATGCTACCGAGCATGGTTTTTTGCACAGTAACGAAACTGACCGAAACGAACCTAAACATCACTATTGGGTCCAAAAAAGTGGATTGGGTGCGTTCGTTTCGTTTCTGGCCCGAATCGGAGCATCGTTTCGGTTCCGGCCAGAATCAGTGCATTAAATGCTACCGAGCATGGTTTTTTGCACAGTAACGAAACTGACCGAAACGAACCTAAACATCACTATTGGGTCCAAAAAAGTGGATTGGGTGCGTTCGTTTCGTTTCTGGCCCGAATCGGAGCATCGTTTCGGTTCCGGCCAGAATCAGTGCATTAAATGCTACCGAGCATGGTTTTTTGCACAGTAACGAAACTGACCGAAACGAACCTAAACATCACTATTGGGTCCAAAAAAGTGGATTGGGTGCGTTCGTTTCGTTTCTGGCCCGAATCGGAGCATCGTTTCGGTTCCGGCCAGAATCAGTGCATTAAATGCTACCGAGCATGGTTTTTTGCACAGTAACGAAACTGACCGAAACGAACCTAAACATCACTATTGGGTCCAAAAAAGTGGATTGGGTGCGTTCGTTTCGTTTCTGGCCCGAATCGGAGCATCGTTTCGGTTCCGGCCAGAATCAGTGCATTAAATGCTACCGAGCATGGTTTTTTGCACAGTAACGAAACTGACCGAAACGAACCTAAACATCACTATTGGGTCCAAAAAAGTGGATTGGGTGCGTTCGTTTCGTTTCTGGCCCGAATCGGAGCATCGTTTCGGTTCCGGCCAGAATCAGTGCATTAAATGCTACCGAGCATGGTTTTTTGCACAGTAACGAAACTGACCGAAACGAACCTAAACATCACTATTGGGTCCAAAAAAGTGGATTGGGTGCGTTCGTTTCGTTTCTGGCCCGAATCGGAGCATCGTTTCGGTTCCGGCCAGAATCAGTGCATTAAATGCTACCGAGCATGGTTTTTTGCACAGTAACGAAACTGACCGAAACGAACCTAAACATCACTATTGGGTCCAAAAAAGTGGATTGGGTGCGTTCGTTTCGTTTCTGGCCCGAATCGGAGCATCGTTTCGGTTCCGGCCAGAATCAGTGCATTAAATGCTACCGAGCATGGTTTTTTGCACAGTAACGAAACTGACCGAAACGAACCTAAACATCACTATTGGGTCCAAAAAAGTGGATTGGGTGCGTTCGTTTCGTTTCTGGCCCGAATCGGAGCATCGTTTCGGTTCCGGCCAGAATCAGTGCATTAAATGCTACCGAGCATGGTTTTTTGCACAGTAACGAAACTGACCGAAACGAACCTAAACATCACTATTGGGTCCAAAAAAGTGGATTGGGTGCGTTCGTTTCGTTTCTGGCCCGAATCGGAGCATCGTTTCGGTTCCGGCCAGAATCAGTGCATTAAATGCTACCGAGCATGGTTTTTTGCACAGTAACGAAACTGACCGAAACGAACCTAAACATCACTATTGGGTCCAAAAAAGTGGATTGGGTGCGTTCGTTTCGTTTCTGGCCCGAATCGGAGCATCGTTTCGGTTCCGGCCAGAATCAGTGCATTAAATGCTACCGAGCATGGTTTTTTGCACAGTAACGAAACTGACCGAAACGAACCTAAACATCACTATTGGGTCCAAAAAAGTGGATTGGGTGCGTTCGTTTCGTTTCTGGCCCGAATCGGAGCATCGTTTCGGTTCCGGCCAGAATCAGTGCATTAAATGCTACCGAGCATGGTTTTTTGCACAGTAACGAAACTGACCGAAACGAACCTAAACATCACTATTGGGTCCAAAAAAGTGGATTGGGTGCGTTCGTTTCGTTTCTGGCCCGAATCGGAGCATCGTTTCGGTTCCGGCCAGAATCAGTGCATTAAATGCTACCGAGCATGGTTTTTTGCACAGTAACGAAACTGACCGAAACGAACCTAAACATCACTATTGGGTCCAAAAAAGTGGATTGGGTGCGTTCGTTTCGTTTCTGGCCCGAATCGGAGCATCGTTTCGGTTCCGGCCAGAATCAGTGCATTAAATGCTACCGAGCATGGTTTTTTGCACAGTAACGAAACTGACCGAAACGAACCTAAACATCACTATTGGGTCCAAAAAAGTGGATTGGGTGCGTTCGTTTCGTTTCTGGCCCGAATCGGAGCATCGTTTCGGTTCCGGCCAGAATCAGTGCATTAAATGCTACCGAGCATGGTTTTTTGCACAGTAACGAAACTGACCGAAACGAACCTAAACATCACTATTGGGTCCAAAAAAGTGGATTGGGTGCGTTCGTTTCGTTTCTGGCCCGAATCGGAGCATCGTTTCGGTTCCGGCCAGAATCAGTGCATTAAATGCTACCGAGCATGGTTTTTTGCACAGTAACGAAACTGACCGAAACGAACCTAAACATCACTATTGGGTCCAAAAAAGTGGATTGGGTGCGTTCGTTTCGTTTCTGGCCCGAATCGGAGCATCGTTTCGGTTCCGGCCAGAATCAGTGCATTAAATGCTACCGAGCATGGTTTTTTGCACAGTAACGAAACTGACCGAAACGAACCTAAACATCACTATTGGGTCCAAAAAAGTGGATTGGGTGCGTTCGTTTCGTTTCTGGCCCGAATCGGAGCATCGTTTCGGTTCCGGCCAGAATCAGTGCATTAAATGCTACCGAGCATGGTTTTTTGCACAGTAACGAAACTGACCGAAACGAACCTAAACATCACTATTGGGTCCAAAAAAGTGGATTGGGTGCGTTCGTTTCGTTTCTGGCCCGAATCGGAGCATCGTTTCGGTTCCGGCCAGAATCAGTGCATTAAATGCTACCGAGCATGGTTTTTTGCACAGTAACGAAACTGACCGAAACGAACCTAAACATCACTATTGGGTCCAAAAAAGTGGATTGGGTGCGTTCGTTTCGTTTCTGGCCCGAATCGGAGCATCGTTTCGGTTCCGGCCAGAATCAGTGCATTAAATGCTACCGAGCATGGTTTTTTGCACAGTAACGAAACTGACCGAAACGAACCTAAACATCACTATTGGGTCCAAAAAAGTGGATTGGGTGCGTTCGTTTCGTTTCTGGCCCGAATCGGAGCATCGTTTCGGTTCCGGCCAGAATCAGTGCATTAAATGCTACCGAGCATGGTTTTTTGCACAGTAACGAAACTGACCGAAACGAACCTAAACATCACTATTGGGTCCAAAAAAGTGGATTGGGTGCGTTCGTTTCGTTTCTGGCCCGAATCGGAGCATCGTTTCGGTTCCGGCCAGAATCAGTGCATTAAATGCTACCGAGCATGGTTTTTTGCACAGTAACGAAACTGACCGAAACGAACCTAAACATCACTATTGGGTCCAAAAAAGTGGATTGGGTGCGTTCGTTTCGTTTCTGGCCCGAATCGGAGCATCGTTTCGGTTCCGGCCAGAATCAGTGCATTAAATGCTACCGAGCATGGTTTTTTGCACAGTAACGAAACTGACCGAAACGAACCTAAACATCACTATTGGGTCCAAAAAAGTGGATTGGGTGCGTTCGTTTCGTTTCTGGCCCGAATCGGAGCATCGTTTCGGTTCCGGCCAGAATCAGTGCATTAAATGCTACCGAGCATGGTTTTTTGCACAGTAACGAAACTGACCGAAACGAACCTAAACATCACTATTGGGTCCAAAAAAGTGGATTGGGTGCGTTCGTTTCGTTTCTGGCCCGAATCGGAGCATCGTTTCGGTTCCGGCCAGAATCAGTGCATTAAATGCTACCGAGCATGGTTTTTTGCACAGTAACGAAACTGACCGAAACGAACCTAAACATCACTATTGGGTCCAAAAAAGTGGATTGGGTGCGTTCGTTTCGTTTCTGGCCCGAATCGGAGCATCGTTTCGGTTCCGGCCAGAATCAGTGCATTAAATGCTACCGAGCATGGTTTTTTGCACAGTAACGAAACTGACCGAAACGAACCTAAACATCACTATTGGGTCCAAAAAAGTGGATTGGGTGCGTTCGTTTCGTTTCTGGCCCGAATCGGAGCATCGTTTCGGTTCCGGCCAGAATCAGTGCATTAAATGCTACCGAGCATGGTTTTTTGCACAGTAACGAAACTGACCGAAACGAACCTAAACATCACTATTGGGTCCAAAAAAGTGGATTGGGTGCGTTCGTTTCGTTTCTGGCCCGAATCGGAGCATCGTTTCGGTTCCGGCCAGAATCAGTGCATTAAATGCTACCGAGCATGGTTTTTTGCACAGTAACGAAACTGACCGAAACGAACCTAAACATCACTATTGGGTCCAAAAAAGTGGATTGGGTGCGTTCGTTTCGTTTCTGGCCCGAATCGGAGCATCGTTTCGGTTCCGGCCAGAATCAGTGCATTAAATGCTACCGAGCATGGTTTTTTGCACAGTAACGAAACTGACCGAAACGAACCTAAACATCACTATTGGGTCCAAAAAAGTGGATTGGGTGCGTTCGTTTCGTTTCTGGCCCGAATCGGAGCATCGTTTCGGTTCCGGCCAGAATCAGTGCATTAAATGCTACCGAGCATGGTTTTTTGCACAGTAACGAAACTGACCGAAACGAACCTAAACATCACTATTGGGTCCAAAAAAGTGGATTGGGTGCGTTCGTTTCGTTTCTGGCCCGAATCGGAGCATCGTTTCGGTTCCGGCCAGAATCAGTGCATTAAATGCTACCGAGCATGGTTTTTTGCACAGTAACGAAACTGACCGAAACGAACCTAAACATCACTATTGGGTCCAAAAAAGTGGATTGGGTGCGTTCGTTTCGTTTCTGGCCCGAATCGGAGCATCGTTTCGGTTCCGGCCAGAATCAGTGCATTAAATGCTACCGAGCATGGTTTTTTGCACAGTAACGAAACTGACCGAAACGAACCTAAACATCACTATTGGGTCCAAAAAAGTGGATTGGGTGCGTTCGTTTCGTTTCTGGCCCGAATCGGAGCATCGTTTCGGTTCCGGCCAGAATCAGTGCATTAAATGCTACCGAGCATGGTTTTTTGCACAGTAACGAAACTGACCGAAACGAACCTAAACATCACTATTGGGTCCAAAAAAGTGGATTGGGTGCGTTCGTTTCGTTTCTGGCCCGAATCGGAGCATCGTTTCGGTTCCGGCCAGAATCAGTGCATTAAATGCTACCGAGCATGGTTTTTTGCACAGTAACGAAACTGACCGAAACGAACCTAAACATCACTATTGGGTCCAAAAAAGTGGATTGGGTGCGTTCGTTTCGTTTCTGGCCCGAATCGGAGCATCGTTTCGGTTCCGGCCAGAATCAGTGCATTAAATGCTACCGAGCATGGTTTTTTGCACAGTAACGAAACTGACCGAAACGAACCTAAACATCACTATTGGGTCCAAAAAAGTGGATTGGGTGCGTTCGTTTCGTTTCTGGCCCGAATCGGAGCATCGTTTCGGTTCCGGCCAGAATCAGTGCATTAAATGCTACCGAGCATGGTTTTTTGCACAGTAACGAAACTGACCGAAACGAACCTAAACATCACTATTGGGTCCAAAAAAGTGGATTGGGTGCGTTCGTTTCGTTTCTGGCCCGAATCGGAGCATCGTTTCGGTTCCGGCCAGAATCAGTGCATTAAATGCTACCGAGCATGGTTTTTTGCACAGTAACGAAACTGACCGAAACGAACCTAAACATCACTATTGGGTCCAAAAAAGTGGATTGGGTGCGTTCGTTTCGTTTCTGGCCCGAATCGGAGCATCGTTTCGGTTCCGGCCAGAATCAGTGCATTAAATGCTACCGAGCATGGTTTTTTGCACAGTAACGAAACTGACCGAAACGAACCTAAACATCACTATTGGGTCCAAAAAAGTGGATTGGGTGCGTTCGTTTCGTTTCTGGCCCGAATCGGAGCATCGTTTCGGTTCCGGCCAGAATCAGTGCATTAAATGCTACCGAGCATGGTTTTTTGCACAGTAACGAAACTGACCGAAACGAACCTAAACATCACTATTGGGTCCAAAAAAGTGGATTGGGTGCGTTCGTTTCGTTTCTGGCCCGAATCGGAGCATCGTTTCGGTTCCGGCCAGAATCAGTGCATTAAATGCTACCGAGCATGGTTTTTTGCACAGTAACGAAACTGACCGAAACGAACCTAAACATCACTATTGGGTCCAAAAAAGTGGATTGGGTGCGTTCGTTTCGTTTCTGGCCCGAATCGGAGCATCGTTTCGGTTCCGGCCAGAATCAGTGCATTAAATGCTACCGAGCATGGTTTTTTGCACAGTAACGAAACTGACCGAAACGAACCTAAACATCACTATTGGGTCCAAAAAAGTGGATTGGGTGCGTTCGTTTCGTTTCTGGCCCGAATCGGAGCATCGTTTCGGTTCCGGCCAGAATCAGTGCATTAAATGCTACCGAGCATGGTTTTTTGCACAGTAACGAAACTGACCGAAACGAACCTAAACATCACTATTGGGTCCAAAAAAGTGGATTGGGTGCGTTCGTTTCGTTTCTGGCCCGAATCGGAGCATCGTTTCGGTTCCGGCCAGAATCAGTGCATTAAATGCTACCGAGCATGGTTTTTTGCACAGTAACGAAACTGACCGAAACGAACCTAAACATCACTATTGGGTCCAAAAAAGTGGATTGGGTGCGTTCGTTTCGTTTCTGGCCCGAATCGGAGCATCGTTTCGGTTCCGGCCAGAATCAGTGCATTAAATGCTACCGAGCATGGTTTTTTGCACAGTAACGAAACTGACCGAAACGAACCTAAACATCACTATTGGGTCCAAAAAAGTGGATTGGGTGCGTTCGTTTCGTTTCTGGCCCGAATCGGAGCATCGTTTCGGTTCCGGCCAGAATCAGTGCATTAAATGCTACCGAGCATGGTTTTTTGCACAGTAACGAAACTGACCGAAACGAACCTAAACATCACTATTGGGTCCAAAAAAGTGGATTGGGTGCGTTCGTTTCGTTTCTGGCCCGAATCGGAGCATCGTTTCGGTTCCGGCCAGAATCAGTGCATTAAATGCTACCGAGCATGGTTTTTTGCACAGTAACGAAACTGACCGAAACGAACCTAAACATCACTATTGGGTCCAAAAAAGTGGATTGGGTGCGTTCGTTTCGTTTCTTTCCCGAAACAGAGCATCGTTTCGGTTCCTGCCAGAATCAGTGCATTAAATGCTACCGAGCATGGTTTTTTGCACAGTAACGAAACTGACCGAAACGAACCTAAACATCACTATTGGGTCCAAAAAAGTGGATTGGGTGCGTTCGTTTCGTTTCTGGCCCGAATCGGAGCATCGTTTCGGTTCCTGCCAGAATCAGTGCATTAAATGCTACCGAGCATGGTTTTTTGCACAGTAACGAAACTGACCGAAACGAACCTAAACATCACTATTGGGTCCAAAAAAGTGGATTGGGTGCGTTCGTTTCGTTTCTGGCCCGAATCGGAGCATCGTTTCGGTTCCTGCCAGAATCAGTGCATTAAATGCTACCGAGCATGGTTTTTTGCACAGTAACGAAACTGACCGAAACGAACCTAAACATCACTATTGGGTCCAAAAAAGTGGATTGGGTGCGTTCGTTTCGTTTCTGGCCCGAATCGGAGCATCGTTTCGGTTCCTGCCAGAATCAGTGCATTAAATGCTACCGAGCATGGTTTTTTGCACAGTAACGAAACTGACCGAAACGAACCTAAACATCACTATTGGGTCCAAAAAAGTGGATTGGGTGCGTTCGTTTCGTTTCTGGCCCGAATCGGAGCATCGTTTCGGTTCCTGCCAGAATCAGTGCATTAAATGCTACCGAGCATGGTTTTTTGCACAGTAACGAAACTGACCGAAACGAACCTAAACATCACTATTGGGTCCAAAAAAGTGGATTGGGTGCGTTCGTTTCGTTTCTGGCCCGAATCGGAGCATCGTTTCGGTTCCTGCCAGAATCAGTGCATTAAATGCTACCGAGCATGGTTTTTTGCACAGTAACGAAACTGACCGAAACGAACCTAAACATCACTATTGGGTCCAAAAAAGTGGATTGGGTGCGTTCGTTTCGTTTCTGGCCCGAATCGGAGCATCGTTTCGGTTCCTGCCAGAATCAGTGCATTAAATGCTACCGAGCATGGTTTTTTGCACAGTAACGAAACTGACCGAAACGAACCTAAACATCACTATTGGGTCCAAAAAAGTGGATTGGGTGCGTTCGTTTCGTTTCTGGCCCGAATCGGAGCATCGTTTCGGTTCCTGCCAGAATCAGTGCATTAAATGCTACCGAGCATGGTTTTTTGCACAGTAACGAAACTGACCGAAACGAACCTAAACATCACTATTGGGTCCAAAAAAGTGGATTGGGTGCGTTCGTTTCGTTTCTGGCCCGAATCGGAGCATCGTTTCGGTTCCTGCCAGAATCAGTGCATTAAATGCTACCGAGCATGGTTTTTTGCACAGTAACGAAACTGACCGAAACGAACCTAAACATCACTATTGGGTCCAAAAAAGTGGATTGGGTGCGTTCGTTTCGTTTCTGGCCCGAATCGGAGCATCGTTTCGGTTCCTGCCAGAATCAGTGCATTAAATGCTACCGAGCATGGTTTTTTGCACAGTAACGAAACTGACCGAAACGAACCTAAACATCACTATTGGGTCCAAAAAAGTGGATTGGGTGCGTTCGTTTCGTTTCTGGCCCGAATCGGAGCATCGTTTCGGTTCCTGCCAGAATCAGTGCATTAAATGCTACCGAGCATGGTTTTTTGCACAGTAACGAAACTGACCGAAACGAACCTAAACATCACTATTGGGTCCAAAAAAGTGGATTGGGTGCGTTCGTTTCGTTTCTGGCCCGAATCGGAGCATCGTTTCGGTTCCTGCCAGAATCAGTGCATTAAATGCTACCGAGCATGGTTTTTTGCACAGTAACGAAACTGACCGAAACGAACCTAAACATCACTATTGGGTCCAAAAAAGTGGATTGGGTGCGTTCGTTTCGTTTCTGGCCCGAATCGGAGCATCGTTTCGGTTCCTGCCAGAATCAGTGCATTAAATGCTACCGAGCATGGTTTTTTGCACAGTAACGAAACTGACCGAAACGAACCTAAACATCACTATTGGGTCCAAAAAAGTGGATTGGGTGCGTTCGTTTCGTTTCTGGCCCGAATCGGAGCATCGTTTCGGTTCCTGCCAGAATCAGTGCATTAAATGCTACCGAGCATGGTTTTTTGCACAGTAACGAAACTGACCGAAACGAACCTAAACATCACTATTGGGTCCAAAAAAGTGGATTGGGTGCGTTCGTTTCGTTTCTGGCCCGAATCGGAGCATCGTTTCGGTTCCTGCCAGAATCAGTGCATTAAATGCTACCGAGCATGGTTTTTTGCACAGTAACGAAACTGACCGAAACGAACCTAAACATCACTATTGGGTCCAAAAAAGTGGATTGGGTGCGTTCGTTTCGTTTCTGGCCCGAATCGGAGCATCGTTTCGGTTCCTGCCAGAATCAGTGCATTAAATGCTACCGAGCATGGTTTTTTGCACAGTAACGAAACTGACCGAAACGAACCTAAACATCACTATTGGGTCCAAAAAAGTGGATTGGGTGCGTTCGTTTCGTTTCTGGCCCGAATCGGAGCATCGTTTCGGTTCCTGCCAGAATCAGTGCATTAAATGCTACCGAGCATGGTTTTTTGCACAGTAACGAAACTGACCGAAACGAACCTAAACATCACTATTGGGTCCAAAAAAGTGGATTGGGTGCGTTCGTTTCGTTTCTGGCCCGAATCGGAGCATCGTTTCGGTTCCTGCCAGAATCAGTGCATTAAATGCTACCGAGCATGGTTTTTTGCACAGTAACGAAACTGACCGAAACGAACCTAAACATCACTATTGGGTCCAAAAAAGTGGATTGGGTGCGTTCGTTTCGTTTCTGGCCCGAATCGGAGCATCGTTTCGGTTCCTGCCAGAATCAGTGCATTAAATGCTACCGAGCATGGTTTTTTGCACAGTAACGAAACTGACCGAAACGAACCTAAACATCACTATTGGGTCCAAAAAAGTGGATTGGGTGCGTTCGTTTCGTTTCTGGCCCGAATCGGAGCATCGTTTCGGTTCCTGCCAGAATCAGTGCATTAAATGCTACCGAGCATGGTTTTTTGCACAGTAACGAAACTGACCGAAACGAACCTAAACATCACTATTGGGTCCAAAAAAGTGGATTGGGTGCGTTCGTTTCGTTTCTTTCCCGAAACAGAGCATCGTTTCGGTTCCTGCCAGAATCAGTGCATTAAATGCTACCGAGCATGGTTTTTTGCACAGTAACGAAACTGACCGAAACGAACCTAAACATCACTATTGGGTCCAAAAAAGTGGATTGGGTGCGTTCGTTTCGTTTCTGGCCCGAATCGGAGCATCGTTTCGGTTCCTGCCAGAATCAGTGCATTAAATGCTACCGAGCATGGTTTTTTGCACAGTAACGAAACTGACCGAAACGAACCTAAACATCACTATTGGGTCCAAAAAAGTGGATTGGGTGCGTTCGTTTCGTTTCTGGCCCGAATCGGAGCATCGTTTCGGTTCCTGCCAGAATCAGTGCATTAAATGCTACCGAGCATGGTTTTTTGCACAGTAACGAAACTGACCGAAACGAACCTAAACATCACTATTGGGTCCAAAAAAGTGGATTGGGTGCGTTCGTTTCGTTTCTGGCCCGAATCGGAGCATCGTTTCGGTTCCGGCCCGATTCGGGTCATTAAATGCTACCGAGCATGGTTTTTTGCTCAGTAACGAAACTAACCGAAACAAACCAAAATATCACTATTGGTGCGTTCGTTTCGTTTCTTTCCCGAAACAGAGCATCGTTTCGGTTCCTGCCAGAATCAGTGCATTAAATGCTACCGAGCATGGTTTTTTGCACAGTAACGAAACTGACCGAAACGAACCTAAACATCACTATTGGGTCCAAAAAAGTGGATTGGGTGCGTTCGTTTAATTTTGGCCCAAAATTGCATCGTTTTGTTCACGGTCCGAATCGGTGCATTAAAAGCATCCCCGACATGGTTTTTTGCATAGTAGCGAAACTGACCGAAACGAACCTAAACATCACTATTGGGTCCAAAAAAGTGGATTGGGTGCGTTCGTTTCGTTTCTGGCCCGAATCGGAGCATCGTTTCGGTTCCGGCCAGAATCAGTGCATTAAATGCTACCGAGCATGGTTTTTTGCACAGTAACGAAACTGACCAAAATGAACCAAAACAACACTATTAGGTCCAAAAAATGGATTGGGTGCGTTCGTTTCGTTTCTGGCCCGAATCGTTGCATCGTTTTGTTTCGTTTCTGTACCGCAATTGTGCATCGTTTCCTTCACGGCCCGAATCAGAGCTTTAAAAGCATCCCCGGTGTGGTTTTTTGCACAGTAACAAAACTGACCAAAATGAACCAAAACAACACTATTAGGTCCAAAAAATGGATTGGGTGCGTTCGTTTCGTTTCTGGCCCGAATCGGAGCATCGTTCCGGTTCCGGCCCGATTCGGGTCATTAAATGCTACCGAGCATGGTTTTTTGCACCGTAACGAAACTGACCGAAACGAACCAAAACATCACTATTGGGTTCAAAAATGTGGATTGGGTGCGTTTGTTTCGATTCCGGCCCGAATCGGGTCATTAAATGCTACCGAGCATGGTTTTTTGCATAGTAACCAAACTGACCGAAACGAACCAAAACATCACTATTGGGTTCAAAAATGTGGATTGGGTGCGTTTGTTTCGATTCCGGCCCGAATCGGGTCATTAAATGCTACCGAGCATGGTTTTTTGCACCGTAACGAAACTGACCGGAACGAACCAAAACATCACTATTAGGTCCAAAAAAGTGGATTGGGTGCATTCGTTTCGTCTCTGGCCCGAATCGGAGTATCATTTCGTCGTTTCGGTTCCTGCCAGAATCAGTGCATTAAATGCTACCGAGCATGGTTTTTTGCACAGTAACGAAACTGACCGAAACGAACCTAAACATCACTATTGGGTCCAAAAAAGTGGATTGGGTGCGTTCGTTTCGTTTCTGGGCCGAATCGGAGCATCGTTTCGGTTCCTGCCAGAATCAGTGCATTAAATGCTACCGAGCATGGTTTTTTGCACAGTAACGAAACTGACCGAAACGAACCTAAACATCACTATTGGGTCCAAAAAAGTGGATTGGGTGCGTTCGTTTCGTTTCTGGGCCGAATCGGAGCATCGTTTCGGTTCCTGCCAGAATCAGTGCATTAAATGCTACCGAGCATGGTTTTTTGCACAGTAACGAAACTGACCGAAACGAACCTAAACATCACTATTGGGTCCAAAAAAGTGGATTGGGTGCGTTCGTTTCGTTTCTGGGCCGAATCGGAGCATCGTTTCGGTTCCTGCCAGAATCAGTGCATTAAATGCTACCGAGCATGGTTTTTTGCACAGTAACGAAACTGACCGAAACGAACCTAAACATCACTATTGGGTCCAAAAAAGTGGATTGGGTGCGTTCGTTTCGTTTCTGGGCCGAATCGGAGCATCGTTTCGGTTCCTGCCAGAATCAGTGCATTAAATGCTACCGAGCATGGTTTTTTGCACAGTAACGAAACTGACCGAAACGAACCTAAACATCACTATTGGGTCCAAAAAAGTGGATTGGGTGCGTTCGTTTCGTTTCTGGGCCGAATCGGAGCATCGTTTCGGTTCCTGCCAGAATCAGTGCATTAAATGCTACCGAGCATGGTTTTTTGCACAGTAACGAAACTGACCGAAACGAACCTAAACATCACTATTGGGTCCAAAAAAGTGGATTGGGTGCGTTCGTTTCGTTTCTGGGCCGAATCGGAGCATCGTTTCGGTTCCTGCCAGAATCAGTGCATTAAATGCTACCGAGCATGGTTTTTTGCACAGTAACGAAACTGACCGAAACGAACCTAAACATCACTATTGGGTCCAAAAAAGTGGATTGGGTGCGTTCGTTTCGTTTCTGGGCCGAATCGGAGCATCGTTTCGGTTCCTGCCAGAATCAGTGCATTAAATGCTACCGAGCATGGTTTTTTGCACAGTAACGAAACTGACCGAAACGAACCTAAACATCACTATTGGGTCCAAAAAAGTGGATTGGGTGCGTTCGTTTCGTTTCTTTCCCGAAACAGAGCATCGTTTCGGTTCCTGCCAGAATCAGTGCATTAAATGCTACCGAGCATGGTTTTTTGCACAGTAACCAAACTGACCGAAACGAACCAAAACATCACTATTAGGTCCAAAAAAGTGGATTTGGTGCATTCGTTTCGTTTCTGGCCCGAATCAGAGCATCATTTAGGTTCCGGCCCAATTCGGGTCACTAAATGCTACCGAGCATGGTTTTTTGCACAGTAACAAAACTGACCGAAACAAACCAAAACATCACTATTAGGTCCAAAAAAGTGGTTTGGGTGCGTTCGTTTCATTTCTGGCCCGAATCGTTGCATCGTTTCTGTTCTGGCCCGAATCGGGTCATTAAATGCTACCGAGCATGGTTTTTTGCACAGTAACCAAACTGACCGAAACGAACCAAAACATCACTATTAGCTCCAAAAAAGTGGATTGGGTGCGTGCGTTTTGTTTCTGGCCCGAATCGTTGCATCGTTTCTGTTCTGGCCCGAATCGGGTCATTAAATGCTATAGAGCATGGTTTTTTGCACAGTAACCAAAACTGACCGAAACGAACCAAAACATCACTATTAGCTCCAAAAAAGTGGATTGGGTGCATTTGTTTCGTTTCTGGCCCGAATCGGAGCATCATTTCGGTTCCGGCCCGATTCGGGTCACTACATGCTATCGAGCATGGTTTTTTGCACAGTAACAAAACTGACCGAAACGAACCAAAACATTACTATTAGGTCCAAAAAAGTGGATTGGGTGCGTTCGTTTCGTTTCTGGCCCGAATCTTTGCATCGTTTCGGTTTCGGCCCGATTCGGGTCATAAAATGCTCCCGAGCATGGTTTTTTGCACAGTAATGAAACTGGCCGAAACAAACCAAAATATCACTATTAGGTCCAAAAAAGTGGATTGGGTGCGTTCGTTTCGTTTCTGGGCCGAATCGGAGCATCGTTTTGGTTCCGGCCAGAATCAGTGCATTAAATGCTACCGAGCATGGTTTTTTGCACAGTAACGAAACTGACCGAAACGAACCTAAACATCACTATTGGGTCCAAAAAAGTGGATTGGGTGCGTTCGTTTCGTTTCTGTACCGAAATTGTGCATCGTTTTGTTCACGGCCTGAATCGGTGCATTAAAAGCATCCCCGACATGGTTTTTTTGCACAGTAACGAAACTGATCAAAATGAACCAAAACAACACTATTAGGTGCAAAAAAGTGAATTGGGCACGTTCGTTTCGTTTCTGGACCGAAATTGTGCATCGTTTTGTTCACGGCCCGAATCGGTGCAATAAAAGCATTCCCGACATAGTTTATTGCACGGTAACCAAACTGACCGAAACGAACCAAAACATCACTATTAGGTGCAAAAAAGGGAATTGGGCGCGTTCGTTTCGTTTCTGGCCCGAATCGGAGCATCTTTCGGTTCCGGCCTGATTCGGGTCATTAAATGCTACCGAGCATGGTTTTTTGCATATTAACAAAACTGGCCGAAACGAACCAAAACATTACTATTAGGTCCAAAAAAGTGGATTGGGTGCGTTCGTTTCGTTTCTGGCCCGAATCGTTGCATCGTTTCGGTTCCGGCCCGATTCGGGTTATAAAATGCCACCGAGCATGGTTTTTCGCATAGTAACGAAACTGACCGAAACGAACCAAAACAGCACTATTAGGTCCAAAAAAGTGGATTGGGTGCATTCGTTTCGTTTCTGGCCCGAATCGGAGCATCATTTTGGTTCCGGCCCGATTCGGGTCACTAAATGCTACCGAGCATGGTTTTTTGCACGGTAACAAAACTGACCGAAATGAACCAAAACATCACTATTAGGTCCAAAAAAGTGGATTGGGTGCGTTCGTTTCGTTTCTGGCCCGAATCGGAGCATCTTTCGGTTCCGGCCCGATTCGGGTCATTAAATGCTACCGAGCATGGTTTTTTGCATAGTAACAAAACTGGCCGAAACGAACCAAAACATTACTATTAGGTCCAAAAAAGTGGATTGGGTGCGTTCGTTTCGTTTCTGGCCCGAATCGGAGCATCTTTCGGTTCCGGCCCGATTCGGGTCATTAAATGCTACCGAGCATGGTTTTTTGCATAGTAACAAAACTGGCCGAAACGAACCAAAATATCACTATTGGGTCCAAAAAAGTGGATTGGGTTCGTTCTTTTTGGTTCTGGCCCGAATCGTTGCATCGTTTCTGTTCCGGGCCGAATTGTGAATCGGTAGTTCGTTTCGGTTCCGGCCCGAATCGGTGCATTCAATGCAACCCGGGATGGTTTTTTGCACAGTAACGAAACTGACCAAAACGAACCAAAACATCACTATTGCGTCCAAAAAAAGTGGATTGGGTGCGTTCGTTTCGTTTCTGGCGTGAATCGGTAGTTCGTTTCGGTTCCGGCCCGAATCGGTGCATTCAATGCAACCCGGGATGGTTTTTTGCACAGTAACGAAACTGACCAAAACGAACCAAAACATCACTATTGCGTCCAAAAAAAGTGGATTGGGTGCGTTCGTTTCGTTTCTGGCGTGAATCGGTAGTTCGTTTCGGTTCCGGCCCGAATCGGTGCATTCAATGCAACCCGGGATGGTTTTTTGCACAGTAACGAAACTGACCAAAACGAACCAAAACATCACTATTGCGTCCAAAAAAAGTGGATTGGGTGCGTTCGTTTCGTTTCTGGCGTGAATCGGTAGTTCGTTTCGGTTCCGGCCCGAATCGGTGCATTCAATGCAACCCGGGATGGTTTTTTGCACAGTAACGAAACTGACCAAAACGAACCAAAACATCACTATTGCGTCCAAAAAAAGTGGATTGGGTGCGTTCGTTTCGTTTCTGGCGTGAATCGGTAGTTCGTTTCGGTTCCGGCCCGAATCGGTGCATTCAATGCAACCCGGGATGGTTTTTTGCACAGTAACGAAACTGACCAAAACGAACCAAAACATCACTATTGCGTCCAAAAAAAGTGGATTGGGTGCGTTCGTTTCGTTTCTGGCGTGAATCGGTAGTTCGTTTCGGTTCCGGCCCGAATCGGTGCATTCAATGCAACCCGGGATGGTTTTTTGCACAGTAACGAAACTGACCAAAACGAACCAAAACATCACTATTGCGTCCAAAAAAAGTGGATTGGGTGCGTTCGTTTCGTTTCTGGCGTGAATCGGTAGTTCGTTTCGGTTCCGGCCCGAATCGGTGCATTCAATGCAACCCGGGATGGTTTTTTGCACAGTAACGAAACTGACCAAAACGAACCAAAACATCACTATTGCGTCCAAAAAAAGTGGATTGGGTGCGTTCGTTTCGTTTCTGGCGTGAATCGGTAGTTCGTTTCGGTTCCGGCCCGAATCGGTGCATTCAATGCAACCCGGGATGGTTTTTTGCACAGTAACGAAACTGACCAAAACGAACCAAAACATCACTATTGCGTCCAAAAAAAGTGGATTGGGTGCGTTCGTTTCGTTTCTGGCGTGAATCGGTAGTTCGTTTCGGTTCCGGCCCGAATCGGTGCATTCAATGCAACCCGGGATGGTTTTTTGCACAGTAACGAAACTGACCAAAACGAACCAAAACATCACTATTGCGTCCAAAAAAAGTGGATTGGGTGCGTTCGTTTCGTTTCTGGCGTGAATCGGTAGTTCGTTTCGGTTCCGGCCCGAATCGGTGCATTCAATGCAACCCGGGATGGTTTTTTGCACAGTAACGAAACTGACCAAAACGAACCAAAACATCACTATTGCGTCCAAAAAAAGTGGATTGGGTGCGTTCGTTTCGTTTCTGGCGTGAATCGGTAGTTCGTTTCGGTTCCGGCCCGAATCGGTGCATTCAATGCAACCCGGGATGGTTTTTTGCACAGTAACGAAACTGACCAAAACGAACCAAAACATCACTATTGCGTCCAAAAAAAGTGGATTGGGTGCGTTCGTTTCGTTTCTGGCGTGAATCGGTAGTTCGTTTCGGTTCCGGCCCGAATCGGTGCATTCAATGCAACCCGGGATGGTTTTTTGCACAGTAACGAAACTGACCAAAACGAACCAAAACATCACTATTGCGTCCAAAAAAAGTGGATTGGGTGCGTTCGTTTCGTTTCTGGCGTGAATCGGTAGTTCGTTTCGGTTCCGGCCCGAATCGGTGCATTCAATGCAACCCGGGATGGTTTTTTGCACAGTAACGAAACTGACCAAAACGAACCAAAACATCACTATTGCGTCCAAAAAAAGTGGATTGGGTGCGTTCGTTTCGTTTCTGGCGTGAATCGGTAGTTCGTTTCGGTTCCGGCCCGAATCGGTGCATTCAATGCAACCCGGGATGGTTTTTTGCACAGTAACGAAACTGACCAAAACGAACCAAAACATCACTATTGCGTCCAAAAAAAGTGGATTGGGTGCGTTCGTTTCGTTTCTGGCGTGAATCGGTAGTTCGTTTCGGTTCCGGCCCGAATCGGTGCATTCAATGCAACCCGGGATGGTTTTTTGCACAGTAACGAAACTGACCAAAACGAACCAAAACATCACTATTGCGTCCAAAAAAAGTGGATTGGGTGCGTTCGTTTCGTTTCTGGCGTGAATCGGTAGTTCGTTTCGGTTCCGGCCCGAATCGGTGCATTCAATGCAACCCGGGATGGTTTTTTGCACAGTAACGAAACTGACCAAAACGAACCAAAACATCACTATTGCGTCCAAAAAAAGTGGATTGGGTGCGTTCGTTTCGTTTCTGGCGTGAATCGGTAGTTCGTTTCGGTTCCGGCCCGAATCGGTGCATTCAATGCAACCCGGGATGGTTTTTTGCACAGTAACGAAACTGACCAAAACGAACCAAAACATCACTATTGCGTCCAAAAAAAGTGGATTGGGTGCGTTCGTTTCGTTTCTGGCGTGAATCGGTAGTTCGTTTCGGTTCCGGCCCGAATCGGTGCATTCAATGCAACCCGGGATGGTTTTTTGCACAGTAACGAAACTGACCAAAACGAACCAAAACATCACTATTGCGTCCAAAAAAAGTGGATTGGGTGCGTTCGTTTCGTTTCTGGCGTGAATCGGTAGTTCGTTTCGGTTCCGGCCCGAATCGGTGCATTCAATGCAACCCGGGATGGTTTTTTGCACAGTAACGAAACTGACCAAAACGAACCAAAACATCACTATTGCGTCCAAAAAAAGTGGATTGGGTGCGTTCGTTTCGTTTCTGGCGTGAATCGGTAGTTCGTTTCGGTTCCGGCCCGAATCGGTGCATTCAATGCAACCCGGGATGGTTTTTTGCACAGTAACGAAACTGACCAAAACGAACCAAAACATCACTATTGCGTCCAAAAAAAGTGGATTGGGTGCGTTCGTTTCGTTTCTGGCGTGAATCGGTAGTTCGTTTCGGTTCCGGCCCGAATCGGTGCATTCAATGCAACCCGGGATGGTTTTTTGCACAGTAACGAAACTGACCAAAACGAACCAAAACATCACTATTGCGTCCAAAAAAAGTGGATTGGGTGCGTTCGTTTCGTTTCTGGCGTGAATCGGTAGTTCGTTTCGGTTCCGGCCCGAATCGGTGCATTCAATGCAACCCGGGATGGTTTTTTGCACAGTAACGAAACTGACCAAAACGAACCAAAACATCACTATTGCGTCCAAAAAAAGTGGATTGGGTGCGTTCGTTTCGTTTCTGGCGTGAATCGGTAGTTCGTTTCGGTTCCGGCCCGAATCGGTGCATTCAATGCAACCCGGGATGGTTTTTTGCACAGTAACGAAACTGACCAAAACGAACCAAAACATCACTATTGCGTCCAAAAAAAGTGGATTGGGTGCGTTCGTTTCGTTTCTGGCGTGAATCGGTAGTTCGTTTCGGTTCCGGCCCGAATCGGTGCATTCAATGCAACCCGGGATGGTTTTTTGCACAGTAACGAAACTGACCAAAACGAACCAAAACATCACTATTGCGTCCAAAAAAAGTGGATTGGGTGCGTTCGTTTCGTTTCTGGCGTGAATCGGTAGTTCGTTTCGGTTCCGGCCCGAATCGGTGCATTCAATGCAACCCGGGATGGTTTTTTGCACAGTAACGAAACTGACCAAAACGAACCAAAACATCACTATTGCGTCCAAAAAAAGTGGATTGGGTGCGTTCGTTTCGTTTCTGGCGTGAATCGGTAGTTCGTTTCGGTTCCGGCCCGAATCGGTGCATTCAATGCAACCCGGGATGGTTTTTTGCACAGTAACGAAACTGACCAAAACGAACCAAAACATCACTATTGCGTCCAAAAAAAGTGGATTGGGTGCGTTCGTTTCGTTTCTGGCGTGAATCGGTAGTTCGTTTCGGTTCCGGCCCGAATCGGTGCATTCAATGCAACCCGGGATGGTTTTTTGCACAGTAACGAAACTGACCAAAACGAACCAAAACATCACTATTGCGTCCAAAAAAAGTGGATTGGGTGCGTTCGTTTCGTTTCTGGCGTGAATCGGTAGTTCGTTTCGGTTCCGGCCCGAATCGGTGCATTCAATGCAACCCGGGATGGTTTTTTGCACAGTAACGAAACTGACCAAAACGAACCAAAACATCACTATTGCGTCCAAAAAAAGTGGATTGGGTGCGTTCGTTTCGTTTCTGGCGTGAATCGGTAGTTCGTTTCGGTTCCGGCCCGAATCGGTGCATTCAATGCAACCCGGGATGGTTTTTTGCACAGTAACGAAACTGACCAAAACGAACCAAAACATCACTATTGCGTCCAAAAAAAGTGGATTGGGTGCGTTCGTTTCGTTTCTGGCGTGAATCGGTAGTTCGTTTCGGTTCCGGCCCGAATCGGTGCATTCAATGCAACCCGGGATGGTTTTTTGCACAGTAACGAAACTGACCAAAACGAACCAAAACATCACTATTGCGTCCAAAAAAAGTGGATTGGGTGCGTTCGTTTCGTTTCTGGCGTGAATCGGTAGTTCGTTTCGGTTCCGGCCCGAATCGGTGCATTCAATGCAACCCGGGATGGTTTTTTGCACAGTAACGAAACTGACCAAAACGAACCAAAACATCACTATTGCGTCCAAAAAAAGTGGATTGGGTGCGTTCGTTTCGTTTCTGGCGTGAATCGGTAGTTCGTTTCGGTTCCGGCCCGAATCGGTGCATTCAATGCAACCCGGGATGGTTTTTTGCACAGTAACGAAACTGACCAAAACGAACCAAAACATCACTATTGCGTCCAAAAAAAGTGGATTGGGTGCGTTCGTTTCGTTTCTGGCGTGAATCGGTAGTTCGTTTCGGTTCCGGCCCGAATCGGTGCATTCAATGCAACCCGGGATGGTTTTTTGCACAGTAACGAAACTGACCAAAACGAACCAAAACATCACTATTGCGTCCAAAAAAAGTGGATTGGGTGCGTTCGTTTCGTTTCTGGCGTGAATCGGTAGTTCGTTTCGGTTCCGGCCCGAATCGGTGCATTCAATGCAACCCGGGATGGTTTTTTGCACAGTAACGAAACTGACCAAAACGAACCAAAACATCACTATTGCGTCCAAAAAAAGTGGATTGGGTGCGTTCGTTTCGTTTCTGGCGTGAATCGGTAGTTCGTTTCGGTTCCGGCCCGAATCGGTGCATTCAATGCAACCCGGGATGGTTTTTTGCACAGTAACGAAACTGACCAAAACGAACCAAAACATCACTATTGCGTCCAAAAAAAGTGGATTGGGTGCGTTCGTTTCGTTTCTGGCGTGAATCGGTAGTTCGTTTCGGTTCCGGCCCGAATCGGTGCATTCAATGCAACCCGGGATGGTTTTTTGCACAGTAACGAAACTGACCAAAACGAACCAAAACATCACTATTGCGTCCAAAAAAAGTGGATTGGGTGCGTTCGTTTCGTTTCTGGCGTGAATCGGTAGTTCGTTTCGGTTCCGGCCCGAATCGGTGCATTCAATGCAACCCGGGATGGTTTTTTGCACAGTAACGAAACTGACCAAAACGAACCAAAACATCACTATTGCGTCCAAAAAAAGTGGATTGGGTGCGTTCGTTTCGTTTCTGGCGTGAATCGGTAGTTCGTTTCGGTTCCGGCCCGAATCGGTGCATTCAATGCAACCCGGGATGGTTTTTTGCACAGTAACGAAACTGACCAAAACGAACCAAAACATCACTATTGCGTCCAAAAAAAGTGGATTGGGTGCGTTCGTTTCGTTTCTGGCGTGAATCGGTAGTTCGTTTCGGTTCCGGCCCGAATCGGTGCATTCAATGCAACCCGGGATGGTTTTTTGCACAGTAACGAAACTGACCAAAACGAACCAAAACATCACTATTGCGTCCAAAAAAAGTGGATTGGGTGCGTTCGTTTCGTTTCTGGCGTGAATCGGTAGTTCGTTTCGGTTCCGGCCCGAATCGGTGCATTCAATGCAACCCGGGATGGTTTTTTGCACAGTAACGAAACTGACCAAAACGAACCAAAACATCACTATTGCGTCCAAAAAAAGTGGATTGGGTGCGTTCGTTTCGTTTCTGGCGTGAATCGGTAGTTCGTTTCGGTTCCGGCCCGAATCGGTGCATTCAATGCAACCCGGGATGGTTTTTTGCACAGTAACGAAACTGACCAAAACGAACCAAAACATCACTATTGCGTCCAAAAAAAGTGGATTGGGTGCGTTCGTTTCGTTTCTGGCGTGAATCGGTAGTTCGTTTCGGTTCCGGCCCGAATCGGTGCATTCAATGCAACCCGGGATGGTTTTTTGCACAGTAACGAAACTGACCAAAACGAACCAAAACATCACTATTGCGTCCAAAAAAAGTGGATTGGGTGCGTTCGTTTCGTTTCTGGCGTGAATCGGTAGTTCGTTTCGGTTCCGGCCCGAATCGGTGCATTCAATGCAACCCGGGATGGTTTTTTGCACAGTAACGAAACTGACCAAAACGAACCAAAACATCACTATTGCGTCCAAAAAAAGTGGATTGGGTGCGTTCGTTTCGTTTCTGGCGTGAATCGGTAGTTCGTTTCGGTTCCGGCCCGAATCGGTGCATTCAATGCAACCCGGGATGGTTTTTTGCACAGTAACGAAACTGACCAAAACGAACCAAAACATCACTATTGCGTCCAAAAAAAGTGGATTGGGTGCGTTCGTTTCGTTTCTGGCGTGAATCGGTAGTTCGTTTCGGTTCCGGCCCGAATCGGTGCATTCAATGCAACCCGGGATGGTTTTTTGCACAGTAACGAAACTGACCAAAACGAACCAAAACATCACTATTGCGTCCAAAAAAAGTGGATTGGGTGCGTTCGTTTCGTTTCTGGCGTGAATCGGTAGTTCGTTTCGGTTCCGGCCCGAATCGGTGCATTCAATGCAACCCGGGATGGTTTTTTGCACAGTAACGAAACTGACCAAAACGAACCAAAACATCACTATTGCGTCCAAAAAAAGTGGATTGGGTGCGTTCGTTTCGTTTCTGGCGTGAATCGGTAGTTCGTTTCGGTTCCGGCCCGAATCGGTGCATTCAATGCAACCCGGGATGGTTTTTTGCACAGTAACGAAACTGACCAAAACGAACCAAAACATCACTATTGCGTCCAAAAAAAGTGGATTGGGTGCGTTCGTTTCGTTTCTGGCGTGAATCGGTAGTTCGTTTCGGTTCCGGCCCGAATCGGTGCATTCAATGCAACCCGGGATGGTTTTTTGCACAGTAACGAAACTGACCAAAACGAACCAAAACATCACTATTGCGTCCAAAAAAAGTGGATTGGGTGCGTTCGTTTCGTTTCTGGCGTGAATCGGTAGTTCGTTTCGGTTCCGGCCCGAATCGGTGCATTCAATGCAACCCGGGATGGTTTTTTGCACAGTAACGAAACTGACCAAAACGAACCAAAACATCACTATTGCGTCCAAAAAAAGTGGATTGGGTGCGTTCGTTTCGTTTCTGGCGTGAATCGGTAGTTCGTTTCGGTTCCGGCCCGAATCGGTGCATTCAATGCAACCCGGGATGGTTTTTTGCACAGTAACGAAACTGACCAAAACGAACCAAAACATCACTATTGCGTCCAAAAAAAGTGGATTGGGTGCGTTCGTTTCGTTTCTGGCGTGAATCGGTAGTTCGTTTCGGTTCCGGCCCGAATCGGTGCATTCAATGCAACCCGGGATGGTTTTTTGCACAGTAACGAAACTGACCAAAACGAACCAAAACATCACTATTGCGTCCAAAAAAAGTGGATTGGGTGCGTTCGTTTCGTTTCTGGCGTGAATCGGTAGTTCGTTTCGGTTCCGGCCCGAATCGGTGCATTCAATGCAACCCGGGATGGTTTTTTGCACAGTAACGAAACTGACCAAAACGAACCAAAACATCACTATTGCGTCCAAAAAAAGTGGATTGGGTGCGTTCGTTTCGTTTCTGGCGTGAATCGGTAGTTCGTTTCGGTTCCGGCCCGAATCGGTGCATTCAATGCAACCCGGGATGGTTTTTTGCACAGTAACGAAACTGACCAAAACGAACCAAAACATCACTATTGCGTCCAAAAAAAGTGGATTGGGTGCGTTCGTTTCGTTTCTGGCGTGAATCGGTAGTTCGTTTCGGTTCCGGCCCGAATCGGTGCATTCAATGCAACCCGGGATGGTTTTTTGCACAGTAACGAAACTGACCAAAACGAACCAAAACATCACTATTGCGTCCAAAAAAAGTGGATTGGGTGCGTTCGTTTCGTTTCTGGCGTGAATCGGTAGTTCGTTTCGGTTCCGGCCCGAATCGGTGCATTCAATGCAACCCGGGATGGTTTTTTGCACAGTAACGAAACTGACCAAAACGAACCAAAACATCACTATTGCGTCCAAAAAAAGTGGATTGGGTGCGTTCGTTTCGTTTCTGGCGTGAATCGGTAGTTCGTTTCGGTTCCGGCCCGAATCGGTGCATTCAATGCAACCCGGGATGGTTTTTTGCACAGTAACGAAACTGACCAAAACGAACCAAAACATCACTATTGCGTCCAAAAAAAGTGGATTGGGTGCGTTCGTTTCGTTTCTGGCGTGAATCGGTAGTTCGTTTCGGTTCCGGCCCGAATCGGTGCATTCAATGCAACCCGGGATGGTTTTTTGCACAGTAACGAAACTGACCAAAACGAACCAAAACATCACTATTGCGTCCAAAAAAAGTGGATTGGGTGCGTTCGTTTCGTTTCTGGCGTGAATCGGTAGTTCGTTTCGGTTCCGGCCCGAATCGGTGCATTCAATGCAACCCGGGATGGTTTTTTGCACAGTAACGAAACTGACCAAAACGAACCAAAACATCACTATTGCGTCCAAAAAAAGTGGATTGGGTGCGTTCGTTTCGTTTCTGGCGTGAATCGGTAGTTCGTTTCGGTTCCGGCCCGAATCGGTGCATTCAATGCAACCCGGGATGGTTTTTTGCACAGTAACGAAACTGACCAAAACGAACCAAAACATCACTATTGCGTCCAAAAAAAGTGGATTGGGTGCGTTCGTTTCGTTTCTGGCGTGAATCGGTAGTTCGTTTCGGTTCCGGCCCGAATCGGTGCATTCAATGCAACCCGGGATGGTTTTTTGCACAGTAACGAAACTGACCAAAACGAACCAAAACATCACTATTGCGTCCAAAAAAAGTGGATTGGGTGCGTTCGTTTCGTTTCTGGCGTGAATCGGTAGTTCGTTTCGGTTCCGGCCCGAATCGGTGCATTCAATGCAACCCGGGATGGTTTTTTGCACAGTAACGAAACTGACCAAAACGAACCAAAACATCACTATTGCGTCCAAAAAAAGTGGATTGGGTGCGTTCGTTTCGTTTCTGGCGTGAATCGGTAGTTCGTTTCGGTTCCGGCCCGAATCGGTGCATTCAATGCAACCCGGGATGGTTTTTTGCACAGTAACGAAACTGACCAAAACGAACCAAAACATCACTATTGCGTCCAAAAAAAGTGGATTGGGTGCGTTCGTTTCGTTTCTGGCGTGAATCGGTAGTTCGTTTCGGTTCCGGCCCGAATCGGTGCATTCAATGCAACCCGGGATGGTTTTTTGCACAGTAACGAAACTGACCAAAACGAACCAAAACATCACTATTGCGTCCAAAAAAAGTGGATTGGGTGCGTTCGTTTCGTTTCTGGCGTGAATCGGTAGTTCGTTTCGGTTCCGGCCCGAATCGGTGCATTCAATGCAACCCGGGATGGTTTTTTGCACAGTAACGAAACTGACCAAAACGAACCAAAACATCACTATTGCGTCCAAAAAAAGTGGATTGGGTGCGTTCGTTTCGTTTCTGGCGTGAATCGGTAGTTCGTTTCGGTTCCGGCCCGAATCGGTGCATTCAATGCAACCCGGGATGGTTTTTTGCACAGTAACGAAACTGACCAAAACGAACCAAAACATCACTATTGCGTCCAAAAAAAGTGGATTGGGTGCGTTCGTTTCGTTTCTGGCGTGAATCGGTAGTTCGTTTCGGTTCCGGCCCGAATCGGTGCATTCAATGCAACCCGGGATGGTTTTTTGCACAGTAACGAAACTGACCAAAACGAACCAAAACATCACTATTGCGTCCAAAAAAAGTGGATTGGGTGCGTTCGTTTCGTTTCTGGCGTGAATCGGTAGTTCGTTTCGGTTCCGGCCCGAATCGGTGCATTCAATGCAACCCGGGATGGTTTTTTGCACAGTAACGAAACTGACCAAAACGAACCAAAACATCACTATTGCGTCCAAAAAAAGTGGATTGGGTGCGTTCGTTTCGTTTCTGGCGTGAATCGGTAGTTCGTTTCGGTTCCGGCCCGAATCGGTGCATTCAATGCAACCCGGGATGGTTTTTTGCACAGTAACGAAACTGACCAAAACGAACCAAAACATCACTATTGCGTCCAAAAAAAGTGGATTGGGTGCGTTCGTTTCGTTTCTGGCGTGAATCGGTAGTTCGTTTCGGTTCCGGCCCGAATCGGTGCATTCAATGCAACCCGGGATGGTTTTTTGCACAGTAACGAAACTGACCAAAACGAACCAAAACATCACTATTGCGTCCAAAAAAAGTGGATTGGGTGCGTTCGTTTCGTTTCTGGCGTGAATCGGTAGTTCGTTTCGGTTCCGGCCCGAATCGGTGCATTCAATGCAACCCGGGATGGTTTTTTGCACAGTAACGAAACTGACCAAAACGAACCAAAACATCACTATTGCGTCCAAAAAAAGTGGATTGGGTGCGTTCGTTTCGTTTCTGGCGTGAATCGGTAGTTCGTTTCGGTTCCGGCCCGAATCGGTGCATTCAATGCAACCCGGGATGGTTTTTTGCACAGTAACGAAACTGACCAAAACGAACCAAAACATCACTATTGCGTCCAAAAAAAGTGGATTGGGTGCGTTCGTTTCGTTTCTGGCGTGAATCGGTAGTTCGTTTCGGTTCCGGCCCGAATCGGTGCATTCAATGCAACCCGGGATGGTTTTTTGCACAGTAACGAAACTGACCAAAACGAACCAAAACATCACTATTGCGTCCAAAAAAAGTGGATTGGGTGCGTTCGTTTCGTTTCTGGCGTGAATCGGTAGTTCGTTTCGGTTCCGGCCCGAATCGGTGCATTCAATGCAACCCGGGATGGTTTTTTGCACAGTAACGAAACTGACCAAAACGAACCAAAACATCACTATTGCGTCCAAAAAAAGTGGATTGGGTGCGTTCGTTTCGTTTCTGGCGTGAATCGGTAGTTCGTTTCGGTTCCGGCCCGAATCGGTGCATTCAATGCAACCCGGGATGGTTTTTTGCACAGTAACGAAACTGACCAAAACGAACCAAAACATCACTATTGCGTCCAAAAAAAGTGGATTGGGTGCGTTCGTTTCGTTTCTGGCGTGAATCGGTAGTTCGTTTCGGTTCCGGCCCGAATCGGTGCATTCAATGCAACCCGGGATGGTTTTTTGCACAGTAACGAAACTGACCAAAACGAACCAAAACATCACTATTGCGTCCAAAAAAAGTGGATTGGGTGCGTTCGTTTCGTTTCTGGCGTGAATCGGTAGTTCGTTTCGGTTCCGGCCCGAATCGGTGCATTCAATGCAACCCGGGATGGTTTTTTGCACAGTAACGAAACTGACCAAAACGAACCAAAACATCACTATTGCGTCCAAAAAAAGTGGATTGGGTGCGTTCGTTTCGTTTCTGGCGTGAATCGGTAGTTCGTTTCGGTTCCGGCCCGAATCGGTGCATTCAATGCAACCCGGGATGGTTTTTTGCACAGTAACGAAACTGACCAAAACGAACCAAAACATCACTATTGCGTCCAAAAAAAGTGGATTGGGTGCGTTCGTTTCGTTTCTGGCGTGAATCGGTAGTTCGTTTCGGTTCCGGCCCGAATCGGTGCATTCAATGCAACCCGGGATGGTTTTTTGCACAGTAACGAAACTGACCAAAACGAACCAAAACATCACTATTGCGTCCAAAAAAAGTGGATTGGGTGCGTTCGTTTCGTTTCTGGCGTGAATCGGTAGTTCGTTTCGGTTCCGGCCCGAATCGGTGCATTCAATGCAACCCGGGATGGTTTTTTGCACAGTAACGAAACTGACCAAAACGAACCAAAACATCACTATTGCGTCCAAAAAAAGTGGATTGGGTGCGTTCGTTTCGTTTCTGGCGTGAATCGGTAGTTCGTTTCGGTTCCGGCCCGAATCGGTGCATTCAATGCAACCCGGGATGGTTTTTTGCACAGTAACGAAACTGACCAAAACGAACCAAAACATCACTATTGCGTCCAAAAAAAGTGGATTGGGTGCGTTCGTTTCGTTTCTGGCGTGAATCGGTAGTTCGTTTCGGTTCCGGCCCGAATCGGTGCATTCAATGCAACCCGGGATGGTTTTTTGCACAGTAACGAAACTGACCAAAACGAACCAAAACATCACTATTGCGTCCAAAAAAAGTGGATTGGGTGCGTTCGTTTCGTTTCTGGCGTGAATCGGTAGTTCGTTTCGGTTCCGGCCCGAATCGGTGCATTCAATGCAACCCGGGATGGTTTTTTGCACAGTAACGAAACTGACCAAAACGAACCAAAACATCACTATTGCGTCCAAAAAAAGTGGATTGGGTGCGTTCGTTTCGTTTCTGGCGTGAATCGGTAGTTCGTTTCGGTTCCGGCCCGAATCGGTGCATTCAATGCAACCCGGGATGGTTTTTTGCACAGTAACGAAACTGACCAAAACGAACCAAAACATCACTATTGCGTCCAAAAAAAGTGGATTGGGTGCGTTCGTTTCGTTTCTGGCGTGAATCGGTAGTTCGTTTCGGTTCCGGCCCGAATCGGTGCATTCAATGCAACCCGGGATGGTTTTTTGCACAGTAACGAAACTGACCAAAACGAACCAAAACATCACTATTGCGTCCAAAAAAAGTGGATTGGGTGCGTTCGTTTCGTTTCTGGCGTGAATCGGTAGTTCGTTTCGGTTCCGGCCCGAATCGGTGCATTCAATGCAACCCGGGATGGTTTTTTGCACAGTAACGAAACTGACCAAAACGAACCAAAACATCACTATTGCGTCCAAAAAAAGTGGATTGGGTGCGTTCGTTTCGTTTCTGGCGTGAATCGGTAGTTCGTTTCGGTTCCGGCCCGAATCGGTGCATTCAATGCAACCCGGGATGGTTTTTTGCACAGTAACGAAACTGACCAAAACGAACCAAAACATCACTATTGCGTCCAAAAAAAGTGGATTGGGTGCGTTCGTTTCGTTTCTGGCGTGAATCGGTAGTTCGTTTCGGTTCCGGCCCGAATCGGTGCATTCAATGCAACCCGGGATGGTTTTTTGCACAGTAACGAAACTGACCAAAACGAACCAAAACATCACTATTGCGTCCAAAAAAAGTGGATTGGGTGCGTTCGTTTCGTTTCTGGCGTGAATCGGTAGTTCGTTTCGGTTCCGGCCCGAATCGGTGCATTCAATGCAACCCGGGATGGTTTTTTGCACAGTAACGAAACTGACCAAAACGAACCAAAACATCACTATTGCGTCCAAAAAAAGTGGATTGGGTGCGTTCGTTTCGTTTCTGGCGTGAATCGGTAGTTCGTTTCGGTTCCGGCCCGAATCGGTGCATTCAATGCAACCCGGGATGGTTTTTTGCACAGTAACGAAACTGACCAAAACGAACCAAAACATCACTATTGCGTCCAAAAAAAGTGGATTGGGTGCGTTCGTTTCGTTTCTGGCGTGAATCGGTAGTTCGTTTCGGTTCCGGCCCGAATCGGTGCATTCAATGCAACCCGGGATGGTTTTTTGCACAGTAACGAAACTGACCAAAACGAACCAAAACATCACTATTGCGTCCAAAAAAAGTGGATTGGGTGCGTTCGTTTCGTTTCTGGCGTGAATCGGTAGTTCGTTTCGGTTCCGGCCCGAATCGGTGCATTCAATGCAACCCGGGATGGTTTTTTGCACAGTAACGAAACTGACCAAAACGAACCAAAACATCACTATTGCGTCCAAAAAAAGTGGATTGGGTGCGTTCGTTTCGTTTCTGGCGTGAATCGGTAGTTCGTTTCGGTTCCGGCCCGAATCGGTGCATTCAATGCAACCCGGGATGGTTTTTTGCACAGTAACGAAACTGACCAAAACGAACCAAAACATCACTATTGCGTCCAAAAAAAGTGGATTGGGTGCGTTCGTTTCGTTTCTGGCGTGAATCGGTAGTTCGTTTCGGTTCCGGCCCGAATCGGTGCATTCAATGCAACCCGGGATGGTTTTTTGCACAGTAACGAAACTGACCAAAACGAACCAAAACATCACTATTGCGTCCAAAAAAAGTGGATTGGGTGCGTTCGTTTCGTTTCTGGCGTGAATCGGTAGTTCGTTTCGGTTCCGGCCCGAATCGGTGCATTCAATGCAACCCGGGATGGTTTTTTGCACAGTAACGAAACTGACCAAAACGAACCAAAACATCACTATTGCGTCCAAAAAAAGTGGATTGGGTGCGTTCGTTTCGTTTCTGGCGTGAATCGGTAGTTCGTTTCGGTTCCGGCCCGAATCGGTGCATTCAATGCAACCCGGGATGGTTTTTTGCACAGTAACGAAACTGACCAAAACGAACCAAAACATCACTATTGCGTCCAAAAAAAGTGGATTGGGTGCGTTCGTTTCGTTTCTGGCGTGAATCGGTAGTTCGTTTCGGTTCCGGCCCGAATCGGTGCATTCAATGCAACCCGGGATGGTTTTTTGCACAGTAACGAAACTGACCAAAACGAACCAAAACATCACTATTGCGTCCAAAAAAAGTGGATTGGGTGCGTTCGTTTCGTTTCTGGCGTGAATCGGTAGTTCGTTTCGGTTCCGGCCCGAATCGGTGCATTCAATGCAACCCGGGATGGTTTTTTGCACAGTAACGAAACTGACCAAAACGAACCAAAACATCACTATTGCGTCCAAAAAAAGTGGATTGGGTGCGTTCGTTTCGTTTCTGGCGTGAATCGGTAGTTCGTTTCGGTTCCGGCCCGAATCGGTGCATTCAATGCAACCCGGGATGGTTTTTTGCACAGTAACGAAACTGACCAAAACGAACCAAAACATCACTATTGCGTCCAAAAAAAGTGGATTGGGTGCGTTCGTTTCGTTTCTGGCGTGAATCGGTAGTTCGTTTCGGTTCCGGCCCGAATCGGTGCATTCAATGCAACCCGGGATGGTTTTTTGCACAGTAACGAAACTGACCAAAACGAACCAAAACATCACTATTGCGTCCAAAAAAAGTGGATTGGGTGCGTTCGTTTCGTTTCTGGCGTGAATCGGTAGTTCGTTTCGGTTCCGGCCCGAATCGGTGCATTCAATGCAACCCGGGATGGTTTTTTGCACAGTAACGAAACTGACCAAAACGAACCAAAACATCACTATTGCGTCCAAAAAAAGTGGATTGGGTGCGTTCGTTTCGTTTCTGGCGTGAATCGGTAGTTCGTTTCGGTTCCGGCCCGAATCGGTGCATTCAATGCAACCCGGGATGGTTTTTTGCACAGTAACGAAACTGACCAAAACGAACCAAAACATCACTATTGCGTCCAAAAAAAGTGGATTGGGTGCGTTCGTTTCGTTTCTGGCGTGAATCGGTAGTTCGTTTCGGTTCCGGCCCGAATCGGTGCATTCAATGCAACCCGGGATGGTTTTTTGCACAGTAACGAAACTGACCAAAACGAACCAAAACATCACTATTGCGTCCAAAAAAAGTGGATTGGGTGCGTTCGTTTCGTTTCTGGCGTGAATCGGTAGTTCGTTTCGGTTCCGGCCCGAATCGGTGCATTCAATGCAACCCGGGATGGTTTTTTGCACAGTAACGAAACTGACCAAAACGAACCAAAACATCACTATTGCGTCCAAAAAAAGTGGATTGGGTGCGTTCGTTTCGTTTCTGGCGTGAATCGGTAGTTCGTTTCGGTTCCGGCCCGAATCGGTGCATTCAATGCAACCCGGGATGGTTTTTTGCACAGTAACGAAACTGACCAAAACGAACCAAAACATCACTATTGCGTCCAAAAAAAGTGGATTGGGTGCGTTCGTTTCGTTTCTGGCGTGAATCGGTAGTTCGTTTCGGTTCCGGCCCGAATCGGTGCATTCAATGCAACCCGGGATGGTTTTTTGCACAGTAACGAAACTGACCAAAACGAACCAAAACATCACTATTGCGTCCAAAAAAAGTGGATTGGGTGCGTTCGTTTCGTTTCTGGCGTGAATCGGTAGTTCGTTTCGGTTCCGGCCCGAATCGGTGCATTCAATGCAACCCGGGATGGTTTTTTGCACAGTAACGAAACTGACCAAAACGAACCAAAACATCACTATTGCGTCCAAAAAAAGTGGATTGGGTGCGTTCGTTTCGTTTCTGGCGTGAATCGGTAGTTCGTTTCGGTTCCGGCCCGAATCGGTGCATTCAATGCAACCCGGGATGGTTTTTTGCACAGTAACGAAACTGACCAAAACGAACCAAAACATCACTATTGCGTCCAAAAAAAGTGGATTGGGTGCGTTCGTTTCGTTTCTGGCGTGAATCGGTAGTTCGTTTCGGTTCCGGCCCGAATCGGTGCATTCAATGCAACCCGGGATGGTTTTTTGCACAGTAACGAAACTGACCAAAACGAACCAAAACATCACTATTGCGTCCAAAAAAAGTGGATTGGGTGCGTTCGTTTCGTTTCTGGCGTGAATCGGTAGTTCGTTTCGGTTCCGGCCCGAATCGGTGCATTCAATGCAACCCGGGATGGTTTTTTGCACAGTAACGAAACTGACCAAAACGAACCAAAACATCACTATTGCGTCCAAAAAAAGTGGATTGGGTGCGTTCGTTTCGTTTCTGGCGTGAATCGGTAGTTCGTTTCGGTTCCGGCCCGAATCGGTGCATTCAATGCAACCCGGGATGGTTTTTTGCACAGTAACGAAACTGACCAAAACGAACCAAAACATCACTATTGCGTCCAAAAAAAGTGGATTGGGTGCGTTCGTTTCGTTTCTGGCGTGAATCGGTAGTTCGTTTCGGTTCCGGCCCGAATCGGTGCATTCAATGCAACCCGGGATGGTTTTTTGCACAGTAACGAAACTGACCAAAACGAACCAAAACATCACTATTGCGTCCAAAAAAAGTGGATTGGGTGCGTTCGTTTCGTTTCTGGCGTGAATCGGTAGTTCGTTTCGGTTCCGGCCCGAATCGGTGCATTCAATGCAACCCGGGATGGTTTTTTGCACAGTAACGAAACTGACCAAAACGAACCAAAACATCACTATTGCGTCCAAAAAAAGTGGATTGGGTGCGTTCGTTTCGTTTCTGGCGTGAATCGGTAGTTCGTTTCGGTTCCGGCCCGAATCGGTGCATTCAATGCAACCCGGGATGGTTTTTTGCACAGTAACGAAACTGACCAAAACGAACCAAAACATCACTATTGCGTCCAAAAAAAGTGGATTGGGTGCGTTCGTTTCGTTTCTGGCGTGAATCGGTAGTTCGTTTCGGTTCCGGCCCGAATCGGTGCATTCAATGCAACCCGGGATGGTTTTTTGCACAGTAACGAAACTGACCAAAACGAACCAAAACATCACTATTGCGTCCAAAAAAAGTGGATTGGGTGCGTTCGTTTCGTTTCTGGCGTGAATCGGTAGTTCGTTTCGGTTCCGGCCCGAATCGGTGCATTCAATCATCCTCGACATGGTTTTTTGCACAGTAACGAAACTGACCAAAATGAACCAAAGCAACACTATTAGGTGCAAAAAGTGAATTGGGCGGGTCCAAAAAAGTGGATTGGGTTCGTTCGTTTTGTTTCTGGCCCGAATCGTTGCATCGTTTCTGTTCTGGCTCGAATCGGGTCATTAAATGCTATCGAGCATGGTTTTTTGCACAGTAACAAAACTGACCGAAATGAACCAAAACATCACTATTGGGTCCAAAAAAGTGGATTGGGTTCGTTCGTTTTGTTTCTTGCCCGAATCATTCCATCATTTCGGTTCCAGCCCGAATCGGGTCATTATATGCTACCGAGCATGGTTTTTTGCACTGTAACGAACTGACCGAAAGGAACCAAAACATCCCTATGGGTTCAAAAATGTGGATTGGGTGCGTTCGTTTCGTTTCCGGCCCGAATCGGGTCATTAAATGCTACCGAGCATGGTTTTTTGCACAGTAACCAAACTGACCGAAACGAACCAAAAAATTAAAACTGACCAAATATCACTATTGGGTCCAAAAAAGTGGATTGGGTTCGTTCTTTTTGTTTCTGGCCCGAATCGTTGCATCGTTTCGGTTCCGGCCCGATTCGGGTCATTAAATGCTACCGAGCATGGTTTTTTGCACAGTAATGAAACTGACCGAAACGAACCAAAACATCACTATTAGGTCCAAAAAAGTGGATTGGGTGCGTTCGTTTCATTTCTGGCGCGAATCGTTGCATCGTTTCGGTTCCGGCCCGATTCGGGTCATAAAATGCTCCCGAGCATGGTATTTTGCACAGTAATGAAACTGGCCGAAACGAACCAAAATATCACTATTGGGTCCAAAAAAGTGGATTGGGTGCGTTCGTTTCGATTCTGGCCCGAATCGTTGCATCGTTTCTGTTCCGGCCCAAATCGGGTCATTAAATGCCACCGAGCATGGTTTTTTGCACAGTAACGAAACTGACCGAAACGAATCAAAACATCACTATTAGGTCCAAAAAAGTGGAGTGGGTGCATTCGTTTCGTTTCTGGCCCGAATCGGAGCATCATTTCGGTTCCGTCCCGATTCGGGTTATTAAATGCTACGGAGCATGGTTTTTTGCACAGTAACAAAACTGACCGACACGAACCAAAACATCACTATTAGGTCCAAAAAAGTGGATTGGGTGTGTTCGTTTCATTTCTGGCCCGAATCGTTGCATCGTTTTGGTTCCGGCCCGATTCGGGTCATAAAGTGCTCCCGAGCATGGTTTTTTGCACAGTAATTAAACTGGCCGAAACGAACCAAAATATCACTATTGGGTCCAAAAAAGTGGATTGGGTACGTTCGTTTTGTTTCTGGCCCGAATCGTTGCATCGTTTCTGTTCCACGCCGAATCGGGTCATTAAATGCTACCGAGCATGGTTTTTTGCACAGTAACGAAACTGCCGAAACGAACCAAAACATCACTATTGGGTACAAAAAAGTGGAATGGGTGCGTTCGTTTAATTTTGGCCCAAAATTGCATCGTTTTGTTCACTGTCCGAATCGATGCATTAAAAGCATCCCCGACATGGTTTTTTTGCACAGTAACGAAACTGATCAAAATGAACCAAAACAACACTATTAGGTGCAAAAAAGTGAATTGGGCGCGTTCGTTTCGTTTCTGTACCGAAATTGTGCATTGTTTTGTTCACGGCCCGAATCGGTGCAATAAAAGCATCCCCGACATGTTTTTTTGCACCGTAACGAAACTGACCAAAATGAACCAAAACAACACTATTAGGTGCAAAAATGTGAATTGGGCGTGTTCGTTTCGTTTCTGTACCGAAATTGTGCATCGTTTTGTTCACGGCCCGAATCGGTGCAATAAAAGCATCCCCGACATAGTTTTTTGCACCGTAACGAAACTGACCAAAATGAACCAAAACAACACTATTAGGTGTAAAAATGTGAATTGGGCGCGTTTGTTTCGTTTCTGTACCGAAATTGTGCATCGTTTCCTTCACGGCCCAAATCAGAAATGAACCAAAACATCACTATTGGGTTCAAAAATGTGGATTGGGTGCGTTCGTTTCGTTTCCGGCCCGAATCGGGTCATTAAATGCTACCGAGCATGGTTTTTTGCACAGTAACCAAACTGACCGAAACGAACCAAAACATCACTATTAGGTCCAAAAAAGTGATTGGGTGCATTCGTTTCGTTTCTGGCCCAAATCAGAGCATCATTTCGGTTCCGGCCCAATTCGGGTCACTAAATGCTACCGAGCATGGTTTTTTGCACAGTAACCAAACTGACCGAAACGAACCAAAACATCACAATTGGGTTCAAAAATGTGGATTGGGTGCGTTCGTTTCGTTTCCGGCCCGAATCGGGTCATTAAATGCTATCGAGGATGGTTTTTTGCACAGTAACGAAACTGACCAAAACGAACCAAAACATCACTATTGCGTCCAAAAAAAGTGGATTGGGTGCGTTCGTTTCGTTTCTGGCGTGAATCGGTAGTTCGTTTCGGTTCCGGCCCGAATCGGTGCATTCAATGCAACCCGGCATGGTTTTTTGCACAGTAACGAAACTGACCAAAACGAACCAAAACATCACTATTGCGTCCAAAAAAAGTGGATTGGGTGCGTTCGTTTCGTTTCTGGCGTGAATCGGTAGTTCGTTTCGGTTCCGGCCCGAATCGGTGCATTAAATGCGGTATGGTTTTTTGCACAGTAACGAAAGTGACCAGAATGAACCAAAACAACACTATTAGGTGCAAAAAAGTGAATTGGGCGCGTTCGTTTCGTTTCTGTACCGAAATTGTGCATCGTTTTGTTCATGGCCCGATCGGTGCATTAAAAGCATCCCCGACATGGTTTTTTGCACAGTAACGAAACTGACCGAAACGAACCAAAACATCACTATTAGGTCCAAAAAAGTGATTGGGTGCATTCGTTTCGTTTCTGGCCCGAATCAGAGCATCATTTCGGTTCCGGCCCAATTCGGGTCACTAAA